>JARHVA010000503.1:3157500-3425000 GCA_037957365.1 Torreya grandis | reverse complement strand
ATAATAGTAATATTATTTTTACCTTGTTTTTTATTAATGTATGTAATAAGATAACTTTTGAATATTCAAATTGTGTAAGATATGTATAAACTAAGAAAATATGAGTGATATAAGTAGATGTTAAATTACACTTTATTATTTATTAAAAGTAATAAGAGGACTAGGATACTTAATTTTTTATTGATCTATTCTAGTCTAAGACTATATGCAAGTGGCATAAAAGATTGAAAATGGATTAAGAGTCACTCACATTAATAAATTGGATATCGTGGTCTTCCTATATGTGTCTATTAGGATTTAGACACCTGCACCAAGTAAAGGTGTATTACTTCTGCTAGATTCACCCCTGTAAATTATGCCTCACTATTTTTGAATAGGTTTTCATTCCTACTTGTAAAGCATATTCTTGTGTGATATTAAAATTTTATTTTTCACGTAAGTCCAAAAAATCTGTATCCTTTAGTTTGAGTCCCTAACTCCACTTTATGTTAACCTATAAAAATAAGAAAGAGTGATGGATTGAGTTGATCCCAACCAATCCATAATGAATGAATGAGCACTATCTATGTATCTAATAATACAAGGATGGAAATCAAACTACACATATCTCTTACCTTTAGTTTTATGTGTGAAATCATAACACACTACCATGGATGTAATTAATAATCTAGATTTTGACACTTGAAAATGGCAAACTTGATTTGGCTTAGATGTTTTAGAATTGGATAGGGACTGATATTTATGAATGATTTATAATTTGAGAGGTTCAGGGCAATCACTTTTAATGTATAAAAGACATAATAGGATTTCTTAGTGTTTGTTTAATAGATGCTAGATAGGAAAATAGGATTAGACCTATTGTGTATAAATACATGACACTTGGCATAAACTATCATGCCACCAACATGATAAACATATAGGCCTTCCCATAAATATGATTTAAATTTTAATAATGACCATTTCTTTGCATATTGATGAGTCCAATAGAGGTGGAAGGTTTCAAAAATCTAGAGTTATCTAAGTATGGCTAATGGTGTCTAGAAAGATAATATGGGTGATCTAATGATCATGAATAAAAATGATTATGATAATAAGTAGGTTATAAATAGACTATATAATTCCTATAGGTGTTTTATATAAAATTAGGAAGCTCAAACCCATATAATGTAATCAAAAAGGAGAGAAGGATGTGTAAGACCCATATGTGTGTGCACAAGGCATGTAAGGTAAGGATAAGTCAAGACTAAATTTACAAGTGTCTAATAATTTTTTTATGTCTACATATATTAAAATAATTTCATGTATATATCCATGTACAAAATCAATATATGTATTTTTTATGCCAATAAAAAGGTAGGATATATGATCTTTACAAAATGGCTCAATATAATAACTAGAGAAAAGACTAGTAAAATGTCAACATGTAGTAATCACTAGTATATATAAATTCCCACCCCTAGGTGGGACATGAAATAAGTCCATAACCATATATAACCTAGTTATACAACATATTACCTAGTAAAATATAATATGATAAACACATGTAGAAACATGACTGTATAAAAATATCTGAGATAGGTTAAAAAAAGTATGATAGGCACTATATGTTAAGATAAAGATAAAGAAAATATTATTATTTACCTTTTATAAATGTTTTGGTATATTTTAATTTTTTGTTTTTTTAATTTTGATATCACATTCCCATAATAATCTACATATAATGATTCGCCAATTAATCACTAGATGTATATATCACTAGTGTAAATTTATATGTGTATGTATGTTCTATGTATAAAATGATAGTCATCAATGTATAGATAAAATAAACTAAAAACCATATATCATGAGTAAGAGGATCACCATGAATTATGAAGCATAAATCCAATGATTAACTTAAATAAATAAGATTCCAAGTCTAGATATGTCATACATCTTGGAACTCTAAATACATGGTGGAACTATCAAGTTGATGACTAGATGTATTGAAATGAAATTAACTTGAACGATACATGAAAATTTATAGTATAATAAATTTCATATTGTGTATGCATTTAATCTAATGATATGAATCGTGAGGCATCCATCCATGTAGTTACGGTGGCTAGTATGCCCAAAATATGTCACGTCATAAAATAGATTGTCATCATCATTGTTGTTTTGGTTGCAGTGATACTACTCATTAGCCTTAAAGTTTCTTTATTTTGAAGAATATTTAAGAGGTTTATTTTATTTTTAAATAGTGCCATTTCCTATGTAATTTTGATGGGGAAGTATGATTTTTTCTTTGTCAATTAGATTTTGAATTTTTCCTCTTAAATCAATGCATCCATAGGTTGAATTTCCTATTTTTGCATGATGTGAATAAAATTATTTGTCATTGTAATATATTGGCTAAGGGATTTAAATTTGGTTCCACATACTTGTAAATTTGATCCAATATTTATCCATTAAGTATTTTATTACAAAGTTTTAATTATTTAAAAATTATATGGACTTTGTTGCAATGATTTCAATGTTTTTTTTGTTGTTCTTCTTTGTAATTTACTATTATATGAAGTATTTATTGAATTATGAATACTATTTTTTTAATTCCTTAGTGGTTGATGGTTAGACCTTGAGTTTTTTTAATTATTCTTTCTCTAAATTAATGGATCTATGTGTAATACAAGTAACGATTTGTAAGTAGAGTTAAACAACTTGTCTTTAATTAATGTTATGAGAATATTGATGAAGATATGTTATCTTTGAATCTCACATGATCGGTAAGTAAATGAGCTCATATGACAATGAAACATAAATATGTAACCTTTTAATCTCTCATTGGAACCTTGTTTAAGATGTTAAATAATTTAAAATGTAGTTTTGGGTCCTTTAATGGTAATGTATTGATCTAAAAAGTCTCATTGTAAATGTACCGTTGAATCCAACTAGGCATTCGGTAAATAATAGAACCAGGTTAAAAATAATTATCCAAAGTTATAGGAAATAACTTAAACATGATGAAAGGGTGTCCTCACAACTACGTATAGAGTTTAATGTTGAATGACTATGTACTTGAGGATCACAATGACCATGAAATAATTTGAATTTTAGAATGATCAAGTCATGTCAAAAAATCACGGCCCAAATATTTTTGTGGATAGGGATACAATTCATTGGACTATTTTTCATCCTATCCTTAAATATTTATTATTTTAAAGTTAAAATGCACAATCAAATTTACAAATTACCTATAGTATGCACTGTAGTGATTATATCATTTGTATAAATGAATTTAATCTTGATATATTTTTTCAAATCTTACTTATTACCATAATTTTTATAAAATTAGGAGTCAAACACTCATCACAAAGTATATAGGAGGGATAAATACAAGTACAAACCCTAGGGGTCTCTATATGAGAAACATTTTCATTATTACCTCTTTAGATTTATGTATCCTTTCATAAATGAATTTAGGGTTTGAAAGAATATTTTATTTTAAATATTTATAAATAATCTCATTGATGTTTTTATCCTTTAAACATTTAATATTTTAAAATTTAGCATCTAATAAAGAAATATTATTCTCATCAATCATTAATGTAAACAAGAGTGCAATCAATAAATGAACACATAAAGGTATATGAATCCTATGTATAGGAAGGATGAATAAAACCTAAGATCATAATCTAAAAATTAATGAAATCAACAAACCCTAAGGAAATATGAGTTAGTAAAAACCTAGGTTTAATTTTTTAAAGAGTATGGGTTTACCATACATGTTTAACCTAATTCAATTTTTACTCAAAACAAGGAATTAACTAATGAAAATTTAAAAAATGTATGTATAAATCCATGAAATTGCACAATTCAAATATATATAAGAGGCTATGCTTAACAACATGTCTAAGTACAATAAAAAATGAGGTTATGGAAGGTAAATACAAAATATTAATTAATGATCACACTTGATTACTATTCTTAGATTCTACACATGTAGAATTATTTTCAAAACTATCTAAAATATACTCCTAAAATATAGAACTCAGTAACCCCTCAAAAATATACATGTGCTCTATGAAGGTTCATCTTGGGAAAACTTGATCTATTCAAAATTGAAACAATCGAGTTTGTCTATGTAACTTTGATTTTGTTCTACACAAGGTTGTCAAACCTAGTTTTTTGTCACTATGTTATCTATTTTCTAATGTTTTTATACCTTCGAGTTTTTCTTTTGTCAAAAAAATGCGTAGAATCTATTTTCTTCCTTTTTTACAAATCTTGACACTCCCAAAAAAATAGTGAGTTATGGAGATAAAATATTTTCGCAATTCATAAAAATGATTGAGAAATTTCTTTGGGTAGTAATTGTGTGAAAAAAAAAATTACATCAATTTTTTGAGCCATTAAAGTGGCCCATCATTAGAATAATTTAATATGTAGGTAGTGGAATAAATATACTTATATAGATAACTCTATCTAAGTACGTGATGCCATATGGGTCCCACCCTAAGAATATTATAAAATGAATAAAAACAAAAACACTACTTGTTAAATATCACAATAATTACTTATGATCTAAGAGGTGGGTGATTAAAATCAGTACCCACCTATTAACAAATAATTACTTGTGACCTAAATGGGTGAATAAATTTACCACCCATTGACAAAGGATAAAATTATGAAGCTTGTTGAAACTCAATTAAATTTATGTTGTCCAAAAATCTAAGTTGTGGACAACATATATTTCATTGTGAGCTTCAAAAAGCTTTGTAATTTTCTCCTGTATTAATGGATGGTGAATTTATTCACTCATTTAGGTCACAAGTATTTATTTTTCAATGGGTATCAAATTTACTCACCCCTCTCTTAGGTCATGAATAATTATTGGGTGCTTTAGTAGATGGTATTTTTTTTATTATTCATTTTATTTTATTCCCAAGGTAGAACCCATATGACATCATGTACCTAGATAGAGTTTTTTATACAAGGATATCTAATTCACTACCTATATATTGATTTATCTTGATGACAAGCCACTTTAGTGGCTTAAAATGTTGATGTATTTTTTTTTATCACATAGTTACTACCCATAAACATTTATCAATCAAATAATTATGGATTTGGGTAACTACCAAAGTAATGTTACAAACTGCATATCATGCACCCTAAAAATTATACCTCCATATAGTTTTTTAAGTGTGTGTATGGAATAGTTAAAATTAGGGGTTATAACCCCCTCTTCCATATAAATGACAATGTAACTATATACAAGTTAAAACCCTCTTTTAGAAAAATGGGAATGGTGATAGATGAAGAAGAATAAATCTATAACAAGTCTATAAGATATGACTCAATGAAGCTCAACCTAAAGTATGATGATTGATATTTGATGCTTTTATCTAGGCTTGAACTTTGATATTCATATTTCCATGTGTCTCTTATATTCTCCATTTGATTATTAAAATGGATTGACATGACCTTGTATTAATAGTTTGATCTTGGATAAGTTATTCATGTTAATAAAATTTTAAACTGATAAGGGGCAAGGTTAAAGGTATATAATAAAATAATCATATAAGGCACTATAAGAATAAAATATATGTATAATTGAAGGGCTTGTGTTTTACCTATATGAACCTATGCATATTGTGAATCTGACCTAGAGATGAGATATGCTCTTTTTTGAGGTAAAACATGATGACATGTGATATATAGTCCAAGGATTCTAACAAATACTTTATGATAAGTTTTATACTTTGATTTTTATGCACAAAGACTAAATGAAAACCTTAATTCAGTCAAAATAGTCCAAGAAACATGAAAATATGTAAAATAATTCCAAAATATATAAATTTGGAACAAGTCACTAGGAATAAGTATCTTGTGCCAAAATTATGTGTCTACATGACCACTAATATGATTTGGGGCTCAATTTTCCCTAATTGATACATTAATTAAACCAATTACTCTTTTGGTTTTATAATGGACTAAACTTGTGGTAATTGAGCCCCATGAACATAATCACAACACCATAATGTGATTCAGGTCTCCATTTGACCCAATTGAGCAATTGAGACTTGTGAACCTAATTATAACCACATAATGTGATTTGGGACATAATTTACCCCATTTTAATCCTTAGTTAAACCAATTAATCAATTTTTTCAATGAGTTTTAAAATTTGGAGTAATTGAGCCTTGTGAACCTAATTACGACCACATAATGTGATTTGGAGTTTAATTTCCCCAACTAATTCCTTGTTTGAACCACATACTCATTTAATTTAATGAGAGAGTCAATTTGGGTAAATTGAGTCATGTGATGTAATTGTGACCATATATTGTGATTTGGGTCTCAATTAACCCAATTGAGTCCTTGAATGAACTAATTACTTGATTGGTTCAATGAGGGACACAATTTTGGGATATCTAACCTTATGAACCTACTTGAAACAACATAATGTGATTTTTTTCTCAATTTAATCTAATTAATCCCCTAATTGAACTAATTACTCATTTGGTTCAAATAAGGATGAAATTTTGGACAATCGAGCCCTATTATCCTTATTACAACTACATAACGTGATTTGGGCTCAACTTGCCCTAATTGAGTCCTTAATTAAGCCAATTACTCATTTGGAATAATGAGGGACATAATTTGGAATAATATATCCTTGTAAACCTAATTATGATAAAATAATGTGATTTTGGACTCAATTTTCCCAAATCAAGTCCTAATTGGGTTGATTTCTCATGTCTAAACAAGGGATAAAATTTGGGATAATTGAGCCCTATGGACCTTATTGATACTGGATAATGTTATTTAGGGATACTTTTTCCCCAATCAAATCACTAATTTAATTAATTACTCATTTGGTTCAATGAATGACATGATTTATAAAAATTGGGCCCTTTACACCTAATTACAACCACATAATGTGATTTAGGGTTCTATTTACACCATCTGAGTCCGTTATTAAACTAATTACTCATTTGGTTCAATAAGGAACAAAATTTGGGGAAATTAATCACTATTAACCTAATTATAAATAGACAATTTGATTTGGGGTTACATTTGCACCAACTGAAGTCCCTAATTGAACTAATTACTCATTTTTTAATGGGGAATGCCATTTGGGGCAATTGAGCCTTGTGAACTTGATTGTGACCACATAATGGAATTTAAGGCTCAATTTTCCCCAATTCAGTCCCTTTTCAAACCAATTACTCATTTAGTTCAATGAGGGAACACAATTTGAGCCAATCAAGTCACGTGAACCTAATTACAATCATATAATGTGATTTGGGGCTCAATTTTACCTAATTTAGTCCCTAATTAAATGAACTACTCATTTGACTTGGTAAGGAACATAATTTTGGGGGAAATGATCCTTGTGAACCTAGTTATGACTATATAAAGTGATTTTGGGCTCTATTTTCCCCAATTAAGTCCTTGATTGATCCAATTAATAATTTAGTTCAATGATGGATATAAATTGGGGAAAATTACCCCCATTTAACTTAATTAAGACTACATAATGTGATGCAAGACTTAATTTTCCTTAATTTAGTCCCTAATTACTCATTTTGTTTAGTGAGGGATGTATTTTGGGAAAATCAAACCTTGTGACTCTAATTATGACCATGATGTGATTTGGGGTTCAATTAGCCCTAATTGAGTCCATGATCAAACCAATTACTTTATTATTTC
This sequence comes from Torreya grandis, assembly GCA_037957365.1. Lineage (NCBI taxonomy): Eukaryota > Viridiplantae > Streptophyta > Pinopsida > Cupressales > Taxaceae > Torreya > Torreya grandis. The sequence continues at coordinate 3,417,305 of JARHVA010000503.1, read as the reverse complement.
AATGAGATGTAATTTGGGTCAATTGAACCCTATGAACTTTATTGTGACTAGATAATGTGATTTTAGGATCCATTTTCTCCAATTGAGTCCTTACTTAAACTAATGACTCATTTAGTTTAATGAGGGATGTACTTTATTGAAATTGAGCTATATGAACCCAACTATGACTAGATAACCTGATTTGGGGCTTTATATACCCCAATTATGTCTCTAATTGAACCAATTACACATTTGGTTCAATGAGGGAGTAAATTTGTGTTAATAAATCCACATGAGCCTAAATATGACTAATAATATGATTTAGGGCACAATTTTCCCTAATTTAATCTTTGATTGAACCATTTACTTATATGGTTTAGTAAAGGATGTTATTTAGGAATATGAAGCCTCATGAACATAGTTAAGACCATGCAATGTGTTTTTTGGCTCAATTGATCTCTCAATCGATTCCTTAATTAAACTTCTTACTCATTAATTTGTGCTAATACGTCCCCATGATCTTAATTGGGACTAGATAATGTGATTTGGGGCTCTATTTGTCTCAATTGAGTGCCCGATTGAATCAATTACTCATTTGGTTTAATAAAAGGATGTAATTGGGGGAAACTAAGCCCCTAGACCTAATTATAACTACATAATGTCAATTAGGGATTAATTTACCCCAATTGAAGCCCTGGTTGAAATAATTACTTGATTATTTTAATGAGGGCAATAATTTGGGGTAATTGAGACCTTTGACTATAATTATGACCACATAATGTGATTTGGGGATCTATTCACCCGATTTGATTCTTTGATTGAACTAATTACTTGATTAGTTCAATGAAGGATGAAATTTTGGAAAATCAATCTCCACAACTTGATTAAAATTAGATAATGTGATTCAAGGCTTTATTTTCATGAATTGAGTCCTTGATTAAAATAATTACTCTTTTGGTTCAATGAGGGATGTAATTTGGAGCAATCAATCTCTATGAACCTAATTGTCACAAGATAATTTGGGGCTTTATTTTACCCTATTGAGTCCCTAATTGAACCAATCACTCATTTGGTTTAATGAGGGATGAAATTTGGGTAAATCAATCCTAGTAAACCTAATTATAACCACATAATGTGATTTAGGGCTCAAGTTTCCCCAATTGAGTCCTCAATTAAACCAATTACTCATTTGGTTTAATGATGGAAAAAAATTAGAGCAATCAATCATTACGAATGTAATTTTGAACATATCATGTGATTTGGACTTTATATTCCACAATTGAGTCCCTAATTGAACCCATTACTCATTTATTTTGATGAGGGATGTAATTTTGGGTAATTAAACCTTGTGTACCTAATTATGACTAGATAATGTGATTTAGGGATCTATTTACCCCAATCGAGTAAATTATTAAACTAATTACGTGTTTGCTTCAATAAGGGATGTAATTTACGGTAATCAAACCTTGTGAACCTAGTTGAAACTAGAAATTTTGGGATTCATTTGCCCTAATTGAGTCCCTGATTGAATCAATAAGCATTTAGTTCAATTCAAGATATAATTTAGGAAATCAAGCCTCATGAACTTAACTGTCACCACATTATGTGATTTCATGCTTAATTTCTCCAAATTAATTCCTTGATTGGATTAATTGATTATTTGGTTCAGTGAGGGATAAAACTTAGGGAAATTGAGCCTCGTGAAACTAATTATGACCAAATAATGTGCTTTGGGGCTTAATTTTTTATAATTTTACCAATTACTCGATCAAATCAACGAGGGACATAACTTAGCCTAATCGACCTTGTGAACCTTATTTCAACCACATAATATGATTTAGGGATGAATTTTCCCAAATTGATTCCTTGGTTGAACCAATTAATCATTTAGTTAAAGGAGATACACAACTTTGGGAATTCAATTCTAATGAAACTAATTATGAATATAATAATGTTGAATGAAAATTATATATCCCTTTTAAGTTTCCTATCTTGGATTTATCACATTATGAAATTGATTATTAATTCTATTTCCTCTTTTAATAATTTCATGCTCATTTGTGATAAATGGCCTCAACCTAACTACACCATTGTGTCAGGATTGAAAATTTATTTTGGTAAAATAAAATGGGCTCCAAAATACATCTATGTCCAAGATATTAATATTTTTCAATGAATAACTCAAAAAACAATATGAACCCCAATGTAACTACTTTTTGGTGACATTAAAAATGTCACCACAAGCCCTAAAATCACTAAAATAATGTGTGATTTTAGGGTGATGTACCCAATGTCACCTATAGCGTCTTAGCATACCATAAAGCAAAAAAAAGTAGCTGTGGGAAATAAAATATTTTTTTTCAGTCTAATAATTTTCAACTAGTTTGTGGGGTTGGAAATATCAGTCTAAATGTCTAATTTGGGAATTTTTTGGGTATGGAATGTTAATTTGAGCATCTTAATTGGGTTTTTTTGGGAATGTAATGCCATTATGAGTGTTGGTGATTTTTTGGGGTAGGGGTTGTGAGTGTTTGATTATATCTTAATATTTTGTGTAGGGTAGGATTTATTAGTGTTTGATTAGATTTTCAGTTGTTTATGGGGTAGGGTTTGTGAAAATTTCAAGGAAAGTAAAACCAAATGCATGGAAATATAATTATAGATAATAATTTCTAAAGTATATACATCTCAGTCTTGTACACTTGACAAATACCTATCAGTGCTCTACCCTTCAGTTCTACACCTTAATGCTTGCATTCGCCATCTCACTATGCCTAATTTCTTATATTATGGCCTAAACTTATCTTTTTTGATAACCCAAATCTCCTAAAATGTATATAAATCTTAAAACCTAATATATATCCTTCACTGTTATTTATAGATCCTCAACAATTTTCTAACCTACCAAAAACTTGCATCCCATTTAGGGATAGTTACATCAACTTAAGTGTCTAGATTATTATCAAGTGTCCAATCATAAAAAATCATCTAATTTTAAAATATTAAAAATCCTATGGGTCATCCCATTTATTTTATTTAACCCTACCATAATATATTTTCAAAAAGTGTGGTATATATACAAATCTATCTCTCAAATACCAAACAAGCACCTATTCAAGCACAATAAATTAATTACACACCTAAATTTTACTACCTTATTATTCCCTATTTTCACATTAGTCATAGGAGAATTCATATTATAGGTTTGGATCACTCAAATAACATCCAATGAGATATATTTTTCAAGTTACAAGTTATATCATTTCATTCCCTTGCATATAGCATATTGCACCCTTGTGCACACACAAACCAATGCCTAGGGGAGAACCATATATGTCTGAGGCCCTCCTTGGAGTATTGGATATGTAGGAAACACTCATTTTCATAGTTATCCTTGAGTTCAACTCAAAAAATGAGCCCAATAACCCATTTTTGGTGAGGTATTAGACCTAAAGTGAAGATCCAGGGTTTGATCCACATACAATCACCAACCTATGTGGATGAATAAAATATATCAACACAAAGGTGACATAAAATGTAGAAGGATATATATGGTAAATTTAAAATATATTGAATATTTTTACTAGATAGTTTTATAAATATTAGGATAGAATCATTCATGTAAGTTTCCATAGGTCTATGCAAGTGTCCAGGCCTCCAAAAATAATATTTCTAGAATTAAACTAAGTATTATCTCTTCTTCATGTTTATGAAATTAAACTAATTTTTTTAATTTAGTTTATATATTTATCATAACTCAACATTATAATTTAGAATATCATTTAACTAAGTTTTAAATTAATTGGTTTGTTATAGAATAGTTTTATTCAGCGTTGTACATAGTATATTTTACCCTTTTAACCCTAAACCCAATTTATAAAAAGGGTTAAACATTTGGTGAACCTAAACAATATGTTTATTCATGTAAATCCTATTTTTTTCTAGGATTTTCAACCTCATAAGGTTTCTATTTATTTTACTTATTCACATTTGTTCTATCATTTATATGTACCTAGGTGTAGTCCTAGAATAGGTGGTGTTTCTATTGAATATATTTAGCTACCCCTTGGATCACCTAAAATGTCTTAAGCTAATACCATGTCAAATTATGCTAATAATGAGAGTTCCAATAATGACAATGGGCCACCTACTAATAATATTCTTATTGAATATGAATGTGATCATGAGGATAATGAAACATATGAAAATAATAAACATGAACAAGTAAATCAAGATCAAGTAAATTCTATTACATTATTGTGAGAGTGCATTCATCTTAATCTTTAATATCTCCACAAGATCCTTAATACTATATTAGAAGCTCAAATATTAAAATATCTTAGTGAAAAACCATTACTTTCTATTGATGCAAATATTAGGGTTACTAGATATTCATATAACACATTCCTTCCCATTTCCCTCCCTTTAAACACAATATTTTCCACTACATCTAATGGGGGCATGGGATATGTTTTCAAACCATTTTTCCCCAAGGATCAAATAACTCTTTGTACATCCTCCATGGGAAAAAAAGTAATTCAACTCAATTACTAGTTTCCATGCATACAAAAAAACAAGTGGTGTTTTCATCCTATTTGGTGGCTTCTCAGATATAAAATATCAATCTCAATGGGCCTATTATCTAAAATATTCTCTAAGTTATAAAAACTTTAGAAGATAAGGTTACCAACATTGAAAAAAATGATTTAAAATCAACTCATGTTATTGATTCACAATATGTGTTGCATAATACTCTAGCACCTGAGATATCTTTATACCCTTTACCAAATAGTTTTGTTGCACCCAAGTTCACAATTTATGATGGCAATGGTGATCCTAAACATATTTTATATTTATATGTGACATGCCTTGATTATGGTTCAAATAATAAATTTGTGACCAAATTATTTCCAAGGAGCCTAAATGACTATGCTTTAAAATGGTTTAATGACCAATCCAATCAATTAAAGCATTCAAACACCTAGAAGATCAGTTTCTATCACATTTGTCCATCAACATGGCATAAAAAATATCATATGCATAAATTACTAACATCAAAAAAGAAACTAATGAACCTATTAATGAATATGTTTTGAGGTAAAAAAACAAAGTTGGCCAAAATGACAACTCCAATGATAGATAGAGATTCAAAATATCTTTAAACAAAGTTTGCTTGCCCTATTTCATGAGTCCACTATTTTTAATATGATTAAATATTTTGATGACTTATGATATATTATTTGAGATTATGAAATGAAACTTATTTCATTAAAAAATCTTAATTATGTAGCAAATACAATGACTACATATCCTATCTAAGATTCATATCAAGCGAATCTATAAGGTAAAACTTATAGAACCTAAAAAAGAAACAACCATAATGGTTAACAAAGTTTCACAACAACCTAATTAGCTCATCCTATCCAATACACCTAAGAGATAATTTACATGTTTACTTGAGTCTCTAGCTTAGATGCTTAATAATCTTGTATAGAGTCATCTCATATCTCTCTCTCTTCCTATAGAGGTTGATACGAGTCAATGCTTACAAAAAGTATATGATTTTAATGCATATTTTGACCATAACCAAGGCCCCTTGAATTATATAAATAGTTTTAATACCTTAAAACATAATATCCAAGATCTTATTGATAATCAACATATTACCTTTGATTATCCTCTAAAGGCTTCAAGTTCACACCCTGGTGACCATCAAAACCAAAAAAAATTTAACAATACATTAGAAGATCATTCTGAGAAAGATCCAAAAGTAAAAATGGCATGTCATGCACATTTTCCTCCACCATATTATGGGCACCCATTACATGGGATTAATGGCACTTATACATATATAATACTTCTTATGGTCTAGAGACCTTCTACTAGATTTGATGATAGTGAAATTGTAGATGATGATTTAGATATTCATTCACTATTGATTTAAGCATACTTTGATAATCAACCTATGCATAGTGTTAGATTTGTTGATGTGGGATTTATGCACACCATAGCATAAATGAGGTAGCCTATAATATTTTAGGATCTCAATGGAGGTAAACTCCTCTCCAAGGCATGATTTGTAGGTATGTAAATTTTTGACAACATGTTAATGGAATAGTTGGCAGGGTATGCATGTTATTGACAAGGTTTTTGGATAGAGGTGTGGTTACTAATCAAGGTAGTGAATCTCTATGTGAGTTAGATGGCCATATAGTTAATAATCTAGAGTGGGTAGGTCTCAAACAAACTCAAAAAAAATAAGGGTAAGGCAAAAAATAAATTTCTATGGTTTTTAGGAACTACTTCCCTTGATGGTTTCTAAAAGGACAAGTGATCTCAAAACTTATGACTGTTTCTAGCAGCAATTTGACACACACAAGAAAACATGACTAAGAATTTTAAGGAGATAATGATGTAAGAAATTCACAATCCTAAAATAAAGGTTGTCCTTTTAGGGAAAATATTTCACACCCTTAATCAGGAGATTATGGCTTGGGATAGCAAAGTATCTAAGGCAGCTATTTCACACACGTAGAAAACTACATCAAAGAAAGCACTCATGCACATTAAAAATTATGAATCAAATAAATTCACTATCTCGACCAATATAGTTTACCAATATTTCAATAGTTGTTGCACATCTACATATTAGTACATCAGTCAAGTTAGTCAAGAATCCATTCACAACTATTTCATACTAAAGATTATTGAAACCTACAACCAAAGAAAGTAATAACTAATTACACAAAAATTCGAAAGAAAATAGATAAACACATTCACTGATGATCAAAATTGATGTTATTCCTATATTAAAAATTTTCTCACCCAAAATCTAAGCTAGATTACAATTGTTCATATAGACTTGGGGAAGGGGTCACCTCATCCTCCAAGTTCATGCAAGGTCATTATATATGATAATCAAAACTTGAGTTCTAACTATTGTATAAAACTATATAAGGGTCCAATTGTAGTTATTAGTTTGAAATAACCTTCTCAAAAGCTATGAAACATGTGCATGTGTATGAAAATGAAGGCAATTTTTTACAATTATATCTCAAACTACATCTAAAATTTCAAAATATATGTCATTTACAAAACTATACATGTACAAAGTCTTAGCCTTTTAAGGATGCATGGTCTGAATGGTTGGGGTGGTATAAATTGGAACTACATGTTGTTTATAAGATACAAGTATCATTGTATCAATACTTTATAACTAGTGAAACTATGACTATCAAAAAATAATTGTACGTTGAATGTCACCTATGCTTCTCACTAAGTATAGATCTTTGAAAATTCCACCTAAGACTCATACCATTGATTTTTTGGATGATGGAATGCGAGCATGCCATTTAATAGCTCTACAAGGCCTTTGTGCTCTTTATAGTCCTCGATCGAATGTTTTTATTCCACTTGGTAGCCTTTCACTAGTTCTAAGACCTTTGAATTTTCCACATTTATCTCACACCATCAGTCATTTGTGCTCAAGTTAACATGATTTGTAGATCTTATTTTTTTGACTCATTGACTCTTGTGAGCTCAACACTTATCACATCCTCATTCCTTCAAAAAGTCTCTATTGATCTTGCACCATTAGATCAACTATATAGATCAATGTTGGCCATCGATCTACCTAGGCCCACTAACCTTTGATTTTAAAATGGCTAATTTACAAGCTTAAATTCGATGTTTGCATGATCACCAATGACATCCTCATGAATGTTAATGATATCCACACAACTATCATAATTTAATCTATGTCTTTTAGTTGTTATGCCTAAATTTGACATCCATTCAATCATCAAAGATGTCCTTGCAATCGTTAATGATGTCCACATGACCATCACAATTTAGACTTGTGTCATTTTCTTTCTGAGCCTAATTTTGACATTTGTGTGAATATCAAAGATGCCCATATGATTGTCAAATCAATTTAACTCCCTACAAGCTGGACACTTGTCATTTCTTGGTTTGCTCTTCTCTATAATCATAAATGAAAATAGGACTTAGAATAATACTTTGAGAATATATATAAAGGAACCTACATGAATATTCTAACCTTCTTAGTTGCATGAATAAAATTTGATTAGGACCTTGGCTAAAATATTGAACTAAGTTCAAAACATTAAAAAATGATCTCTAAGCAAGGGTGCCACTTGGTAGTATGATATTTATTTTAGGGTAAGTGTTGCGGGCTTTCTATGTAGGGGAATTATTTCAGCCTTTCTGTGCAGGGCATGAATTTCATTAGGGAATTATTTCAAACAAAATGTTGGTAATAATTTTTTTGATGACTCAATTCCAACAGACAAAATATCTAAGGTAATTATCTTGAAGGGTCATTTGTGTCAAACAAAATGTTTGAGATACAAAGTTCAAAGGAATTGGCTCATAGGGAAAAATACCTGAGACAAAAGTATCAGAGGGTAAGAGCCTGGGATAAAAGTCTAGGAGGGCAAGTCCGAAGGGTAAGGGCCCTAGACAAAAGTCCTTAAGGGAAAGTTTTGAAGGGAAAGTACTTGAGATAAAAGTCTTGAAGGGAAAGTTTTGAAGGGCAAGGGCTTGAGAGAAAAGTCCTTAAGGTCCAATTTCTAAGGGCAATTTTTGTCTCAAAGGGCAAGTTTAAAGGGAAAGGGTCTAAGATAAAAGTCCTGAAGGGTAAGTTTCAAGGGCAAGGGCCCAAGAGAAAAGTCTCAAAGGGAAAAAATGTCTCATAAAAAATGTATGAAAGAAAGGTGTGAAGGGAAAAAGCCTAAGGAATGGTCATTGGGAAAAATGTCCAAAGGAATGGTTGTCAAGAAAAGTGTCTAAAGGAATGATCATCGAGCAAAATGTTTGAAGGATTAGTCATCAGGAAAAATGTCCAAAGGAATGATCATGGGGAAAAATGTCCAAAGGAATGGTTATCAGGAAAAATGTCTGAAGGAATGGTCATTGAACAAAATATCTTAAGGAATTTTATTGGATCAAGGAAATTTTGTGGGGAAATTATATCAGACAAAATGTCTGACATAATAAACTTGACAACTAATTCTTGAAGAATAAAAGTTCCAAAGATAAAAGTTTGGAAAAGATAAGTAGAAAACATATAACCCAATAGAGATAAATTGCACAAGTCTCATAAAGATAAGCCCAAAAACATAAGCCAAAATAGAATAAGCCCAATAGAATGAATTAATCTATGAAACACAATTCCAATACCATCTTTTAAAGTACAAAAGGCCAATAGCCAGTATTTTCATAGAATTTTCATAAACATATAGAAAAGAGGCTCAAAGTGAAGACCATAATTTGAAAAAAATTGGTCCCCATTTCCATAAAAAAAGAGGGGATGTGTTGGGTACAACAAATGGTGACTTACACGGAGAATACTCATGAGTATTCAAAAACCCAGAACTCTAGTTTGAAATATTAAATCAATCATGAAGTGTGTCATAGAAGAATACTGAAATCAAAAATATGAAAGAGATTCCTAAGTTCATTCACATAATCTACTTACCTTCTAATTTATTAGATTCGTGTATGTCAAATGTGTAGTTTATTTAACCCTTGTTGTGATGAGTTTTTCAAAGTTTTTGATGAGGTTGTAGGTTTAATTCTAGTATTTCTTAAAGATCAAAAATAAGGGAAGCTCAAGCATTGCTCTGCTTTCAGCCAAGCATCCACAACCCTGGTAGAGATACCCTGGGATCCTTCTCCTTCTCTTCCAATTATTTTCTTTTAATCATGATGCATGGTACATTAACCTTATTTCATCATTTGAGCCTTTTGATTTTCTTTAGATTTTGTTTTGCTCTTTTGAACTCATTGGTTATTTTATTCTTTCATTTTCTTTTATTTTTATTTTTTTCTTGAATGGAAAAGAAAAGAGCTATAACCCCAGTGAGCTAGTATAATTATAAAAAAAATTATTACTAGAACATCCTTGTCAGCTACACCTATACCCAAAATTATCACTTCCAATAGGTATTTAATGTGATAAGTGCATTTGATCTAATAAAACAAGAAAACTTTCTAAATTTATATGAAGTACTTTGAGAGAGACTTCCACATGCCTGGTAAAAGTATTCAATTATGAAACCATCTAGAATGATCCATGATTACCTACCTTCATTCTAAAGACTCAAAAACACAGAAATACACTTAATCTATATACTAGTCTCAAATTTATTATTCTTTTTTTTAATTTCCCCCCCCCCTTCTACAAGCTCTAAGCTCAATTTGTTTGGATTTTAACTTGGTTATAGTTAAAGCAAACACAATTCTAATCGTTAGAGAAATCAAAGAATAACTAATCTAAGAAAGCAAGGAACTAAACTAATAAATCATTGAAATTTAATCTAGAAAGCATGAAATCTAATCTACAAAGCATGAAATCTAATCTAATCATATGTCTGTGCTCATCTATCTATTATTACTTAGTAGCATCATTATATGGCACAACCCTAAAGTAATGCTTCAAAAATTGTCCATTTATTGGATATGTAAGCTTATTACCTTAGAGGTCCTTTAGATGAAATGTGTTATTGCTCATGATCTTTGAAATCAAATATGGTCCAATCCATAATGGGTAAAACTTGTCATGATGTCCTTTCTTCTCATGGGATTTATCCTAAATGCTATAACTTTTTCTCTCTTATCAAACCACCTTTTGACCAAATCCTAGTGCTTGTTGAATGTTTTCAAGGCCTCAGTCCTTGAATTTTATATTTCTATTATGTCTAGCAATCTTGACTCTATTTCATCACATAGCTCCATATAATCCTACATGAACTAATAAGTGGGTAACTTTACCATAATTAGGAATATAAGCTTGTATCCATACACCAATAGGTAGGGTAAATATTTAAGGGCTTACTTGTATCTTATTCAGTCTACTCAAAGAGTGTACTTTAATAAATTGTGTCAGTCTATAGGCTTATCTCTAGCTGATTTCTTAATTGCATTGATCAAATTTTTGTTCATTGATTCCACCAATCTATTTCTTTGAGGGTAATGGTTATAATCTGATCTAATAATAATCTAGTTATCATGTGCCCACTTAGTAAATTATGTTGATATAAAATCTAATCCATTATCACAAACCAAAGAAATGGGTGTACCAAATCTGGTTGTTATGTTTTCCTCCAAGAAGTGGATCACGTCTTATGCTCTATAATTTTTTATGGGTATGGCTTCGATCCATCTAGTGTGATAGTATATATTATTAAGCAAAAACTTATGGCATGCCAAGGAGTTTGGGTTAATGATGCCAATGAAGACCAAACCCCATTGGGAAAATGGCCTTCCTTCAACAACTGGATATAAAGGCATTGTTGTGTGTACTTCCCTCTTGGCTAGAGCTTGGCATTCATAGCATGTTCTAACATGAGTATGATCATCTTTGAAACATTTTGGCCAATAGTAACCCATTCTTAAGATCTTGTGGGCCATGGTATTCCTAGAGGGATGATCGTTGCCTATTTTTTGATGTAAGTTCTCTGAGATTTCTTCAACTTCATTTGTAGATACACATCTGAGGTAAATACCTTCATAATTTATTCTATAAAGGACTCCTTTATTGATTATGTAACGAGCATATTTGAACCTTAAATCTATTTTTATCTCTCTATTAAACTCTAAGAAACAAGTTCCTATAAGTAAATATTATATTATATCAGTATACCACTCTCCTTTAGATACTTGAGCTTCACATACCTCTTCAACTATGATGCATGGATCTAGTTCAGTCATGAGCCAAATAATGCCTTGCCCTCAAATGATCTTTATAGGCTTGATCTCTATGTCAAATTCTTACAACTTGGCCATCCATTTGCCTTAACGTTATCCTAGCTCATTCTATGATAATGTGAGCTTGACAACTGGATCAGGTATAATGGTGATGGTTTTATTCCTCAAGATATAATGTTGAAACTTCTTCATAGATTTTACAAGGGTGGAAATCTATTTTTCAATCATGGAGTACCTAAGTTTTGCATCTTTTAGATTTGTGCTTATAAATTTGATTGGGTGCTCAGTATAATCCTTCTTCTATGTGATGAAAATAATGATCATATGCTCTAAAGTGAATGAGTATGAGTAAAAAGATTTCATAAAATATGGAATGTTTAATACTAGAGCCTGTGATATTGCATCTTTAATATCCTAGAAGGACTTTTAGGCTTTAGCTATCCATTATATTGTGGAATATTTCTTGAACAAGGTATTTAAAGGTCTAATAATCTATGCAAATCCTGAGACGAACTTTCTTACAAAGTTAATCTCTCTAAAGAACGATTTGAGTTCCTTCTTGCTATTTGGCAGTTGATCCCATATTTGGTGTTGATGTGCCCCAAGAGCTCACCTTTGGTGACTCCAAATATACATTTATTTAGGTTTATTGAAATACCAAACCTTTTTCATCTCTCAAATATGGACTATAGATGACTTATGTGATCCTTCTGATGCTTTAAAAACACCATAAGATCATCCATGTAGATAATTATGTGTTTTCTTATCAATCCTTTAAAAGCATGATCCATGGCATGTTGAAAGGTAGCTCCTAAATTTATTAGGTTAAATGGCATCCTCTTATATGCATAAGCTCCCCATTTCATAGTGAACATTGTCTTCATTATATCCTCATATTACACTAGTACCTGATTATAACTTGAAAAGCCCATCCCAAAAGGACATGATTTCAAAACCACTTACTATTTGTATCACCTCATCCAGAGAATGTAGGAGATAATTATCCTTTTTAGAAGCCTTTTTTAGGTTCCTAAAGTCCACACATAATCTTATCTCATCGTTCTTCTTTCTTACTAGGACCAAATTGGCCACCCAGGTAGAATGTCTTCTAAGAAGATTTTTGCATTTAATAGCTTCTTCACTTCTTGATAAATGAGAGGATCCAAATAGGATTGATCAACCTCTACTTCTACTTAAATGGATTATGATCTATCTTCAAGGGAATCTTATTAGTGATTACCTGAGGGTCATAAAATTCTAGGTCCTCATATGTCCATATGTCTAAGTGATGACATCCTTATATCGAGTGATTAGATCCTTAATTTGATGTCTCTCCTCTATGATACAACTGAGGATGATATTAACATAGCATGGGTTGTGTTCATCTCCTAGATTTATTATTTTAAAATCTGATTCATTAACCTTGGGATACCTAAGTTGCTAAGCTTGAGGGTCTATGTCGAACGGTCTTTCCAAAGAGACTAACCCAGTTGGAATTCAATTCTCTTTGAGCTAGAGAATGCCTTCTTTATCTGATTCCTCTTGATAAAAGTGATTAATGTATTTATCATTGATGATTTAGGATTTAAATTCCCTTGAATTAGTTAAAAACTAAATAATCTATTGATCATCATCAAAGACTTGTAAATTTTCTATGTTATGCAGAATAGAAGGACATGGTACCAATTCAATTGAGAACTTTTTTACCTTAGATTCTTGTAATGGATCCAAATTAGTAGTAACAATAGCTAATGAATCAACAATTTGATTTTGTTCTCTAAGAAGGGATACTATGTTGAAAACTTCAAATATTTCAATCAAGTCCCATGCTCTATGCTTGTATCTTCTCAAGTAAGACAACTTGCACTAATATTTATTTCTACTTGGTTAACCACTAGCTTTGAATTGCCAAATACTAGTATTTGGCACACATTATTCTTGATTACAAACCATAGTCCCAAAATTAGAGCCTTATACTTATCTCTATTGTTAGTGTATGTAAATTTCAACATGTATGATGCCAAGAAATTTTTATCTTGTGGATCAATCATCTTGATTCCCATGCTTGATCCTTGCTTGGATCTAGTGCCATCAAAGTGTAGAGTCCATAGCTGATTGGAACATTTAGTTTCTAGATTTTATAATTGATTATAATTAGTAAAATTATAAATACCAAGGTTTGGTGACTCATACTTTACCTCTTCATTTTTGATGTTATATTTAGTAATGGAATACTTCATTTTCAGCTCTTTGTCAATTCTGATTTGATTTGTGACTCCTCTCTATGGCATCTAGATATGAGATAAGTCTAGAGAAAGATATCCATTAAGTGTTTTGGACCAATCCTTGATCAATAATAGTCCATAACCTTTGGGTATATCTACCATGAAAATATCACAGGTCATTTGGACTCACGGTTTAGATGCTACTTGAATGTACACATTCATCAATACTCTAACTATTGGTAATATTATTTTATCTAATTGTGAAACTATTATCTTTGAGGGGCTTAGAGTGAGACCAAGCTTTTGACATATGGATGTGGGCATGATAGTTGTAGATGCTTCAGAATCAACTAAATAATTATGAATATTCTTACCAAATGCCCTGATAGTTAGCAATAAGGGTGGAACTTCTAGCTTACTCTTGTAGATGACATTAGTGTCAGAAATTTTCACTTTATGTATAAATGATTTAGTTATTTCCATAGGATATTTTCTAGTAATGGACTTCCACAACAGCTCCTTCTATTTGGGGATCTGAGCTAACTCATGAAGAATTATATTATTCTTGATCTTTTTCATATCCTCAATAATGTTGTATCCTCCTTTACTTAGTTCTTACTTGATCTATGGTTGATCATTAACCTTTAGAGAGGGTGGATTATTATTTGATTTAGGATTAGTAGGAATCACCATGGTATCTGGGGGATTCGATGTTGTAAGTGGTTGCTTATTCCTTAGATTGTATGCACCTTTCTATAACTACTAGAAAGCATGAACTTTATCCATATTATGTTTCAATTCATTGTCATCTTCACCTGGGAAGGGAAACTTGTGAGTTTAAAATAACATGGCAGTGCTAGAAGAGCTAAGATCTAGATGATACTTAGGTGGATTATGCATTTGATCTTGTCTAACCACCTCTCTTTGAAATATTTTGAATGTTGTGCAAAATTTAATGTAATTAAGCTCACTATTCTTGGAAGTATTGTAAATTATATACCAATAGATAATATCCATCTCTACTATGTTTATCTCTAGAAGTTTATTAGGTTGCTTAGGTCTATTGAATGGTTTGTTATATCTCTAAAATCTAGTGCTTTGATTACTAGTTGGGCCATTGATGTTTCCCATCTTCATTTGCATATTTAAGAAGTCATTGCTCAACTTTTGAACCATTTTCTAAATGGAATCTATTTCTACCTTTGTAGAATCAGTACCTTGTAAGACAATAGTGGGGAATGTATCTGATTGATTATTCTACTAGTAACCATTGCCTATCATGTGATTGTTCAATAATCTAAAATTTAACTATGTTATCTATGTCAATGAAGGTAGTGCGTACAATTTATTTTGATTAAATGTAAGAACATTATGTTTCACATATGGTATCAGATTTAGTAATGGAAATCTATTATTGACATTAGGTGCTCCAAGCATCTAGGGATTGATATATCTATCTATGTTAATACCTTCCTTGTATGCTAACACCAAATTATTGGCAATAGTTGCTCTTTTAAAGAACATGGTAGTGATTGGATCAAGGGTATTCTTGTACATCTCCAATGTTAATGGCTCATTTGATTTGTACCTCAAGATCAACTGATTATACATATTTTGGAACCTTGCATTGAAAGCATGGATAGGCTCATTAGGTTATATCCTCATGTTGGTGAAGTGCTGGTATACCAAACTGAGATTGGTGACCTATCCAAATTGTGCAAGAAAAGGTACTTGACATTCATCCCAAAAAGTGATAGAATTTTGGTTAGATTTAAATACCAATCATAAGTAGCATCCATTAAAGTAAAAGGAAATAATTTTCATGCAACACCTTCATGTAAAACATTCATTAACCTTAATGCAACTTTAAAAGATCTAATATGTTCCTCTACTTTCCTTGCTCCTAAAATAGAAAAGGAAGGTAGGTACTTTTTGGGATTTTAAGACAAATCATGCACATCTCGTATGATGGCAATAACAGATCTAAATAATCAGGGTTGAACCATTGGTTGATTAATAGGTAAAGGATTTATTATAAGTAAAGGGTTCTTTACTGGAGGACGTAGATTATTTTAAACTGGGACTATTGGCACAGTTCTAGGTCTCTTATGATTTGCCAAGGGTGATACTAGAAAACCAACCTAAGAATTGGATCTAGTCACTCTTCTAGGTGAATCCAATGCAACTCTATGTAAAGGATAACTACTATTATTAGGGATATTGGCCATCCTTCTAGTGCTAGTGAACTATTACCATGGGTTTTATAAACACCATAGCATAAATGAGGTAGCCTCTAATGTTTTATGATCTCAATAGAGGTAAACTCCACTCTAAGGCATGAGTTTTAGGTATGCAATTTTTTGACAACCTATTGATGGAAAAAATGGTAAGGCATGCAGGTTATTCACAAGGCTTTTAGATGGAGGTAATACCATGTCCCTAATGAGTCCCATTCAAATAATTTTCAATTATATAACTATATAAACACTTTTCAAACAATTTGGCACACAATAGGCTTCCACATTGAAAAGCACTAGAATCACACTTACACATTGAGAGTAGAATACCTATTTTTCTAAATTCTGATTGCATACAACTCTAATAGCCTAGATCTCAAGTCTAAATACATTTATCAGGTCACAAGTCATGGTTAAAGAACTAAAACATTAGTATTACACCAACATCTAGCACCTTCGATGAATTAGTCACACACCATCGTAGCATGGGAGAAGTACATGAAGTCTGAACCCTCTTTAAAGTAATAATATGTAGGCAATGCTCAATACATGGGGTGTTGAGGTCTCACACAACTTCAACTACTGACTGATTTTCCCCCATTAATTTACATTAGTCTTCACATGTTAAATAAATAGGGTTTTGAAAGGAAATCAGTTACATAGTGGTCTTCATAAGTAATCATAAGCTCCTACACTAGATACAATATTTTTAGATGAAGACACAAAGAATCAAAAAACCCTAATATCCTCACTAAAATTGAACATGATTTTCCTAGGTTAGATAAGAGTGACAACCCTATAGTTTCCTCTTCCCAACACTATTGTCCAAAACCATATCCAATTCTAGATTCTTGATTTTAGTCACTAGACCTCTTTGTATAACAAGTTTCAAACCCTAATTTCTCTTGGAGGCATAGTTTCTAGATAAGTATTTATTTTTTCCTTAAACTTTACTATCTTTATTAAGTTTCCAAAATATAATAATTCCAAATCAATGAATGTCATCATTGTTATATTATTCTCTTGATTTTGCATAGTAGTGTTGTCATCTAGGGTTTTCACATAAATCCCAAATTGGATAAAACATATAGGTGAACCCACTTATTGTTGAATATTGTAAAAACCTGACTTACCATTATGGATTTCTCTCCTTCTATCATTTTAATTCATTTTAGTGTTTTAAATTTTATATTTTTTGAAATCTTCATTATTATCATGATAATAATGACCGAAGCTATTTATCACTTCTTACTGCAAAGTTTCATAGTTTCATGTACATGTTTTCCTTTCATATGGAATATTTTTAAGTTGTATATTAACTCTTGGATAATTATTCTAATAAAATAAGTAAAATATATCCTAATTCACAACCTTACTACTACACCTCCCCATGGTACTTATTGTTATTTGGTTCACTTTGACCTATCAACTATCACACTACTAGACACTAGTGAACACAATTAGTTCATTTTGTCCCTCCCAACACAAGACCCTAAAATTATCTCATCTAATATCTTGCATATATTTTTCACCCTAGGCTTGTGGTAGACCATGTAGTTCATGTTTTTATAACTAAACAAGGTCAGGAGATGCAACAGGATAATAGAGCCCTAGGATACCATATCATTGATCAACTAAGTAATACTACCACCAAGGTCTCCAATTTAGAATTAATTAAACAATCCAATATGTATAAATACATGTTATTGTATTGCTACATGACACCATATACCAAATATGTTAACCCTAACTATGTTACTTCTATCATTAACACTTTACGATGAGCAAAGGATTTTATATATTTTGAAAAAGAGTATCTAACACCACAATATATCATGAAACAATATTTTCAATTATAAATTCAACTCAAAATTGGTGATATGGGTGTCAAATGGATTTTAGTGGATAATGACTCAAGGTTAAATATCTATAATATTTCTTTTCTTTGACTTCTCAACGTAAAAGCTAAAAACTTAGACTACTCTGATATAAACATCTGAGGGTTTGATAATATCCCCCACAAGGTTTTGGGTCAAATAACATTGAATCTCACATTGGGGCCTATAACTATTACCACCACATGCTACATCATGCCTAATAATCTCAATTATAATGTCTTGTTCGGGAGGTCATGGATTCATGATATGCAATTTATCCCCTCTACTTTACACACATATTTAAAGTTTAGCTATTAGGGATACATATATACATATCCTATGGACCATGATCCATTAAATAGTTTTAGGTCATTAAATATATACAAAATTATCTCCCTCATATAGACCCTTATATTCAAATAGTAGTGCAACATACTATTCACAATTCATATATAATTCCAACAATCCCATTGAGAACACCTTATTCTGATAATATAAGACATCAAAGATATGGTTTTAGATTTAAATATATACAATAAATGGGTTACAAATGATAGGGGTTGGCAAAGTGTGAAAAAGTCATTCTCAATCCTATTGAAGAATGTACCCAAAAAGGCAAGCAGGGCCTTAGTTACATTAATCATTCGCCTATCAAACAAGTCAATCATGCAATCAATCATGTATTCACACTATCATTGGTATACCCAGAGCTTATTTATGAATATGCTTCCCCAAAAATGTTAATAATGGATTAATGCTCTAACAATGAGTCCTTACTAGAATATTTAGGAGTTTATGAGGATCTCCCTTCCTTCTATCATAAGAATAGATTTCCTCATTCCAAAAATTCTCATGCATATATTGGAGACACTGATATACATGATCAGGTTATAATTTATGGGTCTAATAATATACCTATCGCATCATATCCCAAGGATAGATCTACCCTTATTAATGAGGAGATAATTGAATTTAATTATGGGATAGATACAAACTCACAAATAGTTTTCTTGGTTGTAGCAATACACAGTGACAAAGATAAAAGCATACAAAAAACTACATTATTTTCCTAAGATAAATGCTTGGGAATATTAAGATATGACATCCATTGACCCTTATATTATAATACATCTAATCACACTCCACCTAGATGCTAAATTAATTAAGCAGAAGATTCATAAGATGTATTCTAAAGTTGCATTGTTGGTCAAGGAGGAAATTCAAAGACTTCTCCATGTAGGTTTTATTTGACCCATATCTTATCCCAAATGGATATCTAACATCATCCCCATGGTCAAACCCAATGTAAAAATTTAATGTTTTTCAGACTCTAGATTTTAAATAAAGCTCATCCTAAAGATGAATTTACACTACCCAATATCAACATGATTATATACTTTGCTATTGTATATGAGATGTTATAATTTATGGATGGGTTTTTTGGTTATAATAAAATTAAAATTATAGAGTAAGATCATGAGCAAACATATTTCATTACACCATGTAGTACTTTGTGTCACATAGTCATGCCTTCTGGTTTAAAAAATGTAGGAACTACATATCAATGAGCCATGACACATATTTTATGACCTCATTCATAAGACGATTGAATATTATGTAGATGATATACTAGCCAAATCTAAGTAGAGATAAGATCATGCAATTGAACTATTCTAAATATTCAAGTAATTACACCAATATAATGTTTGATTAAACCCAAATAAGTGTGTATGTGATGTCACATCAAGAAAACTATTGGGATTTATTATCTCTCAGTGAGGCATAAAATTTGACCCAAATAAAGTAAAAGATATCATTATTAAAAATCCTCCTCAAGGATTGAATAAACTCTTATCTTTACAAGGTAAAATTCAATACATCCATTATTTCATAGTTGAGCTTGGAGCCAAAACATAACACTTCATATAGCTACTCAGAAAAGATAAAAATATTGAATGGGATATAAAATGACATGAAAACATCAAGTAACTCCAACAATATTTGTTAAATTCACCTATTCTTTTGCTTATGATACCAGACAAACCATTTATTTTATATATCCCTACTACAAATCACACGTTGGGAACTTTATTAACATAATATTATAATGATCACAAAGATTATTTACCATATCAATTACATAATTATAGATTATGACCATAATTATACTCCAATATAAAAAATATGGCTGGATCTAGTATTTTCCACCCAAAAGCTTCAACACTATATGATAAACAATGAGACTCAAGTCATCACAAAAGTTGATCCATTGAAATTTGTTATGTCCAAACCTCATTTTTTAGGTTGTATAGTGAAATGAGTAATGTTTCTCATATAATTTGATCACAATATCATTCCTAAAAAAGTAATCAAAGGATAAGTCATTATATACCAATTAATCATCACTCCACTGCCAGATATAAAACCTATTAGAGATACCTTCAAAGATGATTTTAGAACATACAATATCAATGAGGTTACATGGAAATTGTTTTTTGATGGCTCTAAATTTTCATTAAGTATTAATGAAGGCATTGTTCTTATAAATCCAAAAGGACAACCCATTCCACTTGCATATAGATTGGCTTTCTCAAGCATAAATAATATCATAGAATATAAGGAACTTATCCTATGTTTATATGTAGTGAAAACTCTCAAAATCAAATCCATTAAAATATATGAAGATTCACAATTATTTATTAATCAATTCATATATGTTTATCAAAAAAATAATAAAATTTAAGACCATACAAAAATATGGTCCAATGCCTACTCACTTTGAAAAAAAATCAATCAAGAATATTCCAGAAAAGGACAATCATCACAATGATGTAATGGATAGTTCTACATCACTAATCCCAATTGATATCAATAATAATCAAGCCATCTTCACCATACAATTTTTTAAAAAACCTTCAATATCAAATGAAAATATCATACCTCTATCAATATTAGTACTACACATAGTACAACAACCTCAAAATGGTTCACACAAATCTATAACTTCTGGAATAAATCAATCACCCCACACACCTTCACCATAAACAAGCATAAATTATATAGAGATGTCTCCCACTATGTGATCATCAACATGGATCTATTCAAGAAATCATTTGAGGGATAATTAATTTAATGTATAAACATAGATGACACTAAGTAAGCTATATGGCAAGTACATAACAGTGAATGCACTGGTCATTTTAGCAAAAAATCAATGTCACACAAATTACTTCACCAAAGATACTATTGGCCCACCATGGAACAATAATGTCATGAATATTCCAAACTATGTGATAAATTTCAATGGTACAGTAACCTCCACCATGTTCCCTAACTGACATATCTTACAACCAATCATCTCACATTGGCCATTCACATTATAGGGATTTGATTTGATTGGAAAAATTAATCCAAAATCTATAGAGGGACTTAAATTCATTATTAAAGCTACAAAGTACTTCACTAAATGGATGGAAGTTATTCCATTACAATCAATAATAGGAGAGACATATTTTGATTATTGATGACACATATCATCTCACACTTTGGCCTTCTTTCAGCTTTCATCATAAATAATGGTCCTATTTCAAGAAAAAAAATGTTATAAAATTATGTACTAAATACAAAATTCAACACAGCTTTTCTACTCCTTATTACCCCTAGGGTAATGGACAAGTAGAAGTTATTAATAAAACTATTAATAACATGTTGAGTAAAATAGTTAATAAATTTGGTGATGATGGCATAATAAATTAGTCTATGCACTATGGGTATATCACATAAGCATCTGGACACCCACTAGGGATACTCCATACTCATTGTTTATGGAACTAAGGTAGTTATCCAACTTGAATTAGAACTTCCATATTTATATGGATCTCTAAATAGACTCAACATAGATGTTCAATACAAAGAAAAATGCCTACATGAGTTAGAAAAGTTAGACCATATGCGCATACAAACAAATGAACATCTTAGAGTATATCAAAAAAATTTAAAAACTTACAAAAAATGGGTTAATAATAAAGAATTTGAAGTATATTATTTATTTCTCATGGAAAATTTAAGGAACATCAATGCAAAAAAAGAAACAAAAGGAAAATTCAATCTAAACTAGATCAGACCATATGAGATTATGGAAAAGCTCATCCCAAATTTTTATCATATAACTTCACTTGATGATAAAGCCATAAAAAATCTAATGAAAATTATGCATCTATGGTGGTTTTATATTTAAAACATATTATTAATTAGCAAACACCTTTTCTACATATTTTTCTCATATATATGCAAAAATACAAAAATATTGTATAAAATAACAAAAATTAGGACCTATGCATGCTCTTATGTAATTTGTCATACATCAGTTTAGATTTACACAATATTATATATATGTTTTATCTAGTTTTATTTCATACATGCTTTACTAGTGTACATGAGTGATTGCAGATTACACATGACATCATTTCTAAAAATAGTTATAGGTGTTTTTACTTCTAAAAACTTAGAAACTATATTAAGACATGAGCATTGTGGTGGACAAGAGCACAATTCTATAATTTCCCTCACCCCACTCTTGTCCCAATGAGCTCATATTGTCACTACTCAATTTTAGACTTCATAGTTTCCTACAACATGTACATTCATCAACTAACTCACTATGGGAATGGTAAACACATGTTTTATCCCTTTTTTCCCACTTCATCTCACTCACACACTCAATAATTTACATTATATTACATATTATGGCATTTCTCACTCACTAACATTTTGATATACTATTGCATATATTAGTTACTAAATATTGCTCAAATTATAACTTAGCTCTTGTCAATAAGAATACATAATCATGCATGCTTTTATATAGCTTTTCATAGCTTCACATTTGTATACACTTATCTATTTGCTTTGAGGACATTTGAATATGTCATTACCAAGTAGCTTTAAGCCCTTATATCTATGATTGTATGTGTGTGAGGACATATAAACATTTCTTTGTGTGGGTCTTCTATCCATGTGTGTGTACATTTGAACATGTCCTTATATGTGTCTCTAAGCCTCCATTATTTCCTTGTATACACATGAGGGAGTTTGAACATGGCTTTGTATGTTTATATTATATTTGATTGAGTGACATTTGAACATGTCCCTTATTTTTGGTCCCTTGGCCTTTTATTATGTGTTTTATGTGTTGTGTATGTCATGGCCATGACACTTTGCTTGATTATTTATTCAGATTTAGATGTCATGATGAACATCATGCACCCAACCCCTTATAATTCCATGATGGACATCATGCATTCCTCCCTAATTAATTAATTCCATGATGGACATCATTGCCACATATATCTAGACATACTTCTTGTGAATGTTTATTTTCACATGCATCTTACATTATTACTATGACCAGTTTACATAAATCATGATGCCATGTTTTTCTATGATGTCCATAATAGTTAGATTTAAATCTTTTTACATCATAACAACCTACTGCATAACCTTTTATTTTGATTTAAGTTCATATGTAGGCTTTAAAACTCACCTCAAAAGAGGGGGCATTCATAGAGGTTTGTCTTAGATATTTAAACTTCTTAGATCAATACAAAACAATATTTAATAGTGAATACATAATTGACATATTTTTAGGCTCAAAAAACACACAAAAAGTCACTTTGGATAGTAGTGCCACATTAGATAGTTGTGTACTACTCTAGTGTCCTTCCCAATTCTATTGTTCAAGTGCCTAAAAAATAGGTATTTCAAAAATTTCTCAAAACCTTAATTTACTCATATCAAAACTCAATAGTTTCATGGTTGTAGTTTCTAGAATTACATATTTTATCTCAGATTTGCTTAGTTTGGTGGTAAATCATGTGTAGTAAGTTATTATAGGTTGGCACTCAGGTTTTTCTCAAAATCATAGTTATTTTACTCATTATTAGAATATGTATGAACCAAATATTAATTGGGGTTATGTGTGCAACACCTTTCTTCCTCATTTCTTAGTCTCATAGATGGAATGATAATTCATGTCATTCTCCATGTTTTATACACCAAACCCAAATCATACTTAGTATTTACACCAATTTTACTCTAGAATTAAATCTTATCCATAAATAGTGGATGGTTCACTATTTACACCAGTATCTAGACTAGGGTTTGTACCATTATTTACACTAGGTTTTGCACCAGCTATACATATTAGGATTCATACAGGGATCCCAAATTACTCCAATACTCTTGGATAATGATGATGGATTCAAGCACACTTGATTTATTGAGCACACCCACTTATAATTGATTATTTGGGCATGCATAATCTAATACAAGCTATTCAATGTTAACAAAAACACATAATACACCACAATCACTAGTTTTCATACCAATTTTTCTTCCAAAAAAGACATAATGGTTCATGTAATCGATTAGGTGTATTCATTCCTTGTCACTCTCTAGTTTTTTGTCTTCTAATTCTTGATATTCATATTAAGTAAAGACCGATATTACATATGTTTCACTACAAGTTTGTATGGATCACAGTTAGCATTGTGGCCTACATCTTGGACTCCTTCCCCATGTAAGTTTAGGTATGTAATTTTTTCCTTTTACTCTATTACTCTCACTTTATTGCATTAATATAATAAAAAGGTGGTAAATATAGACACATAAAATTAATATTTAAGTTAGAATCATACACTTGTGACCACTCTTTTACATACTTAGCTCTAGACTAATCTTAGGGACCTTTTTTATCACTTTCAACCACCTTGCACACTCTTCTAAGTTGAAAAATGACCCCTACATGAACTCATCCCTATTATTATCAACTTTATACATATTTTAGGCCCTGCCTAACACCTAGCATGATGAAATAACCCATTGGATAAGAGTGCCTTGTGGGACTATAGTGCACCACTCTAGTGTCCTTCTCCCCTCTCTTATCTTCCCACCAAATAATAACTAATTTATCAAATTCAAATCTATAGGAAGGTCAGCCCATGTACCTAATGAGACCCATTTGAATTATTTTCAATGATATGACTATATAAACACTTTTCAAACCATTTGTCACACGACGATTCTACATCAAAAACAACAAAATCACACTTGTACATTGAGAGAAGAATACCTATTTCTCCCAATTCTAATTGCATGCAACCCCTGTATCCTAGAGGTCAATTGTGAATACATTTTAAAGGTCAAAATTCATGGTTAAGGAACTAAATCACATTAATATTTCACCAACATCTAACACATTTCACCAGTTATTCACACACCACTGTATCATGGGATAACTACATGAAGTTTGATCCCTCTTCGGAGTATTGGTATGTAGGCATCACTCAACACATGGGGTATTTTTTTAAAATTTTGATAGAGATATTTAAATTTATCAATTTGAACATAATAATAAAAGGCATTTTAAAATTTATAGTATGATTCCACATTCCTCCTCATCATAACCATCATAAATCTAAACCAAAAAAATACAAATAAAAATTACATAAACAAATATGGAGACTTACTCCAATCAAATAAAATGAAGAACTTACTTTCAATAATTTATCTACTCCTTGAAAAGGTTGTTTCCCATGCATAACTTCATAATAATATAATTTTATTCCAAATTATAACATATTTAATAAAAAATTATATATAACTATATTTAAATACTCCAACTACCATATCTTTCAAGATTAATAAGTTATTTAGATATCTCATAAACAATACACAAATGATGTATAAAATAAATTATTTGTTTGTATGTTTATATGGAAATATGTGTATTTTTTTCATTTTATGTGTAGAATACATTCACCTAGTATTCTATTATGTTGTTAAATGATGCGATTTTTTGTATGCCTATATGGTAAAGTATGCATTATTGGCATTGTATACCTATATGGCATTCATC
Organism: Torreya grandis; assembly: GCA_037957365.1. Taxonomy (NCBI): domain Eukaryota; kingdom Viridiplantae; phylum Streptophyta; class Pinopsida; order Cupressales; family Taxaceae; genus Torreya; species Torreya grandis. The sequence continues at coordinate 3,391,342 of JARHVA010000503.1, read as the reverse complement.
TGAGATTATGTTATATTCCTATTATGTATGAATTTATGTATTTTATGGGTGCGTATGTGTGTGTTCACATTTTTTGGTGATCATATTTCTCCATAAACTTTTACATTAATTATCTTCTCATCATATATTTGTTCCACTATTTAGGAGCACAAAAACACTGACAATAGATCTTGTCAAAGTTGAATCTATAGTTGGAGAACTCCACATGTGGTGATTCAAGGCTCAAAAATGGAATTTAAAACATTTTAAAGGTGTTGAATAATTTCCAATACTAATTTTTTGGCATCCAATCATTCTTATTTGAGAGACCCACCACCCATTTTAGCCTCAAGAATGCCCTTCCAAAAACAAGAAAAATGTACTTTTAGCTTAACTTTAGGCATGCGTAAAATGGAAACCATAAGTCTTTTATATGAACCATAAGAAAAATATAGTGTGTGTTAAATACCTATAATTTCAATCTGGAGCATGTCAATGTAACTTTAAATATTAATTTGTTGCACAAGTTGTAGTGATGAGTCCATAAATGCAACTTTTTTGCAGTGAAGAGACAAGTTCTTGTCCTTCAAATGGCACTTATACCTATGGTTCCTATAGGTATAATTAAATCACTTAAAACACATATATATAGACAAATTACATGTGATCCCATGATTATAACATATAAATCTTTCAAAAATCATGCTTTCACTAATGTTTAGGAGCGTGAAAACACTAACAATAAATATTGTCAAAGTTTAAGTTGTAGTTGGAGACATCCACCTTTGGTGCTTCATGGATAAAAAAAAATTTAAAATGTTTTTTATGGTGGATAATTTACAATAAAATTTTATTGGCTTCTAATCATGCCCAATTGAGACACCCACCACTCATTTTGGCCTCAAGAACACCCTTCCCAAAATAAGAAAAATGTAATCTTTTACCCTAACTTCAAGCATGCATAAAATAGAAATAATAAGCCATTTTTATGAACCATAATAAACCTAATGTGTATTTATAATCCCTATAATTTCACCCTATATCATGTTTATGGAACCTTGGATACAAATATGTGGCACAAGTTGTAGTGACAGGTCTATAAATATAACTTTTTACAGTGAAGAGATAAGTTTTTGTCCCCCGATTGGAATTTCTACCTCTGAGACCTAAAATTTTAATTAAATCACTTATAACACATATATACATGTAAATTTCATGTTATCCCATGACCAAAATATCCAAATCCACCTAGAAGCATGTTTTCACTAGTGTTTAGGAGTGTGGAAACACTAATAACAAATGGTGTCAAAGTTGAAGTTGCAGTTAGATAACTTTTCCTTTGGTGATTCATGGATCTAAAATGGAATTTTAAACATGTATAAATTTTTGTTTAAATTCCATAACCAATTTATTGTCCTCCAATCATGCCTAGTTAAGAGACCCACCACTCATTCTAGCCTTACGAATGCCCTTTCCAAAACAACAAAAATATAGGTTTTTAACCTAACTTCAGGAGTGTGTAAAATTGAAACCATAATTAATTTTTATAAATTGGAAGAACCATCACATGAATATAAAATCCTTTTAATTTCACCCCAAATATTGTTAATGTGACCTTGGTTATGAATTTATGTCATAAGCTCTAGTGATGGGTCCATAAATATAATGTTTTTACACTGAAGAGATAAGTTTTTATCCTCCAACTGACATTTCTACCTCCAAGAAATATATGTACAAATACATCACTTATAACATGTATATATGTGAAAATTACACTTGATCCCATGACCATAACATCTAAATCCAACTAAAAGCATGTTTTCACTACTATTTAGGAGTGTGGAAACACTAACAATAAATGTTGTCAAAGTTAAAGCTACAAATGGAGAATTCCACCTCCAGTGCTTTGTCACTCAAAAATGGAATTTTAAAAATGTTTAAGGTGGACTATTACATATATTTCTATATTTTTATCCTCTAATCGTGACTAATCAAGAGATCCACCACCCATTCTAGCCTCAAGAATGCCCTTCCCAAAATAATAAAATGTAGTTTTTTCCCTAACTTCAGGCATGCATAAAATAGAAACTATAAGCCATTTGTATGAATAATAATAACCCTAAATTTCATGTTTAATTCCTATAATTTCTCCCCGTATCATTTCTATGGAACCTTGGAGATGAATTTGTGGCACAAGTCATAGTGACGAGTCCATAAATGGAATGTTTTTGTAGTGAAGAGATAAGTTATTGTCCTCCAAATAGAATTTCTACCTATGAGAAATAAAAGTGAAAATAAATTAATTAAAACACATATAAATTATCAAATTACATTTTATCCCATAACCATGACATCCAATTCCATGCAGAATCATGTTTTCACTACTATTCAGGAGCATGGAACACTTACAACAAATATTATCAAAGTTGTAGCTACAGTTGGAGAACTTCACCTTAGGTGATTCATGGATAATAAAAAGGAATTTAAAACATGTTTGGGGTGGTAGATAACATCCAAGACCAATTTATTTTTCTCTATTCATTCTCGGTCAAGAGACCCACCACCCATTCTAGTCTCAAGAATTCCCTTTCTAAAATAATAAAAATGTAGTTTTTTAGCCTAACTTTAGGCATGTATAAAATGGAAACCGTAAGTAATTTGTACTAATTTTAAAAACCTTAATTTAAATGTATAATCCATATAATTTCAATGTAGATCACATAAATGGAACCTTGGATACAAATCCATGGCACAAGTTGCAGTGACGGCTCTTGAAATGTAACATTTTTACAATGAAGAGACAAGTTATTGTCCTCCAACTAGAATTTCTACCACCAGGACCTAAAAGTTTAATTACATCACTTAAAACACCTATATATAGGAAATTTTTATGTACTCCCATGACCACTACATCTAAATCAACCTGAAAGTATGTATTCACTAGTGTTTAAGAGTGTGGAAACATTAACAATAAATGTTATTGAAGTTGAAGTTACAATTATAGAACTCTACCTTTGGTACTTCATGGCTCAAAAATATAATTTATAACACATTTAAAGTTGTGGATAACATCTAGGACTAGGTTCTTTCCCTCTGATCATGCTCGATCGAGAGACCCACCACCTATTTTGGCCTCAAGAATGCCCTTCCCAATACAATAAAAATGCAATTTTTTAGCCTAACTTCAGGCATGCTTAAAATGGAAACTTTAATTAATTTGTATGAACTTTAATAAACCTTACATTCATGTATAATACATATAATTTCACCTTGGATCACATCAACGTAACCTTGGATATGAATTCATGGCACAAGATATAGTGACTGGTCTTGAAATGCAACTTTTTGTAGTGAAGAGACAAGTTCTTGTCATCCAATTGGTATTTCTATCTTCAGGACCTACAAGTGCAAGTTTTTCACTTAAAACGTGTATATACATGTAAATGACATAATATTACATGAACACAACTTCCAAATCCACTTAGATGAGTGTTTTCACTAGTGTTCAGAAACATAGAAACACTAACAATAAATGTTGTCAAAGTTGAAGTTACAATTATAGAACTCTACCTCTTGTGCTTCTTGGCTCAAAACTAGAATTGAAAACATGTTTGGGGTGGAAAATAATGTCTAGGACCAGGTTATTGGCCTCCCATCATGTTTGGTGAGACCCACTACCCATTCCAGCCTTAAGAACACCATTTCTATAATAACTGAGTGCAAGTATATTAATCTTATCTTAGCTTCAAGACTATGAATTTATTTACTAATAGTGCCAATTGTGTGAAAGTAGAAGCTTATTTGGCACCACTAACCTACAAAAAAATTGTTAATAAGTAATTAAAAAATAAATTAAAATGCACTACCTACAAAAAAATAAATTTTGGTAAAATTAAATACATCTAAATTTGACAATTCAATAAACCTTGGAATTTCAATCTAATGAACCACTAGGATCTGCTATAATCTTGATAGTAGCAAGAATAACTTCATGGTTAGACTCATGAACTTTCCATAGATTTTTATTTAATGGCCTCTCATGATATTTGACCAATTGAATATTTACTGCAAGAACCAAATTTGAATAATGTAGTATATCTTATGTGTTTCAAAGTCTTCAAACAACCATACATCTGAACAATCAAAGCCAAGTTCTAGTGACTACCATAAACCCAATGGGATAGATAAAATTTTCTCCATCTATGACTAGGGAAGTTAATTTTTTTCCTCTACACACTAACATAAGTAGTAATTTGTTCCCTCTCTATTATCTTCATCAGTAATAACTACAAAAACATTCCCTATATCACAAAAAACATTTTTTTATGACATTGTCAAGATAGATAAGGAGAATAAATAGTAAATAATGATTAATATTCTACTTGCTGCACTAGATTAGATACATGGTCAATGTCATATGATGATGTCATATCTATAAATTGTAATGCTAGTGGAACATGATGTATGTCAATTAGAATTAGAGGTCTATAGATCCATTCATCCACCCACTCTTATGACTCACACTCATTTCAAATAGACTCCATGCATGCAAAACAAAAACATGCCAAGTATCTCAAATGAATAGTACAAGAACTTATATTTGAGCTAAAAAATGAGTGGAACTCATTTGATCACATTACATTCTTAAGATCCTTAGACTTTAACAAGTGTTTTTCCTTAATCAACCAAAAATATCTATGAATAATATAATTTTCTTGAGAAACATGACCCATTTTCTCATTACACCATTCAATAATGGTTGTTGCATCAATAAAAATATCACCATATTCAAAATTCAACTCCTCTCTTGCAACAACTCTTTTTACACATGATCCAACACTATCATGTTTCACTTTTTCATAACTAGCCTCAGTGAAACTCCAAATATGTTCTACACCAGTGGTAATGTGCATCCTGATCAACCAGTAAAACATATGTGTATTCTTGAATTATGATGTAAAATTGTTTGAATAAATGTAATGTTGACTGAAAGTAATGTTTCTCTTAGTCAATTATCCATAAAACATCTCAAAACAACCTTGCACGTACTCCATACTATGTGATCGATCATCATTGAAATAAAAATAATACTCCCTTAATATTTTTTGATCTTTCTATGTACTATTAGCTACATGCATGAATGTTATATGCAAAAATATGGTAACCTATATTGATTTGTAATACTATGATAGAACTTCGATTTTTGGTTTGAATGTGTAATTCTCAGTAAATTTGACTAGTGAAACAATAGAACCAAGTGGGAATGTGTCCTTACTTAGCTTGAAATTTTCATCCAACTATCTAGCCTTTTGTGTGTACCTTACATACTCATAAACAATATCCTCCTTGAATTTGACCATAAATTCTGAAATAGGCATCTATTTTATAAAAATATCACACCTTTTAGATTCTTTGCCATCTTTTATTTGATAAGTCATATATTTGTGTTTGATCAAACCAACTAATTCATGCCTAAATGCACTTGTACTCTTCTCATGGATAAAATTTTTCAATATTGACAATCAATCACAAACACTACAATTTCCATCCAAACATGCTTTGTTATAAAATAATTATCCATCTAGTCTTTCACAAAAAATGGTTGGAATAGATTATTTCATTGATTTTGGTATAACTTCTATGCCACATTCTTGTAAAATGTTGTCAGTTTGTAAAGTACAATGTATATGACAAAAAACATCATAGTGCATTGAAAATTCAACATGTTGCCTAAAACGACAAGTAGTGTGTGTGTGATTTATTTTTACATAGAATGGTTTGGCCATTTCAAAATATCTTTGAGTAATAGAAAGTTATGGATATTTTTTCAAAAAATTAGAGTATAATTATGTTTGAGTCATATCCAAGAAATGTTTGAGATGCGGTTCATGATTATGAGAAACAACTCTTATTTGCACTACATATATTATATTGGGTGAAATTATTGGTTTGTCTTTCCAAAATTGTGCAAGTAAATCCTTGAGACCATCAGTTATAACCTTGTCCTTTTATGGAAGTCTATTAGAGAATGCCCAAAGCTTAGTGGTATTAACATCATTGTGTCTTTGGCATATTCCAATCGCTTTCATTAATGGTTTTTTATTTATGTCTAATTCTCAACTAGTTTTTGAAATCAATTATTTTTTCCTTGTTTGACCACTTACTAGACAAGTTGTAATTATATGCCAATCAAAATTAAAATATTTATTGCATGATTTTAGGCCTATAGTGTGATATGTATCATGTATATTCTCAACAATTTTATTGTTTTTATTGTCCATGTTAGATGTTCTTAGTCCTAGGGTATACATTATAGGTCTCATCTTAACTAATTTCATCATCAAAACAAACAATTGACATTTTTAACTATCAAAATATAATTTATCAAAGAAACTATCCTAAAAAATTTTAGTTAGTCTTCTTGAATGGTGGTCAGACATTTTGTTATGCATTTATTTCAAAATATTTTCATCAACTTCAATTAAGTACTTGACTTTTCTAATAACAATCCTTGGAGGTGTTATTAATGATGGAATTATGTTGATTGGGTGTTTCAAAATCATTTTTTTTATAGATCTAGTGTATATCTACAGAAGATTAACACATAAAAAGGAGCTGAAGAGATAGAGAAAATAATTTAACACAATAATAATATTCACTATATTATTCATCATTGAGATATTAAATTTATATAGGAACATCATTCCTATATTTATGGAGATTATCTCTCCATCAATCTCCCACTGTATCCCCATGAATAACATACACTAACAAATAAACTATGTTCTTAATATTATTGTAACAATATTATGACTACCTAAAATATAACTAACAAACTAACTCACCAATTATATTTACCTCTACGTAAATATCTAAATTCACACAATGTAATAAACTAATGTAAAAGCTATTCCCTACCATTCCCCCCTTAGTTTTTACATGTAAAAAAATATTTACACTCTCACCTGCAATATGCCCATTTGTAGCATGCCCTATTTGAATCATAACCTTGACATAAAGAAAGACCAACTCCTCTCATGGTTTTATAGGTTTACCACAAACCTTGACATGAACAAAACCCATCAACTATTCACCTCCTGTGGTTTTTTAGATCTACCACAAACCTTACTAAGATCTATGAACTAACTTACATTGGTGCTTTTGTCTTTTCCCTATGTTTTCACATCAAGGAATTATGTTTGGAATTAAACACACATTACATTACTTGAACATGCATATTCTTCTGTTCTTTATTTTTAAAACACATAGTGGAAACTATAAAAATACACCACACAAAATGTCACCATAACATTCTGGGCCCCATCATTGGTGACTGATGAGAGGCTCTAAAACCTCTAGCCTTCATTTCCTCCTTCCTCCAGTTGATGAAGCTACTTCACTTAGTTGAATAAGTCATGAATTTCATTATGTTTTTTCTTATAATACAACCCCCCTTAATTTGGATGTTGTGTGCAAGCAATAATGTGTCCTTATACACTGGATCATTTTATATTATGACTCTAACTCTCAATTTTTTTTATAAAAATGACTTTTGAAATTTTTCACAATGATGACTCACTAAAAAGACTTTTTACAAATGATGACACTATTCTATGACATAATATGCTTGACACTAAACAAATAAAAATAATACGACTATTAATATAACTTGACTCACTAAAAGACATACAATGCCATGTGACTATCGAAGGATCAATACTTGGAAGTGATCATACCTAGATAAAGATGTCAATAATATAACGATAAAGAACCAATAAAAGTAAAATTGTCTATTACTAATCACTTTAAATATCATTGACATTTAATGAAATGTTGAAAATTTTAAAACTTGGATATTAACAAACCAAATCTAAAGACTAATAATACAAATCAATTTTTAGCCAATTTTGAAAAACTATAACTATGGACATAAAATAAAAATAAAAAAACTTAAAAACTTAAAACAAACCCTATTATGTTTCATTGATACTTTAGATCTTGACAGTGAATGGTGAGGATCTCAAAGAACTAATGTCATGGTGTTATTCCATCACTATTTTATCAAGGAGCTTATAGTCAAGGATGTGAATGGTGAAGGAATAGGTCTAGAAATGATAAATCTAAGTAGATTTATTTATTGGTGGAGGATCCAACATACAACTGAAGCAGTAGAGTGGATCCTAATGATGGATAGACTTATGGCCAATTTTTTAGAGGTTAAGCTTGATGTTGCAGAGCTTGGATATTTGATGCAAGTCAAGCTGAGGTCTGGAAAATAATCTGATTCAAGTGGAGGAGATATTAAAGACCCAAAACTGATCACTAGAGAGTGAACATTATAGGCAATATTGTGTAAGGTTAGAAAGATGAGTGGATCAGCTACAATGGTGTCATGAAATCACGTGCCAAGGCCAACAATCTATAGAGTTTTAAGAGATGATGCCAAGTGTATAGTGGTTGAGCTACCAAACATAGGTCAACAACTATAATGTCTATGTTGAGTTAGAATTTTGTAGTGAATCTTCATGCTAGAGATCAATAAATCTACAAAAATGACATTTAACCTTCAAATATGGTGATTCAGCCAATACTAATAGAATTAATAGATCATCATTGTAGTTATGTGTTAAATGCCAAGTGTCAAGATTGATGAAGATTTGAACATAGTTAGATTCTATGTAAAACCCAATGTAAAATAAGTGTAATAAATGAATACACCTTTTGACCTTTCTAGATCACTACCTCTACATGATGCCTCATGCTTCTCTCTTTATGGTTGCTAATAGACACCAATATCTAATTACTAATAGCAAAAAGACAATAACAAAAACTACAAACTTTCTATACAAGGTTTTACAAACAAATAAATTCCATTTACAGGGGAAATACAAAGCTAGTAGGAGATCTACCCCTTCACAAATCAACAAGCCATTATAATTCCTGCTCTAATACTAGATGATAGATCTAGTTTATATCTACAGAAGACTAACACATAAAAAGGAGTCGAAGAGATAGAGAAAATAATTTAACACAATAATAATATTCACTATATTATTATTCATACAAGATATTACATTTATATAGGAACATCATTCCTATATTTATAGAGATTATCTCTCCATCAATCTCTCACTGTATCACCATGAATAACATGCACTAACAAACAAACTATGTTCATAATATTTTTGTAACAATATTATGACTACCTAAAATAAAATTAACAATATAAGTTACCAATTATATTTACCTCTCGATAAATTTCTAAACTCACACAATGTAATAAACTAATGTAAAAGATAATCTCTAATACTATTCACTATTAGTTTCTTCATTTTTACTTTCACTGTTTAGTGTTTTCATGGCATTTTCTTCATTATTACTTTCATATTATGTGTTTCCATGAAATTTTCTTCATTTTTAGGGGTTAAATCATCATGCATAGATTCATCATCAATAAAAATTTAAAAAAAAAATACATTGAATGTGGACTTGCAACATAATTTGGACTGTTAGGTAAACATTCATCATTGTTATTCAATTTGTCATTATCAATTTCATCATTATCTATGATATTTGGTTCATTAGGGATAGTGTTTGTACCTTGTCTTGAGAAAAATGTTTTAATTCAAACCTTTTCTTTTTTCTCAACTCTTTTAATTGCTTTGGTATTTTGTGCTTTAATTACTTCCTCTTCCTTAAATTAGAACTATCACCCATGACTAGACAAGGAATAATTTGATTTTTTTATGGTGGGGTCCCAAAGAACAATTTGATTCCTTTTGTCTTCATCATTCAAAGTGCATAATGTGTACATAATGTAAGTGGGATCAAAAATATTGAAAAACCTCAAAAATAAACATTGGATGCAGATTTTTATCTAATATAACAGTAGTATGTATGTGTTTTAATGTGTACATGTTATAACACATAGGTGTTATAACACATACGAATTATATCTACTATGTCTATATAGCCATATATAATATTATTTTGGTATATGATTATATTATGTGATACAATCCTAAGTTGTATTATTATGTTATATGATTATGTGATATAATCCAAACTATGAAATATTATTATGTCGTGCAATTCTATACAACTACCTCCATATTTTTAATTAAACCATATAATTATAGGATCGATTCAACCATATATTGCATCCTATAGAATAGATTGAGCATAATTTAGGTTCATGATCTTAATTTAGCCCAAAATCACATCTCTAATTGCACCAATTGACTAATTTCATTAATTCATGACTAATTTATCCCTAAATCACTTCTCTAATTTCACAAATTAACTAATTAAATCAATCAAATAACTAATTTAGCCCCAAATCAATCATGCTCTTGTCTAGTTAGGTTGAAGGGGCTTTAATTGGCCCTAATTTCCTTTATGATTGAATTGGTGGACTATTTAGTTTATTTTGTTATGATACTAGGGTTGATTGACCCCTAAATTACATCATATATATCTAGTCAAGATTAGTTTCACGAGGTTGAATTACATCAACTAATTATAACCCTAAACCCTAAACCTTAAGCCATAATTTAGGTTCATGGGGCTCAATATGGCCCAAATCACATCTCTAATTACACTAATTAACTAATTGGATCAACTCTTGACATAATCGGACCTAATATATCCCCAACTCATGTCTTTCTTTTTTAGTTACGTTGAAGGTGCTCAAATTGGCCCCAATTTCTTTCATGATTCAATAGGTGGACTATATTTATTTTAGGGTGTTATGAAAGTGGGGTCAATTGGCCCCTAAATTACATCTTATATAGTCAAAACAAGGTTCACAGGGTTAACTTTCATCTAACTTGCATCATTGATTATAACAGTTGACTAATTTTCTAAATATACACAAGGAAATATGAGCTAATTTTTAGCCCAAATCACATACTATACTCACATTTAAGTTAATAGGTTTATATTGACCCTAATTACCTCTGTATTTTTTTTTTATGAAATTAAAGGGTTAATTAAACCATATGTTGCATCTTATAGAATGGATTGAACCATAATTTAGGTTCACAGGGCTCAATTTGGCACAAATCACATATGTAATTGCACCAATTGACTAATTGGATCAATGCATGACAATTTAGCCCCAAATCATGTCCTCTTCTTGTAGTTAGGTTGAACTTGGACTCAAATTAGCCCCAATTTCCTTCATGATTTAATTGATGGACTATTTAATTTTTTTAATGATATTGGGGTCAGTTGACCCCCAAATTACATCCTGTAATCAAAATTAGGTTCACAGGGTTTAATTTTGTCCAACTTGCATTGACTAATTATAGTTCCCTAAACCTTACACCCTAAACCACAACCCATAATTTAGGTCCAAAAGGTTTTATCTGGCCCAAACCATGTTTTTAATCACACTGATTGAGTAATTGGATCAATTCATGATAGAATCAAAGCTAATTTATCCCTAATCACATCCTGCTCTTGAAATTAAGTTGAAGGGTCTCAAATTGGCTTCAATTACCTCTGTGATTGAATTAATCAACTATTTGGTTCATTATAGGATGACATTAGAGTCAATTTCACTCAAAATAACATTATATACAATTCAAATTATGTTTTAATGTTACTCAATTTTTCCATAACTGTGCCATTGATTGCACCATTTCACTAATTGGCTCAATCTGTGATGAAATCAAAGCCAATTTAGCCTTAAATCACATTGTATAGTCACAATTAGGTTCAATAATCTCATATTGATCCTAATTGCCTCCAAAATTTAACCAATTGACTATTTCATTCATTGCATGATGACATTGGACTTTATAGAGCCTCAAACCATGACCTATATGTGTCAAACTTGCATCTATCATTGAACCAAATGACTATTTTATTCATTCTCTAATGAAATTGGAACCTTCAAAGGCCCACATCACATTGAAAATTTTGAATCTTTCATTTAAATAATTTACTCTTTGCCCCTAATTAATTAAGTGTCTAAATTGGCACTAGAATTGTCTCCACCATTGAAACAATTGACTATGTCATTCATTTTTTAATGAAATTGGACCTGGTTAAACCATAATTCATATTTTATATAGTCAAAATTATGTTCATGGATGCAAATGCACCAAAATTTCATCATTATATCAATTATGTCTATTTTTTGCTAGTGTATATATTGATACACTCCACTTTAAAATAAAAATATAAAATTATGAATGTGAATAGATATAATCATAATCATAAACATAAACATAACATGTACGTGTGTATATATGTATATATGTTTGTTTTTGTTGCAATGTTAGCATAACATGTACGTGTTATAACATGTATGCATTATGTTTATTTTTAATTCAAAACTATCCTTTTGGCTTGGAAATGGCTTGGATTCTTGAGCTAAAGGGTTAGACCTATCAACACACATCCAAATCTGAGAGTTTTGAGAAAAAACAAAAAAATCATCTTCCATCACCAAATACGCTATGAATTTTAATGAACCATTTCAAAAAATTATTACCACAATGATGAGAATGCTCTCCCCTTTCCAAATATACATTTTTTAAAATTTTTGGACTATTTTAAAATTTCTATCTATGTTGATTTCTAACTATGGCTTTTTAAGGCCACTACATGCCATAAATATATATATGCCTATATATGTTTAAAATTTATTTTTTTGTTGATCTATATATATATATATATATATATATATATATATATATATAAACTAGATCTAATTCTTTATACATTCAAAAAAAATGAATTTTCATTATTTTAAGGTAGTTATGGAGGTCGTACTACCATCTATCCATTTTTTTGTTAGTTTTCAACATCTATTTACTTATACAATTAATAAAAATATATATATATTCATTAAAAAAAATTAATAAAATATAGCACACAAACTATATGATCTTATCTAAATTTCCACAAAAGGGTTTCAAAAAATATTAAAATTTTCTATGAAAAGGTTGCATCGTATAGACTTATATCTACTCTATTTTCCTAAAAAATAGTAGTTCCTCTTTAATTTTTAGATGTTTGACCTATTTATATTTAACCATTTAAAAAAATAGTGTTTTGGAAACTAGACTCGAAATGATACAATTTTTATTTTATACTATCTTTAAATTTTGAGCGTAGCCATCTCAAATAATCTACAAAAGTTGAGATTTTTCAATTTTTAAGAAAATCATGTTACAGGTAGGCCCCTTTTTGTCCCCCAACTTTGTGTATTTATACCAACATCCATCTCTTAAATTTTAAGGGTTTTATCATAGATGAAAAACCCATTGGTTTGCATAGGTTTATTATGTAACCACCCTAGTGGTTGCATAACTACCGACATTTACATGTGGAAATTATATAACCACCACAATAGTTTTGAAACCACCCAAACATTTTTATAACCATCAGTCTACATTATATAGTGTTGATATTTCATCACCATACAAAACATGAGATTACAAATGGTTAAAATTGTTTTCTCTTCCTTATGATAGTGCATTTGAGATATTTTATAGGTTGAAAGGTGAGATATCATAAGTGAAACCTCTATTGAAGGTATAAGACATTAGAAAACTAAATGAGAAGTATTAATGGTGGATTCACATTTTAGTTTATAAGTTTGAGTCTTTGTTTCTATTATCTCATTGTTCCTAGTTGTATATGGTTATTTCAATTGTGTTTGGATTTTTGTGAAGTGTATGAGAAGTGAAAATAAATCTCATGTTAAATCTTTGCATATGGTGGTAGTGAAATTTTTTTCCATGAATGTCATGTTTGGAAATAACTTGTACATTTTTGAATTACATAATGGAAGGGGAATTTAATTGATTCACCCACTAGATTTTATCCCACATCGGGTTTCTCTAGTCAATTCTTGTGTTCTTCTTAATCTTTATCTCATTTTCATACTTCATGTTCATGTTCATGTTCATTATGGCCAATTATAATTAATAATATACATGTACATCAGAAGATTGACTTTTCAAGCATGAAGGAGTGGTTAACATCATTCTTTATATGAGTAAGTTTGACTAGTTAGAGTTCATCATAGGAGATGCTTGGTGTTTCTATGAAGGCATTGAAATAAAATGAGGAGGGTGATCTTAAGAAATAAAAGGTGGAATATTATCTCATACCAACCATGCTTCACCTCCATTTAAGGCTAAGGAAAAGATAAAGATTCAACCATACGATAGAGATGTGAATGCAGAGAGTCTAGATCGTTGGCTATCCCAACTAGAGGTATATTTTAATTAGCATTAGATTAATGAGAGCCAAAAATATTATTTTACAAGGATAAAACTAACCAATTTTGCTTTAACTTGGTTTGAGATTTATATTCATATCTTGATAGTTAATAAAATTCCACCTATTATTAAGTGGGATGATTTTAAAATGCTAATCAAGAAGCAATTTTGTCATATTTCTTATTAGGAAAAGAGGTCCATGTATTGAAAATATCTTAGAGAAAATCAAGGCCAAGGATTGTAAGAGTACACAAGTGAGTTTAAAAATAATGATGTTCAAATGGGAAAAGACATAACGGACTATGGCATGTTTATAAATTATTTTGGTGAACTCCATAGCCATTTGAGGATACATGTCCTCTTGGCAATGCCTATAGATGTAGATGAGGCTTATTCTCAAGCTCACTACTTAGAGATGGATAAGAAGAAGGCCCCATCTACCTCTCAAATTACTCCAAAGAAACAAGTTGATTCTAAGCATAAGGGTAAAGGTAAAGGAAAAGGTGAGCATAATTATAACTTTTTTTTTAATAAGGATACTAAAATACATTGTGGGCATTCTGATGTTGATACTCATTCCAAGGAAAATTATTGGAATCTACATCTGGAATCACAACCATTCAAGAACAAGAAAAATAAGAATGTTATGCCTTCTCTTAAATGTGAAGACATTGGTCTCAGGTCTAATGTGGATGAGAATTTATGCTTTACCTTCGTCAATAGATATGTGTGTTTGGGTAGTTTTAGTGCTGAAGAGAGTGAACTTTATAAGCTTTTCCATATTAAAATTTAGATGAAGAACACAAAATTCAAAGCTCTTATTTATATTTTTTCATAATAAAATTTGATAAGCAAGGAGTTAGTATAAATATTTAAAATAGAGAATTAAAATCATCCAATCACATATGCTTTAGGCTAGGTGAATAATATGTAGACATCAAGGTAACCAAACAATGTAAACTTAAGTTTTGTATTAATGAACTTTTCATTGATGAAGTTATAATGCATGTTGTACCTCTTGACATGTGGGATATAGTGTTTTGCAACCCATATTTGTATATTTGTGATGCTACCTTCATGAAGAGAGATAAACAACACCATTTTGTAAAGTATGGAAAGATCTACATCATTTCAACCTACTAAGGTGATTCTAAAATATATTTTATAAGTGCCTCTGTGTGGAGCTAAAAGCTTCAACTGTTTGCAGACACAATGAAGAGGATGCTGAAGAACCAGAAAAACTGGTGTCGGCAGCATGACCGACGTCGGTCACAGACAGTGGAAAAGAAACCGGCAACGACAGATAGTCGGCCGACGTTGGCAGCACCAGTCAAGCAGGGACCGGCATCGGTCGCCTGTGTGTTCCAGAACTATTCATTATACGAACAGTTAGTTAGTTGAACTGGGTGTTTGCATGTTAAGGGGCTAATTTAAGTCGCGAGCTGTGTGGCTAATTTTAGTAGTTAGATTTCTATTTTTGTAACCATGGGATTCTATTTAAAGACCCATGAGGCATGTATTGTAATTATCAAATTGATCAAGTAAGAGCATTGAAGCAAGCAAGGTCAAGGGGATCTACAGGTGTAAGGTCAAGGAGATCAGCTGAAGCATTCAAGGAGGGATAGCAACTCAGGTTGTAGAGTTGGTTTTGTGTTGAGCAAGAGAGAGAGGGAAGAAGGTCTTGAGGTGTGGCAAGCCTTTGAGGTGGAGGGAGAAGTGGCATCTTCCTTATTGTATTTTCTTCTAGTAATATCTAATACAATAGTGTGTATTGTCTCTCAAATTATTTGTTGTCTCATGTTTCTAGTTACTTAATTATTCTGGTATAATTCCGTGTTTAATTGCTTATAAACAAGTAATCAATTGTGCTTCCGTTGGATAAGGGGTCACCTAACAGTTGGTATCAGAGCTATGGTTTGCAGGAAGCAGGTTATTGTTTTTGATTACAGGTCATTCACAGGGTTTTTTGATTGAGTGGGAGTTCAACAATGGCAGAAGAAAGTAAGCTACGAATGGAGAAGTTTAACAGCAAGAATTATCATCACTGGAGGATGCAGATTGAGGATTATCTGTATCAGAAGGATCTGTACTTACCATTGGGTGGGGTTGCATGCAAGCCCACAAATATGAAGGATGAAGAATGGAATGTTCTTGATCGGAAGGCTCTCAGTTCCATAAGGTTGAGCCTTGTATCGTCTGTGATTTCTAGCTTATCACAGTGCAAGACAACAGAAGAGTTGATAAAGTCCTTGGTGAATTTATACGAAAAGCCCTCAGCTTCTAATAAGGTATATCTTATGAAGCAGCTATTTACTTTGAAAATGCAGGAAGGTGGATCGGTACATACTCATCTCAGTGATTTCCATGGTTTGGTAAACCAATTAGCTTTAGTCAATATTGTTTTTGATGATGAGGTAAAGGCTCTCTTGATTTTATGTTCTTTGCCTAAAAGTTGGGACAGTTTGGTTATGGCAGTAAGTAATTCTACATCTACTTCTAAAATCTTAAAAGTTGATGATGTTGTGAGTGTGATCTTGAATGAGGAAATACGCAAGAGAAGCACAGGTGAATCATCAGGGAATGCTCTAAGTGCAGAAAGCAGGGGAAGGCAAAGGGAGAAGATTGAGCAAGGGAAATCAAAGTTGGGAAGGAGATCCGAGTCCAAAGGTATTACCTGCTGGTTTTGTGGAAAGAAAGGACATACAAAGGAGTGTTGGTTGCGAGATAAAGAGAATCAACTTGAAGGTAAAGAAGAAGCAAAAGATACTAATATCATGGTACAGGATGCTCTCATACTTTCTTTGGATAGTCAGGTAGGATCATGGATTTTAGATTCTGGTTCATCTTTTCATGCATCCCCAAATAGAGATTTGTTTCATGAGTATGAACAGGGAGACTTTGGAGTGCTCTATTTAGGGGATGGTACGCCTTGTCAGATAGTTGGCAAAGGGAAAGTGCAGTTGAGATTGCAGATTGACAACACATGGGTGTTGAAGGAGGTCATGCATGTTCCAATTCTGAAGCAGAGTTTGATTTTTGTAGGAAGGTTGGGTGATGAGGGATGCACAATAACCCTCACAGTGGACTCTTGGAAGGTTACCAAGGGAGCACTTGTTTTAACAAGAGGTAAGAAAGTAGATACTCTTTATCTATCTACTTGTATTATTGATTCTACTTCTGGTGTAGATTCAAAGATGTGGTCTAATAGGCTGGGTCACATGAATAGGAAGAGAATGGAAGTTCTTGATTCAAAAGTTATGTGTTCAAATTCAGAAAGCATAGATAGAGTTCATTGCAGGAAAAGGAAATTTGATGCTTTTGAAAAGAACAGGGAAGTCTTGGTGTTTTTGGAGGAGATGAAGGCCAAAGAACAGTTACAGGCACTGAATAAATCTGAGCAGGGCAGTATGGACAAAGATCTGATCCAAGAAGAGCTCGTGGATGAAGAATTCATCACTCACAGGAACACACAGGCACCGATGTCAGTCACTTGGAACCGACGTCGGTCATCCAGACACCGGCATCGGTCATGTGCAGACCAGCAGGGTCGGTAGGTCGGGTAGGAAAAGTCCGACATCAGTCATAAGGACCGACATCGGCAGGGGGGACACCGGCGTCGGCCAGGGGTAATGACATCGGTAGTTAGGGTCAGTGCAGGGAACTGACATCGGTCGGGAGCAGACTGGGAGATGGCCGAGATCGGTCACTGGAACGGATGATGGGTGGATAGTTAGCTGTCAAGGAGTCTCAAACACCCATATAGAGGTCAGAAAAGGTATGTGAACCTCATATTCATTATTCACCTTCTTTATATTGCTTACTGATAGTCAAGAACTAGAAATATGGAAGAAGCAATGCAGGTAAAATCCAGAAACAGTGGGAGCTTGACATGGATGAGGAGTGTGAGTCCTTGGAGTAGAGCCAAACAGGTATTTGTTGGTAGAGTTGTCAGCTGGATAAAGGGATGGATTCCCATTTAAGAGAAGAGAGTGGATGGACATCTGAGACAGAAGGCTATGGTATATGGTCTTGATTAGGCTGCGGACAATGGAGGTTTGACCATTGTATTTTTATCTTTACCAGGTTGGATAATATTAGCTACATTATCCTGTTACTATATTGTGTTACTTTTTGCAGGGTTTCATATACAGAGAGTTTTCTGAGCTAAGGGTAGATTTGGTTCAGAAGTATGTCATGTAGAATTTGGGAGCAGCAAAATTCTTGTGGCATAAGTGACAGGTATAGCATCACAGGTTTGTGTGGTGGTTAGTCTTCAAGAGTGACTTTGAAGAGGGATACAGAGCCAAAGGAACAAAATAGATGGTGTATAGGTACAGGTATAGTAGCAGCTGTTTATCTCCAAGTGGGAGATTGTTAGGGTGTGGAACTAAAAGCTTCAACTATTTGCAGACACAATGAAGAGGATGCTGAAGAACCAAAAAAACCGGCATCGGCAGCATGACCGACGTCGGTCACAGACAGTGGAGAAATAAATCGGCAACAGCAGATAGTCGGCCGACGTCGGTAGCACTAGTCAAGCAGGGACCGGCGTCGGTCGCCTGTGTGTTCTAGAACTGTTCGTTGCACGAACAGTTAGTTAGTTGAACTGGGTGTTTGCATGTTAAGGGGCTAATTTAAGTCGCGAGCTGTGTGTCTAATTTTAGTAGTTAGATTTCTATTTTTGTAACCATGGGATTCTATTTAAAGACCCATGAGGCATGTATTGTAATTATCAAATTGATCAAGTAAGAGCATTGAAGCAAGCAAGGTCAAGGAGATCTACAGGTGTAAGGTCAAGGAGATCAGCTGAAGCATTCAAGGAGGGATAGCAACTCAGGTTGTAGAGTTGGTTTTGTGTTGAGCAAGAGAGAGAGGGAAGAAGGTCTTGAGGTGTGGCAAGCCTTTGAGGTGGAGGGAGAAGTGGCATCTTCCTTATTGTATTTTCTTCTAGTAATATCTAATACAATAGTGTGTATTGTCTCTCAAATTCTTTGTTGTCTCATGTTTCTAGTTAATTATTTTAGTATAATTCCGTGTTTAATTGCTTATAAACAAGTAATCAATTGTGCTTCCATTGGATAAGGGGTCACCTAACAATAAACAACACCATTTTGTAAAGTATGGAAATATCTACATCATTTCAACCTACTAAGGTGATTCTAAAAGATATTTTATAAGTGCCTCTCAGTCTAAAAATATTGTTAAAGCAAGTGTGAATTTTGATTTGATTCCTTTGAAAAATATTCTAGATAAATAAATGGCTACACAAAAATTCTCATAAAAAGTTTACAAACAAAGATAGTGAGTGTATGGGAGAGTTGGTACAATAGTTCAAGGAAGTCTTTCATGATCCTATGGGGTTACCACTAGTGAGGCCTATTGAGAAAAAAAATCAGTTGCTTCTAGATAATTTACTTCCCAATCTCTATTTGTATAGGTAATCCTTGAAGCATGTTAATGAGGTAAAACAATAGTTATAGACTTTATTTAGTTAAGGTGTAATCCATCCTTGTACTTCTCCATGTGGTTCTCCTATTATTTTATTATCTAAGAAATATGGTTCATGGAGAAGGTGTGTTGATTATAAATCACTTAAATAAATAGCCATCAAGAAAAGATACCCTCTACTACAAATTGATAATCTTCTTAATCATCTTCAACATTCCAAGTATTTTACCAAGCTTGAGTTGAAATTTGGGTATCACCAAGTGAGGAAGAGGGTATTTAGAAGACAACATTTAAGACAAGATAAGGGTTGTATGAATGGTTAGTTCTACCTTTTTATATATGAAATGTGCCATCTACCTTCATGCAATTGATGAATGAGGTAATGAAACCATTTATTGATTCCTTTGTCATTGTGTGTTTGAATGATATTCTTTTTTTCATCAAAACTTTTGATGAACATGTTGATTATTTGAAACAAGCTTTGCAATTTTTGAAGGAGAACGAGTTAGTGTTGATTGTGAATAAATGTGAGTTTCCTCAAAATCACTTGTCTATTTGGGTCATGTGGTTGGAGATGGTGAATTATGGATTTATCTACAAAAGATAGAGTCCATCATGAATTGGCCAAAGCCTTCTAATGTGACTAAAATAAGGAGCTTCATTATTGCAGTTCAATATTTGAGGAAGTTCATCAATAATTTATCTTTTATAGCCTCACCTTTTCATACCACTACAACGAATGGTAAGAATTTTATTTAGGGTAAGAAGAAATAAGACACATTTAATATATTCAAAATTAATATTAGCCATGCTTTGGTATTAGTTTTGCCTAATTTTCAGATACCCGTTGAGGTGGAATTGGATGCTAGTAATTATGTTTTGGGGTTGTCCTATTACAAAGAGGTAAGCCTGTATGTTACCATTTAGGTTTATTTCAAGGTGAAATTCTAAATTATTGTACATACAAGAGAGAACTACATTCTTTTTTTCAACCATTCAAGAAATGATAACACTATATCACGCGTAAGGAAACTATTGTCCATACTGATCAGTAACCTCTCCAATATGTTTAAGCACAAAACAAACTTTAGATATCTAAAAACTATAGATCAATGGGTTTTCTACAAAAAAATCATTTGATTATCAAATATTAGAAAGGTGTGACTAAAAAACTATTTGATATGATATATATATACCTCCTTTACTTTCAACCATGAGCACCATAACTCTTCTTGAGCCTTTTATATATGAGTCTTATGTCAAAGGAAATGATCATGATGCAAACCTGAGTCAAACATTTATTAGATAAAATAGGTCCCAAGGTGTAGGATTCAAACCCAAGGAGGATTATTACCTTGAAGATGGGTTTTTATTCAAGTTAGTAAGCTTTGTGTGCCTAAGGAGGGAAGAGTTTGACAAACAATGGATGCACATACAGTAAAAGTCATAGGACATTTTAGAGCTAAAAATATTGTTGCATATTTTAGAGGTATGCTTATTGGCTTAATATGTAGTTTGATGCTACTAAGTTCATAAGGGGATGTATATTATGTGGTAAAATAAAGCTTGGTAATAGGAATTTGGGTTTGTATATGCCATTATCGGTACCTCAGAAAGTATTTTCATGTATTTTATAGGTGATTTGCCTCTGTCAATGAAAAGGCATGACAATCTCTATTTAGTTGTGGACTAATTTAGTAAGATGTGTATTTTTATTATTTTTGAAAATACCCTTAAAGTTAGTGATGAGTTTAGTTATTTTCTATTAATTTTTGAGCTCATTTTGGTTTGCCTAGTTCTATTGTTTCAAATCCATACTCAAGATTTATTGGTAATTTTTGGGCCACATTGTGGAAAAAGATGGATACCAAGATGAAATGGTCTACTGCTTTTCACCCACAAACCAATGGGAAAATAGAATTTTTGAATAGAATATTGGTACAATTATTAATAGGGTAAAATAGGAATCATCTTAAGACTTGGATGAAATTTTGGTGTATATTTATCATACCTATAATAGAGTAGTTCATTATTCTACTAGCAAAACTCATTTTGAAACTTGTTTTTGGATACTTACCTCTATGTGCATTTAATATTGTTTTGAGACAACCATACAAAGGAAATGGGAAAGTGTATCAAGAGGTCCATAAATCTTTAAATTTCATTGATAAAATTTGTCAAATTCACCTTCAAGTGCAAGCAAGGTTAAAGGAGTCACAAGAGAAATGCAAATCAAGACTTGATCAGCATAGGACTAAGCTAAATTTACTTATTGGAGATAAGGTATGGTTGTACTTGTGTAGAGAGACAATCTAAGTTAATACTAGTAATTTTAATCCTTTTAGGTATGGTCCATTTTAAATAATTTAACAAGTGGAAAAGAATGAACTCAAGCTTGATTTGCCTCTTTACATGAAGATTTATTCTGTTGTCAATGTTAAGAACTTATGTCTCTTTGAGCCTTATATGTTAGACAATGAAGATGAATGGTTGTTATGACCTTCCATTAAATACCTCACTCCTAATAATCAAATGAAATTAGAGGAGGATGTTATTATATGTACAATCACTAAGAGGGGGGTGAATTAGTGAGTCCAGATATTTCAATTTCAATTGTAGCACCTTTCAAATTATTAAACAATCAACATATATCAACTTGATCAAGCATCATTAATAAGAGAGATCATTTATTCAATGCATATACAAGATCAAACACATAACACATAGTTCCTGTGGGAAACCCTCATAGGGAATAAAACCCACTCTCAAACTTGTAACACAAATGGACTACTATCCTATAAGAAATTATAAAAAAGAGATTGATCAACTCTTTTAGACTAGTAAACCTTGATTATGTCCTCCTAACCAAAGGTATTTCATGAAAAACCTAATCCAAAATGATCACCTTCCCCTAAGATGATCAACTCATATAGACCACCTGCCTTTAGTAAAACACCCATTTTATAAGGAGTAACTGCCCCTAAGGAAGACCAACTCCTTTAGATGCTCATTTGATAAGAACACTTCCACCTTAGAACTAATGTCTTCAACACCTAATGATGGGTCTTTTTATATCAATTTTATCACCTTTTAGAAACAAATCTATCACCCAACACACCTTGTTGGCTAAAGCAGAGTACATACTTGAGCCAACATACAAAGATCAATTAGGACACATTACATATCCCAACTAACCCCACTCTTCAACTCTACACACTCAATGCATCCTTCATAGAAATAAATCTATCACAGCTTCAACAACATGACCATATGGTCATACACACAATCCACACACTGATCTATCTCTTAGATCAACAACCAATCTCACACAATCTTTGCCTTGCCTTTACTCACACTCAAATAACAAGAGCACTATTCTGCCAACAGAATTATGACCAATAGATCATACAAATAGTCCTCAAATTTATTTTCTCATCAACTCATCCATAGGAAAATCTACCCTTCTTCTCCCCAATTCACATATACAATCCTTTCTCTAAACTCTCTCAAGTCTTTCTCAAATAGCCTCTTGAGCATACTCACCCATTCTACCTCTTCTAGGCTTATTAAGTCTAATGATGTATGTGATCACCTTCAGCACCTTACTCAGACTAGCATGTCTAATCCTCTTCACTCTTTACTAGTCCTCACTAACCTATATCTTATCTTTCAAAGGTTATCTCCTTCACTTGGCTCCATACTTGTACCCCCTCATTCAAGTCTTACAAGTCTAGAAATGACCAACTTTTATTTCACTATTTATAGATCAATTATGATAACCACCATATTGGTCAGCCTTTAGGCATGCATTAGCCCTTAAGGCATCTCTCACATAAATACATATCTCAATACAATATTCATAGGTTTGCCATAGCATCTATGGGTCACCCTTAAGTAGCTACACCTTTTAATAAGGCCCTTGTAGCTCTTATAGGTCTCATAGAAACCTACTCACCCATTTAGATCACCCTCAAGCAAAACAATAACATAAGACAACTTTCAAACACATTGGTCCACTCCTTGTATCCCTTTTGACATCCTCAAATGATCAGAGTCATCTTAACTCACCTTTACATATTCTTAAATAATTCAAAGAGAGACTTTATACATAGGAACACCATTACCAAACATACAGTCAAATTTTTAAGCAGTATTCATACTCAATATAGATTGATCATGCCTTAAAAATAATCATAGAGTAATCTCATGGAGTCTACAACACTCCCAAATATAAAAGTCATTGTGAGACATCGAAATAGCGTCAACACAATCTCAAACATCGTTCTCAAGTCACTTGAAAAACAAGCACAAACACATAATCAAATTATAGGATCAACATATTTGACTATAATCACTTTTAGATCTTCAAATTAGGTTCATTAGATGCACAATGGAGTCCTCTTCATATTTTATTTTTATAGCACTAGAAAATTCAACTTCTGTCAAAAGATATGCACAAAATATAGAACTCTGGTTTTTCCTTGTGATAATTCAAATGGTAATAGTCACAGTTAAAACCTTGAACATAATGCTTGCATCTCATGTCCTCTCAACTCAGATCAAATATGCTCCATCGATCTTTTTTAATCTTTAACACATAGGCACCAATGCTTAAACATTAAACCTATGTCACTTTGACCTCATCTCATGCAATCTTTAAATTTTGACTCCATGCACTCTATTACTCTCTACTGATCAATCAGGGTTTTAACTATTAACACTCACCATTTGATCAATTTGTACAAACACCCACTCACCATTGGATCCTTATCATATACCTTTGCTCAGTCATTAAACATTGTGCACCTGTCCTCATCTCACTACTTCCTAATTTCTTAGAGCAACCCGGACCATTGACCTTACTCAAACTTTAAATCTTTTAAAATTGACCAAGTATGGGGACCCTTTCAATATGCCCAAGTAGCCATTTTTGAACCTTAATAACTCCTCTTGTGCTTCGATACATGATCTCAAATTTGGAACAGATGATCTCCTCACATAAGATAATCCAACCATGTGACACACTACCCCTAAAACCTTTACATGTGTGATATATAATGCCATTAAAATGCCTTCTCAAAATCTTATGTCATAGAGCCAACTATGTCTAGATTGTTTCTGGGAGACCAACTTTGATCCTTCATAACTTTTGTCATGCTGTAGTGCATGATCTATAATTTAGCATAAATCAAATATGCTCAAAAATAAACAAAATCATATGGTCAAATTATCTTTAAACCTTCACACATGCAAAATATAACACCATCAAAATGATCACTCGGCTCAACTTGTCATATTGCAAAATTGGCTATGGAAAAATGCAGTCAAACTACCTGGGAGCCCAAATTTGCATATGCATATCTTTTGATGCGTTTCAGTACATGATCTAAAATTTAGATAAAATAAACTAGGTACAAAACTGAACAAACCCATATGATCACCTTCTCTTGATATGTTCACATGTGTGATATATTCCATCATCAAATTGCTTACTCGGCTCTTTCTGGCCACATTGTAAATTTAGCTATGGGAAAATAATGAATTCTGATTGAGAAACCAATTTTGCACCCTCATATATTTGACCACACTTTGATGCATGAATTGAGATCTAGCACATAACAACTAGGGACTACTGTGATCACAACCATATAACCAACTCCCCTTAACTCATTCACATATGGTAATGGTGATGTCATCAAACTACCTACTGAGATTTTTTGCCATTAGACCCAAACTGTCTAGATGAAAACTATGGACTAACATATGAATTCCACTTATGCATATAAGCTATCAAATCAAAGATAACATCTTAGGGACATTTTTCACATGATCCAATCACTATACTCATCCTTAAACATCTATAACCAGTCAAAATCTAGAGATTAACCAAGCCAACTTGTCAAGATTTGGAGCCAACAAACACAGCTCTGATACCACTTGATAGGACCTGGGCTCACAAAGCTCTGACACTAATTTGTCAAGATTAAGAGCACACTTGATTACCTTTGTATAAGCAACTAAACATGGAATTTAACCAGAAGTAATAAGTAACTAGAAATCAGAAATAGCACAGAATATGAGAGACAATACACACTTGTATTAATACTCTTCCAGAAGGAAATACAATAAAGAGATCACACTCTTCCCACACCTCTTGGGTGTACCAGTAATCTTCCCTCAAGAGTTCTCTCTCTCAATTACAAACACAATCAACTCAATAACCAAGTTGGTGTTTCAACCAATCAGTAACAATACTACCAGTACCACTGAGTATACACACATACTCCAAGTCTGAGTACACCATGTACTCTAATTAGATCTCACCTAATCTTGCTATACCGTAGATCAACCTGGCCTTCCACACCTACCAACCTAGATCTTACACACCCAAAAGAACCCTTGTCCTTGCCTCACCAAGTCCTTATGATTCTCCCTTGGATAGAACCCTTCTGATTCTATAAATTACAATACAGCCCCATGAGTCTATTATATAGATCCCATACAAAAAATAATTAGACTTCCTAATTACAATAATTAGAAATGCAGCTCCAAGACTAAAATTAGTCTTTACATGCAAACTGGTCATTCAACAAACTAATTGTTCGTGTAACTAACAGTTCTAGAACGCACAGGCGACCAATGTCGGTCCCTGTCTATTTGGAGATGACTGACGTCGGTCGATCTATGACCAATGTCGGTAGCTTCCTATCTACTCTTGGCTGACGTCGGTTGGTCTGACTGACGTCAGTTACTGTGACACTCAGCTACCTCCTCCATGTTTGCATCAATGAAGCTTTTAGCTCCACAACCTAACAATCTCCCACTTAGAGATAAATAGCTACACTTATACTTGTATTTGTACATCATCTAATTTATTTCCTAGCTTGTATCCCTCTTCAAGTTCAATCTTGAAGACCAACCACCACACATCCTATGGTGCTATGCCTATCATCCAAGTCCCTTGCCACATCTGAATCTACATACCCATGTAGAGAAGTGTTTGACCCTCCATAGCATGTATACCTATTGCTGGTCCCTCTCAAATACCTGAGAATCCACTGAACTACTTTCTAGTGCTTCTTTCCCTGATTGGCCACAAACTCACTGACAACACTGCTTGGGCAACATCAGGTCTAGTACTACCATGCACTTAACCTCATCATGTGAATTGGGACATTGTTCTGTGAACTGTCCATCCATAGGTGTGCTAACCAGTTTTGCATCCTGCATCTTGAACCTCGCCACTACCTTATTCACATAATCATCCTGAGACAACATCAACCTGTGATCTTCCCTATCTCTATGAATACTCATGCCAAAGAATTTTGCTGCTCCACAATTCTTCATGACATACCTCTGAACTAACTTTACCTTTAGCTCAGCAACTCCCTGCATGTGTGACCCTACAACAAGCATATACACCACATACAGTAACAGGATAATGTAGCTAATATTATCCAACCTGGTAAAGAAAACACAATGGTCACATTGACATCAACTAAAGCCATGCTTTGTCATACACCTATCAAACCTCCATTGTCCTGTAGCCTGCTCAAGAGCATATACCCTAGCCTTCCATCTCATGTGTCCATTCTCTCTCTTCTTTAACCTAGGAATCTGTTCATCTTTTAGTGCTTTCTTTCTGGCTAGCAACTCTACCAAATCTCTGGTTTGGTTCTCTTCCAAGGAATCCACTTCCTCATTCATGACATGCTCCCACTCTTTCTTGGATTCTACCTGCTCTACTTCTTTAAAACTTCCTGGTTCTTGACCATCAGTGAGCAATAAGTAGTCTAAAGAAGGCGAATAACAAATTTGAGGCTTACTTACCCTTTCAGTCCTCCATATGGGTGTTTGAGACTCCTTGACAGCTTGTTGTCCACCCAAAATCCATTCTCTACTCGACCCTGGTCTGCACCCGACTGATGTTGAATCCTCCTGATCACTGACGCTGATTCCCTGACCAACATCGGTGTCCACCTGGTCACCAACATCAGTTCTTTGATTGACATTGGTCGCCACCTACCCAACACCATTGACTCTGGTCTGCACATGACCAACGTCAGTACCTGCCTGATTGAATTTGGTAACTGTGTTTTCCTGTAAGTGATGACTTTTTACCCGCGAGCTTACCTTGGATCATAACCTGTCCAAATTGCCCTACTCAGTTTTATTCAGCCTCCCTAGCTGATCACTATCCATCATCTCCTCCATGAACACCAAGGCTTTCCAGTTCTTAAGTTTATCAAAGACATCAGACTTCCTCTTAAGAACATGCATCCCCTTCTTACTCATGTGACCAAGCCTACAAATCCACATCTTTGCAACAGAAGGTGAATCAGTAATACAAGTAGATAAATAAAGAATACCTACTTTCTTACCACATGCTAATTCAAGTGCATCCGCTGTGAGAGTTACTGTGCATCCCTCATCACCCAACTTTCTTGAAGAAATTAGACTCCTCTTCAAGATTGAGACCTACATGACATTCTTCAACACCCATGTATTGCCCATCTGCAATTTCAGCCGCACTTCCCCTTTGCCAACAATTTGACAAGGCTCACCAACTCCTAAATAAACCTTTCCAAAGTCTCCAAGGACATTAACATGTAAAAATACTCTATTTTGGGCTGCATGGAAAGAGGCAACATAATCTATAATCCAAGATTCTACTTTATCTAAGGAACATATAAGAGCAACCCGTGCAACAATACCTGCAACATCTACTTCTTCATTTCCTTCATGCTGATCTTCTACCAACCAACAATCTTTCTTTACCTACTCTTTCTTTCCATAATTTAGTAATTGAGAATTATTGCCATTGAATTCCTCCATTCTTAGTGTACTTTCTTCTGCCATTGCTTTACTCCCACTCAATTAGAAATCCCTGAGAGTGACCTGTAATCAAACACAAACCTACTTCGAACCAGGCTCTGTGAACCTGCAACCCCACTCTGATACCACTTTGTCAGGATCTGGAGCCAACAAACACAGCTCTAATACCACTTGATAGGACCTGGGCTCACAAAGCTCTGACACCAATTTTTCAAGATTAAGAGCACACTTGATTACCTTTGTATAAGCAACTAAACATGGAATTTAACCAGAAGTAATAAGTAACTAGAAATCAGAAATAGTACAGAATATGAGAGACAATACACACTTGTATTAATACTCTTCCAGAAGGAAATACAATAAAGAGATCACACTCTTCCCACACCTCTTGGGCATACCAGTAATCTTCCCTCAAGAGTTCTCTCTCTCAATTACAAACACAATCAACTCAATAACCGAGTTGGTGTTTCAACCAGTCAGTAACAATACTGCCAGTACCACTGAGTATACACACATACTCCAAGTCTGAGTACACCACGTACTCCAAGTAGATCTCACCTGATCTTGCACACCTATAGATCAACTTGGTTTTTCACACCTACAAACCTAGATCTTACTTACCATGTAGATCTCACCTGATCTTGCTATACCGTAGATCAACCTGGCCTTGCACACCTACCGACCTAGATCTTACACACCCAGAAGAACCCTTGTCCTTACCTCACCAAGTCCTTATGATTCTCCCTTGGATAGAACCCTTCTGATTCTATAAATTATAATACAGCCCCATGAGTCTATTATATAGATCCCATACAAAAAATTATTAGACTTCCTAATTACAATAATTAAAAATGCAGCTCCAAGACTAAAATTAGTCTTCACATGCAAACTGGTCGTTCAACAAACTAACTGTTTGTGTAACTAATAGTTTTGGAGCGCACAAGCGACCGACATCGGTCCTTGTTTGTCTAGAGATGACCGACGTTGGCTGATCCATGACCGATGTCAGCAGCTTTCTATCTACTCCTGGCTGACGTCGGTTGGCCTGACCGACATCAGTTACTGTGACACATAGCTACCTCCTCCATGTTTGCATCAGTAAAGCTTTTAGCTCCACAACCTAACACAACTTCAAACATACTAGGAGTAGCGCATTGTACATTTTGTCATTATCACTTAGGCTATCAAAGAACTTCATCCACTCGTAAGGAAACCACCATGACATCACCATTACATCATTAAAAATTATACAATAATCTTTCCCTTGGTCATTGATGTCAACAAACATTATAGATAGCAATATACAGCTCACCTTCTCTCTCTTTAAACACTTACACAAGAGGACCTTTCTCCCCCATTAACACAATTACAAAGTGGGCACCAACTAATCCTAAGGACCTAAAAATACCATAAATGGGAAAGGACCATCTTATAAACATGATAAAAACTCCCCCTTACTTTGAACCTGCCTTATCTTGTCTTGACAAACTTCCTCTTGCTCTATGTCGAAAACTCTTCTTCACAAGCACAACAACTAATGAAGATAGAACACACAAAAAACATTAAAATATGATATAACTCACCAAAAAACATCTAATAGGGGTTCCCCCTAATATTTTTGAGCCATTTCACCATTTGAGCATCTTCAAATCTTCACACACCATGAAGAACCACCACATAAGCTCACTAGCCTTTTCTCTCAAGACACATCCATGACCACCAACAGAGCATCATACCACTCATCAATTAGGAAATATTTTATAAAAAAATTTAATAACTCACCTTGAAACATTCATGCTTTGATCTTTTGGGTAAATTGAACAAAAGCACTCTTCTTCAAACTAGGTCTGTCTAGCCTCCTTGTAGCCTTATCTGGAACTTGTAGAGCTCACAATTTTTAGTAGCCACTTCTTCAAGACCTTAAAATTCATATTTAGATCACTCTCATATGCCCCATCAAGGACACCAATTTTCAACAACTATCTCATCTTATGCAATATACTTCTTTCATAAACCAACTATCTAATTAGCCCTTCATATTGATAAAAACTTGAATAATTTGAGAACCAAAAACCTTCAATTTGCTATTAACCTTGATTTGACAACCCATTTGGCCCATTCAACATATTAATAATCCTCAAAGCTCACCTCATAAGGTAGACCACATTTCTAGCAGAGCCTAAAACCTTAGAATTTCAAAACAAATAAAGTCGATAAACCTCTTAATGGTCAATTCACACCTCTAAAACTTGTTTCACACTTGGAGACACCTATCACACACTTCTAGACTAATATTTGAGCCTTCACACCTTTGGGAGCCATGACTTCCTATAACCTATTTTAGGCATGCTTGCCCTTACACTAAAAACTAGGAAAACTGAGAGTACTCAAAAATATTCAATTTGAAAATCCATACCATTAGACCAAAAAATAATTAGAGCACATCACAAAGAAGTTCACAAACCTTTTTGAGCACCAAACACTTCTTGACAATCCATCAATCTCATTAACCCACTTAGAACCACCCATTCTGACCTTGTACTATAGCTCCTTCACAAACCTCTAGAGCAAACTCATGAACTTGTTGCTCCCTCTTAACCAAAGACCTCTAATTGGTATTATCATCTTGAGCACACAAAATTTCTTTTTCACACCTTCTTACTTAGATTCAACTACTCAGTCCTTTGATCCTAGGACCTGACCAATTATAAAGCTCCCCCTAACTTCATGCTTCATTAGGAACATGATATCTTCAACAAGTCTTCAAATATTATCCAATCACAATCAATACTCATATAGAGATACCTCATCTTTAGAACACTATGAATTTCCATGGTATACACAACTAGCATCGACCACAAACTAATATACATATAGATATTTGAGACTCACCTTTATACTAGGACATCCAAACCATGATTAACAAGCTAACTCCTTCTCAAGATAGGACCACTAAGATTCTTCAAAAAAATATTTTCTCCAATATATATATATATATATATATAAGAAGAATGTTCAAACATACCTTGTTTTCATACCTTTTCACCAAACAATATCTGACATCCACCAAGCTTTCTCTGACTGACAAGTGTCTCCTTAAATCCTAGATAGAGACACCCCTTTTGACATAGAGACACTAAAAGTCCCAAAACTTAGGAGACTCCCATATCTCCTTATCTTTCTCTAACTTGAAGTCCTGCTTAACTTTAATTAAATCCTTGACTTCATTATTTTCTTTAGATTTGTCAATAGATGTTGTTAATAGAAACTCTTGACTCTTTTTTATTTTTGATCTTTTTTCCACCTTGGTAAACAATCCATCAAGACTCTTGGGTTATTATTTTTAGTCTTTACTACCTCAAGTCTCCATACCATAGTTTGACCCTTCTTGTCTTCTATATCCATCTTACCTACTTGATCAGTGAGCTTATCCTGATTTATAACATAGCCTTCTAGAGAAACTTTATTATCATCCTTATGACTAAAATAATTAACAATGATAAACTTTGGTTTTCATACCTGAGTTTGTCCTTTATCAGACCTTCTAGGAGCTCTATATCCTTTAACATACTTTGAAGACCTCTTAACACCATTTGGATAGAATCTAGCAATATGTCCACTCTTATGACAACTGAAACAAATAACAGCATTCTTACCTTTTCATAGATTTGAACTATGATCAATCTTTGGCCAAAAATTCTTTCTATCATAACTCTATGAATGTCCATACTTGATTTACTTCATTCTACATTCCTTAGCTCTATGATAGTACTTATTACATGTATAACAATGACCAAGAAATAAACTATCATACCTTGAAGCATTTGGTTATCTAATAGACCTTCTTTCATTGCTCTTGACCTAATCTGACTTTGTTTTATCTTCTTCAAGCTTACTTATCTTGATAATAAATTTCTCATGATCATCCATCAATGAACCTAGCTTGGTTTCCAATTGAATAATCTCATCCTCTTTAGCTCTTATACTTGAAATTGTAGCCATTAACTAACCTCTGAGAACTTGGATAATCTCCTTTTCACTCTTAGATTCTTTAGCCATGTCATCCTTTATTCTACATGCTTTCTCTATCAAACTTCCCTCAAGATAACTAACTTATGCTTCAAGACCTTTGATCACATACCTCATCTTGTGATTCTTCTTCTTCTCCTTTAGTTCACCAACTGTATTCATGAGCTCAGATTCTAGATCAACTTCTTCTTCCTCACTATCATCTTACCTAATATTATGGCAAGCTTATTTATCAAACATGATGTCCTTTTCTTTTGAACACAAACTTGTCTTGACATCTACTATCTGAACCTTGAGATCATTGATAACATTCTCATCCTCTTTAACATATTTCTTAAAAGTACATATTTGTTTTTTAAGGGCCTTGATCACAACCTTCCACTATCAATTTTATTTCTTCAACTTCTTAGCCATCTTTGTACCTACTTAGGATCACCTTTAAGTTGTTAGGCTTCCTCCAAAAGACCCACTCTAATACCAATTGTCAGATGTACAATCACTGAGAGGGGGGGGGGTGTGGGGTGAATCAGTGAGCCCAGATATTTTAGTTTCAATTCAAGTCCCTTTCAAACTATTAAATAATCAACATATATCAACTTGATCAAGCATCATTAATAAGAGATCTCATTCATTCAATGCATACATAAGATCAAACACATAGTTCCTATGGGAAATCCTCATTGAGAATAAAACCCACTCTCAAGCCTACAACACAAATGGACTACTATCCTATAAGAAATTGCAAATAAGATACCAATAAACTCCTTTAGACCAGCAAACCTCAATCATATCCTCCTAACCAAAGGTATTTAGTGAAACACCTATTCCACAAGAATCACTTTCCCTTAAGATAATAAACTCCTTTAGACCACCTACCTTTAGTAAAACACCTATTTTACAAGGAGCAACTGCCCCTAAGGAAGACCAACTCCTTTATACCTTCCTTTGATAAGAACACTTCCACCTTAGAACTGATGTCTTCAACACCTAATGATGGATCTCTAGATATCATTCTTCTCACCTTTTAGGAACAACACTATCACCCAACACACCCTATTGGCTAAAGCAAATTACATACTTGAACCAACATACAAAGATCAATTAGGACACATTACATATCCCAACTAACCCCACTCTTCAACTTTGCACACTTTAGCATCCTTCATAGTAACAACTATGTCATAGCTTCAATAACATGAATATATGGTCATACACATAATCCACACACTGGAATTTATCTCAGATCAACCACCAAGCTCACACAGTCTTCACCTTGCCTTCGCTCACACTCAGACAATAAGAGTACTATTCTACCAATAAAATTATGACCAACAAGTCATACAA
This sequence comes from Torreya grandis, assembly GCA_037957365.1. Taxonomy (NCBI): domain Eukaryota; kingdom Viridiplantae; phylum Streptophyta; class Pinopsida; order Cupressales; family Taxaceae; genus Torreya; species Torreya grandis. The sequence continues at coordinate 3,357,467 of JARHVA010000503.1, read as the reverse complement.
ATAATTCTCAAAATAATCTACTCATCAACTCATCCATAGGTCACTCTACCCCTCCTTTTCTCCCAAATTCACATATACAATATTCTCTCAAAAAACTCTCAAGTCTCTCTCAAACAGACTCTTGAGCATACTCACCCATCTACCTCTTATAGGCTTATTAAGTCTAATGACCTATGTGATCACCTTCAGCATCTTGCTCAAACTAGCATGTATGATCCTCTTCACTCTCTATTAGTCTTCACTAACCTATACCTTCTCTTTCAAAGGTTATCTCCTTCACTTGGCTCCACAATCTTACTCCCTCACTCAAGTCTTACAAGTCTAAAACTCACCACCTTTGATTTCACTATTTATAGAGCAATCATGATAACCACCATCTTAGTTGGCCTTTAGGCATGATTTATCCCTTAAGACATCTCTCACATGAATAAACAGCTCAATATAATATTAATAGGTCATCCATAGCATCTATGGGTTACCCTTAAGCAGCTACACCTTTTAATAAGGCCCATGTAGCTCTTAGAGGTCTCATAGAGACCTATTCACCCATTTAGCTCACCCTCGAGAAAAACAATAGCACATGACCACTTTCAAATACATGGGTCCACTCCGTATGTCCCCTTCAACATCCTTAAATGATCACAACCATCTTATCTCAAATATGCATATGCTCAAACAACTCAAATAGATACCTTATACATAGGAACACCATTACCAAACATATAGTCAACTTCTTAAGCATTTTTCATATTCAAGATAGATTGATCAAACCTCCAAAATACTTACAAAATAACCGCATGGAGTCTAAAACACTCCTAAATAGCATAGTCATCATGAGACATCAAGACAACATCAACACAAGCTCAAACATCCTTCTCAGGTCACTTGTAGAATAAGCACAAACACACAATCAACTTATAGGCTCAATATCTTTGACTGTACTCACTTTTAGATATTTAAATTAGGTTTATTAGATACACCATAGATTCCTCTTCATCTTTTCTTTTTACAATACTAGCAAATTTGATTTCTATCAAAAAATATGGATAAAATATAGAGATCTAGTTTTTACCTATACAATTTCAAATATTCAAATGGCAACAATCAATTAAACCTCAAACACAATATTTGCATCTTTTGTCTTCTCAACTCAGATAAAATATGATCCATAGATCTTGTTCGATCTTTAACACATATGCACTGATGTTCAAATGTTAAACCTATATCACTTTTACCTCATCTTATGTTATCTTAAAATGTTTACTCCATGCACTTCATTGATCTCTATAGATCAATCAAGTATTTAACTATCAATGCTCACCGTTTGATCAATCTGTACGAACACCCACTCATCATTGGATCCTTATCTTATACTTATACTCAGTCATTAAAAATCATGCACATGTCCTTATCTCACTACTTCCTAACTTCTTGGAGCAACCTGCACTGTCGATCTTTCTTAGACTTTAACTCTTTCAAAATTGTCTAAGTATGGGGACCCTTTTAATAAGCTTGAGTATCCATTTTTGAACCTTAATAACTTCTTCTATACTTTGATGCATGATCTCAAATTCAGATCAAATGATCTCCTCACATAAGATAATCCAACCATCTAAGACACTAATCCTAAAACCTTTGTGTGTGTGAGATATAACACCATTAAGATTCCTTCCCAAAATATTTTGTTATAGAGCCAACTATGTCTAGATTTTCTCTGGCCAACTTTGCTCCTTCATAAATTTTATTGCACTTTAACACATGATCTAGAATTTAGCATAAATCAACTATGATCAATACTAAATAAACCCATATGATTAGTTTCTCTTGACACCTTCACATGTGTAGGATATAACACCATCAAAATGCTCACTCAATTTTTCTTGCCACATTGTAAAATTGGCTAAGTATGGAAAAATGTAGTCAAACTAACTAGAAGCCCAACTTTGCATATGCATATCTTTTGATGTACTTTAGTGCATGATCTAAAATTTAGCACAAATAAACTAGGTACAAAATTAAACAAAATCATATGATCACCTTATCCTGAAATGTCCACATATACAAGATATTCCATCATTAAACTGTTTACTCATATCTTTCTAGCCACATTGCAAATTTGGCTATGGGAAAACAATGAATTCTGACTGAGAAGCCAACTTTTCACCCTCATATCTTTGACTACACTTTGACACATGACTTAAGATCTGGTGCATAAAAACTAAGGACTACTATGATCACAATCATATGACCAACTCCCCTTAACTCATTCACACGTGGCAATGGTGATGTCATCAAACTACCTACTGAGATTTTATGCCACTAGACCCAAACTGTCTAGATGAAAACTATGGATGACCATATTAATTTCACTTATGCATACAATCTCTTAAATCATAGATAACATCTTAGGGACCTCTTGCACATGCTCTAATCACCATATTCATCCCTGAACATCTCTAACTAGTTAAACTCTTGAGATCAATCAAGCCAACTTCAAGCACACTAAGACAAACACATTTTACACTTTATCATTTTCACTTAGGCTATCAAAACACTTCATCCACTCATAAAGACACCTCCATGACATCATTGAAAATTCTCCAATAGATGTTGTGCTATAGAAAAAGAATATGACAATAAGTAGAGGAGTGAGAGAATTAGTCGGTTGGGTTAAAGGGTCATCTACTTAGAAAGGCCAAATGGTATTCTAGAGAATATGTGGGGAATATTTTCTTCACTTATATATTTCTCAAAGTTTTTAGGGGCTTGAAATCCTCAAATTATGGAGCTATAATCTGAAATATGGGTCTAATGTACTAGTTATGCTTGCTATATGTTTCCATTATACCCAATTTATTTAATGCATACTTGTAATAAATTATTGAAGATACTTCATGTTAAAACATCAGTTCAGATAAGTTGTAGTTGTAGAATCAGTGTGAAGATAATTTAGGCATCCTCAAAATGGTGAATTTAGAAACTTTTAGCTCTTAAATTTTAGGGGTTTTTTATAGATGATGAAACCACTAGTTTACATGGGGGCAGTTGTGTAACCCCCTTGAAGGTTACATAACCTCTAAAATTTTTAGGTGGTGATTGTACAACTACTCTAATAGTTTTGTAACCATCAATTTGCATGTAAAATTGTCACCATACAAAGCATGAGAATGAGAAAAATTGTAAATGTTTCCACTTCCTAATGATAATTCATTTGATATCTTTTGTGAGTTATAAGGTGAGAGAGCATAAGTATAAACTCTTTTTAAGGGACATCATAAAACACAGTGAGAATTCTTGAATTTGGATTCATATTGTAGTTTAAAAGTTTGAGTCTGTATTATTGTTATCTCATTTTTCCTAGTTGTATATGGTTGTTTAATTTGCATTTGGAGTTCTGTGAAGTGTCTAAGGAGTGAAAATAAATCTTTTGTGCAAGATTTGGATAGGACGGTAGTGAAAATTACGTCCATGAAGGTTATGTTTTTTTAGTAGCCCATAATATTTTTTCCCACGTTGGGTTTCTCTAGGTCAGTTTTTATGATCTTCTTATGCTTTATCTCATTTTCATACTTCATGTTCATGTTTAGTATGCTATACATTTCATTTCAAGTACTTATTTATCTATGTTTGAGCATTGTAATTAGTCTATAATAGTAATATTTAAATCATTTATTGAGCTAGGAGTTATAATATATGTGTTGGTGAAGCTTAGTGTGGAATATCCACCTAGTTTATGGATAAAATTTAATATGGTATAATCCCCTAAGGATAAATAGGATGATTTTTGATGCATTAATGTGTGGGATGAATTGAATCTATTTTTTTAATTTAATAACCATTGGGAGTTATCATCCCTTCTCTATCAGTGGTGTGAAATATGTCTCAAACCTTGGTTTGCATGGTCTAATTTTTTAGTCAACTTTATTTGTGTTCTCAAGAGACTTGACATTAGAATGTTCATTGAGTAACATGTTATTTCACATTAGTGATGGAAAATGTATCATTATCCACGCAAAATTTGTTCTCTCCAACAATAGCCTTATCACTTTCTAGCTAGAATGGGGAGGCAACCTATAAAATATCCCCCATACATAACTATTTTTCAACATGTCTCTCCTTGATAACGAGGGCACTATCTGACTCATTTCCATAGTGTGGAACTTGGTTTCATGTGCATCTTATGATACCATCTAGATTAATTGGTGGAATGATGCAATCAATCACACCACCTCCTTTATCAATCACTATGGAAAGTGGTGGTGATCGTTTGAAATGGGGATGAAAATGTATTGGCCAAAGAATTATAAATTTCATTGCACAACTTGATAAAATCCCTTTTTCTTCTTAGCTTTAAATGATGACTCTAAAGCTTAGACATAATATCAAACTTTTTGAATGCCATGTAGCCATAGGCACTCATATTTTTTCCATATTACATTGGCTCAAAGTTGGAGATCATGCCTCCAAATATTTTGTAAAATATCTCTAGGTAAAACAAGCCAAATGAGATATTAAAGCTATTAAAACTAGGTAAAACCATCTCACCAGTTTTCCTGAAATATCTTGACATTTTCTAGACCATAATAGATTAGTGTTCCAAGCTCATGAATATTTTATCTAGAGGGCCAAATCTTTCTAAGAACACTTATATGTGGTTCCTTACAAGCTAAGGCCTTTGTCTTTTTTTTTTTTTTTTTTTTTTTGCAATGTCACACTTACCCTTGATGAGCTCTATGAAATTGTGTAGAACATGGTCAATGACAAGGCTCCTAGAGTGGATGGTTTCCCTTGTGAATACTACAAGGCCATAGCATTTCGTTGGTCCAAAATTGATTTGAGTTTTTCATGAAGCATTACATAATAAATATTTAGGGAAAATATGAACAAATGTAATATTAAACTCATCCCTAAAATAAGAGACCCAGAGATGATTGTCAATTGGAGGCTAATTACTTTGCATAATGTCTTTCCCAAGATTATAACTAAATTTATGGCACTCCACCATCATCACATCCTCCCTACAATTATGATACCATAGAAAACAAGTTTTATTAAAATTTTCTATTTCCTAGATAACATTATTACAGTCTAAGAAGGTATGGAATGGAATTGCACCTCTTGGAAATGGACCATATTTTTATCACTTTATTTTTAAAAAAAATATGACCGCATTTAATGCCACTTTATTCTCACCATGTTTAACCATATTTATAAAGATATTATAACTGCATTGAATGGTCTTTTATTCTTGCCATGCTTAAGGTTTTAGGGTTTAGGAAATTTTTTATTTTAGATAAGAAAACTATCTTATTTGATGCATCAGCTTGCTTGACCAATAATGGGCATAATTAAAAAATATGTGTGTTATATCACTCTATCTAATAGGTTTTCTCTCTTTCTCCAACTATTTATGTTTTTTCAACCAAAGCTTTTGGTTACCTCCTTACTCACATATCTAAATAAGGGATTATTAGGAGAATTATGATCCCTAATCGGACCACTCTATTTATCAAATGAAAACTTTTCAAATGACCCTTTCATATGCTTACAGAGCATGAGGATTATTTTAAATAAGAATTACGATGTCCCAATATTATTTTTAAAGTTTTTGGGTCCAATAAGTAATGGACCAAAACTCAATGTTTTAGGTAGAGCATGATGTTATTATCAAATTTACTCAATGAATTTCAATAGAAGTAGCACAAAATCTTGAGAAGAGATTCAAATTATTAGGCATTACATTTAATTTTGATAACACCCCCTCTTAGTTATATTTGTATGTCCATAAGAGGGATGAAAAAAAATTTACATTGGATCATAAAGTTGTATTGTTGTCAGGTAAGTTTTAAGTCTACACAAAAAATATTATTGTTATGCAATTTTACTATTATTCCTTTTGGGCTTCCTCAAAATCTTGTTATATTAAGTTAGTTGAGTTCTTAAAGGCTTTCATTTAGGATAATTCTAAGCAAACTATATGTTTTCATATAGTGGCATAGGAGGTTTGTTTCCTCCCTCAAGAAAAGGGTGGTATGGGTATTAATGATATCTATAGAAAAATTATCACTTTGTGTACTAAGTGGGTTTTTGCACTAAATAGGTTATTTGATCTATTGAATGTTATGAAGCATGGAAAATCTTGTTATGGAACTAAAATTTGGAAGCTCTCCCTATGGCAAGAATCATTGGAAAAATATATGGCTTAATATCTTATTCAATACCTTGTTATGATAAGTTAGTTGAGTTCTTAAAGGCTTTCATTTAGGATAATGCTAAGCAAACTATATGTTTTCATATAGTGACATAGGAGGTTTGTTTCCTTCCTCAAGAAAAGGGTGGTATGGGTATCAATGATATTTATAGAAAAATTATCACTTTGTGTACTAAGTGGGTTTGTGCACTAAATAGGTTATTTGATCTATTGAATGTTATGAAGCATGGAAGATCTTGTTATGGAACTAAAATTTGGAAGCTCTCCCTATGGCAAGAATTTTTGGAAAAATATATGGCTTAATATCTTATTCAATACCTCTACCCCAGTCAAAGTGGAGGGGTATTTTATTTTGAAAATCATCTAGAAATATTTTGAAGTTGTCAAGCTTTACTCAAGTGGGTTAAAGAAAGGTTTAGATCTAATATTTCATTTAACAACCATATTTTTGGTGGTCCCCTGTCATGTCTATTTATTACATTTTGCTTGATGAAATGTTAGGAATCAAAGCCCTTTAACTTTTAAAAAAAGTTATATCTATGGTTAGAGATCTTGTCTCTTATATAAATTAGATTCATCCGCCTACTCTTTAGATGAAGTATAAGGTTTTATTTTATGTATTTATTTGAAATGTGTTTGATCATATGAATTTTAATAATTCACCTCACATGAATATGAATGTAGTGATGCCAATATTTTGAATTCCCCAAATTTTTCTCTTTTAGTTATTACATAAAGAAAAGACCCATCACATCTAGTAATATGGGTCACCCTAGACATTGCTGGTTGTTCTTTTGGTCTCATATAAGTCTATGCTCTTAATTATGGGATAGGAAAAATAGCATTATGGGTGGGGCGTGGGGTGGGCATGGGGACAGTTAGCAAATTATTTTCCTTTGTCCAACTACTCATTTGAGATGAATTTCATATATTATAATCCCTTGAGGATAAATAGGATGCATTTACAATGTATTCGTGCATGGGATAAATTGAAGATTATTTTTTATTTAAAAGATAATTTGGGGTTTTTACCCCCTCTCGAGTCTCAATTGGTGTTGTTCATTAAGTCTCAAACCTTGGTTTACATGATGTAATTCTTGGGTTGTATTTCATATTGTTCTTAAAAGACTTGACCATGTAATGCTTATTGAGAAACACATGTTCTTTCATAATTTTTATGGGAAACCTAACACTATCCACCTAAAGTTTGTCCTCTTTGACCATAGTCCCATCACTTTCTATCTAGAATGAGCAAGAAAACTATATAAAATCCCCCATATATAATTTTTTTTTAACATGCCACTCCTCAATCATGAGGGCACTATTTGAATTATTTCCAAAGTGTTGAACTTTAGGCCACATGCATCTTATGCTACCAACTAGATCAAGTGGTGGAATGATGTGATCAATCTCATTGCCTCCTTTATTAATCACTATGCCAAGCAAGTGAAGATATTTTAAAAATAATATGGAGACACATTAGCCAAATAATTATAGAGGGTAACTTCATAATTTGAGAAAATCCGATTTGATTATTAGCTTTAGATAATGGTTTCCAATCATAAACACAAGCTCAATTTTTTTTAAAGTTATGTAACCATATGCCCTAATATTCATTTTTGGTTACATTGGATCAAATTTGGAAATCATGCCTCCAAATATTTATTAAAATATCTTTGAGCAAAGCAATCCAAAGAACATGTTAAAGCTAATCAAACTGGGTATAGTCATCTCACCAATTTGCCTGAAATCTCCTTGTCTATTTTGGATCATTATAGATTAGTGTTCCAAGCTCAATAATAGTATGTTGAGAGGGCCCAAGTTTTACAATAATAATTAGATGTGGTTCCTCACAAGCTAAGACCTTTTTTTATTATTTTTTTGCAATGTCGTGTGCTCACCCTTGATGAACTCTAAGTGGTAGTGCGAACATGGCTAATGACAAGGATCCTAAAGTGGATGGTCTCCATTTTGAATTATGCAAGGCTACTTACAAATTCATCCATCTATACTTTATTTGGGTTTACTATGAAGCATTATGCAATAAATATTTAGGAATAATTATAAACAAAGTTAACATTAAATTCATCTTTAAAGCAAGAGATCCAAAGATGATTTACTAGTTGGAGGCTGAATACTTTGCTTAATATATCTTAAAATATTATATTCAATGTTATGTCACTCCTCCTTCATCATATCTTCCATGCAATTATTATATAACAACCCCACTGGGGTCAACTAGAAGTACGTGACAAAAAAAAAATTAAAACGCATATTCCACAAATAGATTACACCGCAATAATCTACAAAGACCATATGAGATAATCAAAGAATGATAAAATAAAACAAGCATATTACATCACATATCATTGATCTCTAATATCATGAGAGCACACCATAATGCAAATATAGAAAGTAATTATATTAACTCAGCCATGACTGATACAATTCTATAGCCAACACTATCAATGTACAATAATAAGTAATTATAACTCTTCATGACAATATTCACTAATAATTATAATACAATATAATATACATATAAGATACATGGCTCTTTGGAGCATAGTTTGTAAACTCAAGTATATGTGGCAATCTCAAGTGTCATCTTGATAAGTAGTACTATTTGTGGGGAGGAAGAGCATCATCTGAGTGATTTTCCACACCAACTATAGACCAACAATACCTTGAAATAATCTCATCAAGAAATGCCCCTCCCTTCATGAATGAGTATATAGTGATGGGACGGGAATCCAAAGAGACAAGAAATTACCTTTTATATGATTTCTAAACTAAACATGCAATGTATTATAGAAAACTCGATCTATTACAAGATATCACACATACATGTAAATCATACTAATGAAATGATAATGTCTCACTAAACATACTTTGGTCTAAATTTTTAAGAATAATAAATAATAAAAAATTATAGATCAATCAATTTCATACACATCACTTGATCGACTACCTTTATCTGGCATTGTGATACTAGTAAGCTAGTAAAGTCCATCTCACTCCTTAATTTGTATCAGCAATGCATATTGGTCAAATATAATTCAACCACAAGATTCATTTAATTTACATCATACTATCAAACACATCATATAACATGATAATCAATAGAGCAACCAAAACAAACATTTATTATGTCAAACATATGAATGACTCTTACATTATTTTCTATCCCATACTAGAAATAATGACTATAGTTTATACCACCTAGATAAAATACATATTAAATGTAGATTTCAACTATTGCAATTTATTTCCAAGCAAACTACACTCTATGATAACCCATATTATCATAGTATAATGTTCTGAGACATAACTACTAATTTTTCACAATCAATCATAATAAAATAGTCATAACTACTCGAAAACACAAGCTTATATTCAAGTAACTAGACATAACAAACAAGTCACAGTTTCCTTGAAATGCATAATATTCCATCTTAGCATATGCTACACTCTCAAAGATTATATGCATGCATACACAAAGTCTTACCAACTGTTACAAAACACATTATTCACAGTAATAACAAGCATGCATATAGTAAATTAGTCAAATGAAGATGTAAGTTTGGGCATAACAATTACAGTATGTACCACCCATGTACAACATACATTTTTACTATAGTACTCTATTATATCCAATATTATTATAGTTCACATCTACATAAAAACACATAACCAACTTATGTTTTCAAGAATCAAATGAACACATTCATAATAACCATCAAGAAGTATGGGATCATACCACCTGGGTATACCCTAAGCTTAAACTGTAAGCTAGCATTTAAAGAAACATAAATCATAAGCACGCATCATGATGCACCATTATATGTCAAATATACTAAGCATTTATACATATTATCATTCTCATAACATGTACTATACATAAGTATTTAATGTTGAATACATATAACAAACAGTCAATTCAACATTTATAGAGAAACAGATGACTCATAAACTTGTTATAACATTCATTTAAGCATTTCATTCTATTTTCTAAAATATTTTTTAAATATGGTTATAGTTTTGGCCCCTTAAAACCTTATGACTTGTTTAACCATTTGTTTAGTTAAAAGTATATTTCCTATATACAATTACTTACACTTCGTGATATGTACTGCACATAAGTTCTCACTATTGTATACTAATAGTCATTCAAAAATTTAATCAAGTACTCTGTACACAAATTCTCCAGACTACATAGTCTTCTGTGCAAGCACTCAGAAATATCCACATTGCTCTTATATGATACTCAAGAGTTCCATCAAGAACCCAGACATATGAACCACCCCAAGCTACGTGACAAGATACCAGACAAAATCTAAACTTACAAGTACCCCTCTTAAAGCATTATATACATAATTTATGTATGTGTACATGGCCTCATATACAAGGGATTAATATACAAAACATCGATCCTTAGATCAACTTTTGGTAATACAAGCGTATAAATGAAGAGTCTTGTATTCAGTATATCAATCTGAGAGGGCAGAAATAGTGTGTTAATTAGCATGCTCCTCAATTTAAATGATCTTATATATGTGTGTGTGTGTGTGTGTGTGTGTGTGTGTGTGTGTGTGTGTGTGTCATTTTTTTTACCAGTAAGACCCACAAATGATAACGTGTATTATAACTAAAAATATTACAACTGATATATCTAAATATGAATCTATACTACATAATATAACTTCTAGATCAATACGACTAGGACATGATATCATGGTTCGTACTAGAAATACTATCCATATGGTAAAATGGTTAATATATAAATGATGATTAATGTATATTCCCTAAACAATGTAATAACCATTATCTTAAATAAAACATGCCATAATAATTTGGAGATATTTATAGTTGTCACTTATCTCATTTGGAGATATATCAGATTATAATAGCTAAATAATAATAATGGTTATTATCCTCATAGGTATTGATAATATTAGGATAATCTAAGGATATTATATTACACATAAAATGTCTTCATGTATCCGGTATTTTAAATCACACATGGCGGCATATGAATCATTGTAACTATAATATATTTAAAGAACTAAAAACAAGAATAGTTACTAAAATATATATAGTCTTTACTAAATTGTTCTATAACATTATAATTATAATATATTTAGTCTTTATTGATTCTTTAACATTGTAACTATTTATTTAAAACACACATCATTGCATTTAAACATTAAATATGAAGCATTGTAACTATATATCAGTGTATAATGGTTTACAAAATATTACCAGTATCATAAATCGTTGGTATCTCCAACTTGTTACTTCTTCTGGAAATAGCAAGAGATGCAGTATTGCCAAATGGATATAGATGTATAGACGTGTATTTATTATGATCTACATATAAATTACTAAAATGATTTTACTAAATTATACACAACAAGGGTTAACTAGTACAATAATGCCATGTAACTTAGGATACCCCTAAAACACACATGATTGAGAAATCTGTCTAATATTAACATGCAATAGATGGTTAAGGTGATGTTATATCATTAATATTATGGCATTCCAAGAGTAATTATCTGCGATTCAATGTTGCCACACATTGACAATTTTTGTCAGATATACATAAAATTGCTAGGAATGGCAATGGTACAGTAGAGATTTTTCTCAACTTAAACCAATATACAACGATCCTAGTTCTCTTATTTGTAGACAATTATATACATACAACGATCTCAATTTTTCTATATGGCCTTTCAAAAACATAAACAATCCCTAAAGAATTCTATATGGCTGGTTAAATAGGTGACTAGCAAAATTATACAAATGCTTATTGAAAATATTGACTTCTCTTGGCTGATTATGGTGACTTGGGTGTACAGAATATCCACTCTCCAAGGATTCACAGTGAACCAATAAGACTAAATAGGCTAGAAAATTTGTGAAGTGTCTTCATTGAAACTCAAGTCGACTTCCACAGAGTAGTAAAGGGACTGATAATTATGACAATTTAAATAGACCAATCACTCAGTAATTTGTAACTACAATGACATTCTTGGCAATTTTCCTTATCTCAGGTTCCTAGAAATTTGGGCATTTGATCTTCTTCTTTGCTTCCTTTCTCTTCTTTTGTGTCTCATTATGCTACACGTTTCTCTCCCCGGTCCAATTTTCTTTTTAGTTCTCTTATGATGCCCCTCCTTCCTTAATTTTCCCTTCTTAAAGGATATAGGCGTAGCTTTTTTTATTTTAGAGATTATTTTTTATTTCTTTTTGTTTTTAGTTATTTTTAATATCTTTGATTTTTTTTTAATTTAATCTTACTTTTCCTTTTATTCTTTTTTTTTTCTCATTTTTTCCTTTTCTAGGGAATTTTCTAATTTGTATATTTTAACATTAAATATCAAAATTCCATAATTTTATTAAATAAATTAGCATCCCAGATGCCATGAGGGTTTAATAATATCTCTATTAATTAATAACCTCAAATTTGTGCTTATCACTTTTTAAAGGCATTAATGATCACACGTAAAACACACTATAAAAAATACACAAAATCATTAAATTATGCTAGTAAACTATGAAAACAAGTTATTTAATGCAAGTAGAATAAACACACTATGTTACTCATTTCATTATGCATTTATAATATTTGCTTATTATTGTGGTGTGTGCAGGGTACTCGTCATTTTTTGACGTCTCCATCTACATCACCCTCTCCAATGATGCTCTCCCTCTGACATGCTCTGAGGGATAAGATCTCCTGCATCCACCTCATAACACATAGCTAGTTAGATCATATCACATAATAAATATATAACATAAAATATAACTGAAACAACACATTAATATGCTCGAAATGTAGATGCATATAGTAACCAACTCATAGTAAGCAATAATGTACCATCATGTATCTAATCAATATTGTACTATCTCATAATAGCATATTTCTCACAACTTAGTTAAAAATAGCTAAATCTAAATTTTTCAGATATATATATCCACAAATAATATAGCGAGTTTACCTAGCAAGGAATCAAGATGTAACATATTATAATAGAAAAAACAAGTTTCATTAAAAAAAATCTAGATAACATTATTATAGTTTGGGAAGGAATGGAATGGGCTTGCACCTCTCAACAATAGACCATATTTGTGAAACTTGATTTTGAAAAATATTATGATCACATTGAATGGACCTTTATTATCACCATGCTTAAGACTTTGGGGTATGATAAATTGTTTATTTTGAATGGAGATAAAATCTTATTTAATGTTTCAGCGATCTTGACCATTAATGACCACAAATCGTAACTCTTTTGCCTATTTTATTCTATCTAACAGGGTTTACCTCTTGCTTCAACTCTCTATGTTCTAGCAGTTGAAGCTTTTGGTTACCTCCTTGCTCACAAAGTTGAACTTATTAGAGGAATTATGATCCTTGATAGGACCAATTAGCTCTTCAATGGCCACTTTGTATATGACTCTTTCCTTACTAAGGCTTATTTTAAAGAAATGTTGTAATGTCTCAATATTTTTTATAGAGCTTTGGTATCAAATTTGTAGTGGGCAAAACTCTGCTTTAGATAGAGCATGATGCCATTTATGGATTTTCTCAAATACTTTCAATGGAAGTGGATCATAAGAGGGAAGAGTTCAACTTATTATCTATTATATTTGCCTTTGAGAACACCCTCTCTAATCCTCTCTAATTGATGGTAGTTATGTTTGAAAGGGTTGAAAATAAAATTGCATATTGGATCACAAAGCCCATATTATTGGCAAGCAAGTTTCAAGTTTGAACCAAAATTCTTATTGATGTGTACATTTAATATTCTTCCTAGTGGAATCCCTCAAAATTCTCTTAAGATAAATTAGCTAAGTTGTTCAAATATTTACTTTAAGCTAATGCTAAAACAACTAGAGGTTTTCATATAGTGGCAGGGGAGGTTTGTTGCCTCCCTCAAGAAAAAGGTGGTATAGGTATCGTTGATATCTATAGATGAATCATTGTTTTGTGCACTAAGTGGGTTGTTTGAGCTATTGAAGGTTATGAAGCATGGAAAATCTTGCTATGGCACTACGTCTTTATAGGTCCCCCCTATGGCAATAATTATTGGAAAAATTTAGGGCTTCATACCTTTTTCATCACCTTCGTACCAATCAAAGTGGAGGGGCATGTTAGTGTGAAAAGCATTTGGAAATTTGTTGAAGTTATCAAGAGTTACCTCATGTGTGTCGAAGATGGGTTTATATCTAAACTTTTTTTTAATAACCATAATTTATGGTGGTCCCCCATCATATCTAGTAACTACATTCCACTTGTTGAAATGCCATGGATCAAAACCCTTTGATTTTTCAAAAAAGGAAGCTCTATGGTTAGAGATATTGTATCTTCTATAAATTGGATTCCTTGGCCTACCCTTTAGAGGAAGTATAATATTTTATATTTAGATATCATTCTGTTCATTCAAGAACTCAAGTCAGAGGTTATGACAGACAAACTTGGTCTATAACTTCCAATTGCTTAGTGGAAACACTGTTGGTGGAATTGTGATACCATTTTTAAGTATTATTCTCCATTATTTTTTTATCAGGTTATGATCCCTTTTCCTTGTTTCTTGGTAAACTTAACAGTCAGTGGAGTTTAAGCATTTCTCCTTGAATGGGGCTTGCCCGCCTTAACCGAATATGGAATTCCAAGATTGAGCCTAAGCTCAATCATTTTCTTTGGTGTTTTGTGCTAAGGGAGAGAGTCAAAAACATTGGGATTACTAATCCAAAGTGCCATATGTTTTCTAGACCCGAGATGTTTAAGCACTTATTATGGACATCTCCTTGGGCTTGCGAAGCTTGGCAATGGTTTCATAGTTTACTTCAGCTTTATCACATAGAGCTCTTCAATTTGAGGATGGCCTTCTTTGAGGATACTTCTTAGCGGGTCTCTCTCTCTCTCTCTCTCTCTCTCTCTCTCTCTCTCTCTCTCTCTCTCTCTCTCTCTCTCTCTCTCTCTCTCTCTCTCTCTCTCACACACACACACACATTGTGTGTGTGTGTGTGTGTGTGTGTGTGTGTGTGTGTGTGTGTGTGTTTCAATTTTTTTAGAGTTGTGATCCTCTTTTAACTTTAGAAAGCTAAGAACTATTCTGTTTTCAATCATGATGCTCTTTCTCAATAATTTTTAGTTAACGATAAAGTTTTTTTTTAATCTCTTTTGCTTGACATTGTGTGTGTGTGTGTGTGTGTGTGTTTTTCATTTTTTTTAGAGTTGTGATCCTCTTTTAACTTTAGAAAGCTAAGAACTATTCTATTTTCAATCATGATGCTCTTTCTCAATAATTTTTAGTTAACGATAAAGTTTTTTTTAATCTCTTTTGCTTGACATTGTGTGTGTGTGTGTGTGTTTTTCATTTTTTTTAGAGTTGTGATCCTCTTTTAACTTTAGAAAGCTAAGAACTATTCTATTTTCAATCATGATGCTCTTTCTCAATAATTTTTAGTTAACGATAAAGTTTTTTTAAATCTCTTTTGCTTGTTTGTAGATCCAAGCACAAGCTAAAAAATTTCTCGTGAGTTTCAGCATCTCCAATAGCTCCTCAATATTTGGGGGAGTGTGGCATGTACCCCTATGGATTTTCCACTACACGAATCTATTCCATCGGCACCAGTGGTAGTGGAACCACTCTTGTAGTTGCTTCTCATCTTCCCCTCTCCTCAGTAAGGGGTTTTGAGCCCTCTGTCGTGTGGAAAAGTCTTTGTTGGGCCATCTAGTTAGTCGTCATTGGTGTAGGGTAATGATCAAATGGGTGATATGATGCCTCTACCTCTTAGGTGGGGCATTACCGTACCTTTGGATTCTCTAAAGAATGCTCATGATGGGTGGGTTGCCTCATATCCTCCTTAGAAAGAGCCTTCTTCATGGGTCGTTCGGTCTCCCAAAGATGACTCACCACCATGTCCTTTTGATGCCGCGACATGTGCACAAATTTCACAATTATCTTGGTCTTTTTTATATTATTTTGATATTGTTATTGTATAATCATGTTTAACAGACGTCGTTAGATTTTTGATGACTTTATCATAATTTTTTCCAATGTAACTTTTACAAATTCATGCTTTCAATTTGTATGTACCAACCAAACACCTTTTATTTTATCTTTATACTTTATAATTTTTTGATTATTTAATATATATAGATACATTCCGATAAAAAAATATTATCTCAAAATTACACAAGCTAACTCAAAAGTACAATTATAACATAATCTCATAACCTGTTTTTCCTCAAATAAATATAACGTTTAACTATATTAATTCCACTCTAGACCTTCCCTATGAACCACGTTTTCATTGGCTTTCTATCTTCATTTTTTTGCATTCATCGGTTTAATTAGTAACAAGGTATGTGGTTACCTTTTCTTACCATGGTTGAGTCTCATCTTCTACTATTTATCTACGGACTCGTACCGAAAAGAGTTATTGGATGCACGTGGGAACGCACGTGAAGGTTGACGGTGACGTTTCGTTAAGGTGTACATGTGAATGCACTTGGTCGTCCACGTTACATATGTTTATCCCATGTGTGTGGAAATTAGAAATGGAAAACGGGACTTTTTGATATTTTTGACTAATTGCTTTTTATCATGTTGTACAAATGGTTTTGGCTTAGTAGAAATGGTGATAGAGATAAGGGGACAACACACTTGGAGTTCGCATAGACTTTAAGACATTGATGATAAAAGATGAGAGAGTTGTCATTACATAAAAGTGATGTGTCATTTTTCCATGGTGGAAAAAGAGAGATACAATTTTATAATTGTAATATATATATTCATTTTTGTCAAAGAAAATAAGTTTGATTTAGTCTTGAATTGTGATATAGATAAGGAAATAATATAGTTTGTAATGGAAATAACATAGTTTGTAATTGAAATGGATTTGAAGATATAAATGATGATGAGAAAGTAGTCATCACAAAAAGTAACGTGTCGTCGTTTTCTCAATGATATTGAAGAAAGTAATATACAATTTTGTAATTGTAATATATCATTATTTTTGTCAGCGAAAATAATTTTGACTTAGTAATAATGATGATATAGATAAGGTAACAACGCAGTTTATAGTTGAGATGGACTTAGAAACATGGATAGTAAAAAAGTGAGAGAGTACTCAAAGATTATCATTTTTTAATTAAAGTTTGGTATGATATGATATGTAATGTCACTTTTAATTAAAAAATAAATTATACTGAGTTTAGATCTATTTTTTTTAAAGAAATTCAAGATTATTCATGATGGTTATTTTTATGAACTTTAATAAATGAATAAATAGAGTAAGTGGAGCCTAGTGTATATTAAACTATTTGTAGGGAGCGTGAGTGGCATGGAGATCGCTCCCGCTCTAGCATTTTAAATTTAAGATCTATACGGCCAATCCCTAGTTCAGTGTCGGCCTCTAGAAAGAGGCTTTGTTTTGCAATGGCCTTTTGGTTGCAGTCTCGGTTCTCCAAAGGACAGATTCTCAAATCCAATCGATAGGTTTTGGGGGTTTTAGGGGCTTTTGGGGGTGCTTGGGCTCCATGTTCCCTTTGTCCAGTTAGTTTTTTGATGTGTTTGACTCTTTGAGCGTGGATCTAGTTGTTTAGCTATTGGAAGCTATGGCTACTTAATCTGTTGGTGAGGGAGTAGTGTACCTATGTCTTCACTTCAAGCTTTGCAAATGCAGGTTTTGTTTGAGCCATTGCCCTGTTCCTCAAGATCTAAAGCTTTGTTATGTTGTGACTCTGTGGAGGATGAAGGGCGTAAAAGTCTTAGTTGTTGGTCATTGGAGTGAGGGATTATAAAGATTCGGCTAGCAAATGGTCTTATTTTCTTCCCCCTTCTTGTTTTTTATTTTTTGATGCTCATAGTCACAAAGACTATCTCTATAGTGAGTTGTTTCAAGATTGAGTCTTGTTTGTGGCAGAAGGTGATGTCATTCCTGGTGAAGCTTTGTGCTTTTGTCAACAGTTTGTTGAAGGTTTGTTATTTGAGCTCTGTAGGATGGGATAGACCTTTGTCTAGCTCATGATTATAACTGTTTATTCTCAGTGTTGAGTCAAGTTATGTTTTGGCTAGTTGAAAGTTAGTTGTCTTAGTTGATGTTTTGTTGTTTGATCATGCTTGCCCTTTTTGTCGTTAGTTGTGCTAGTTGAATATTTCTTGGTAATATGTAATAAGTTTGGGGAGACTGTCAAAACCCTCTAGCATGTTTGGGGATCCTTTCAAAATCCTCTTCGGTTAAGCCTTGTTGAATACTTTTTGTATTTGTTTCAAGTTGAGGGACCTTCTCAAAACCCTTCATTTTTGGTTCATAACTCCAATCATAAGCATTCTTTGAGGCTAGTTATGGCCATTAGTGATGTATTCATGACATTTTGACGTTTCGTGAGGTCGGTGGTAGTCGTGTGTGACTTGTTGGTTGTTGGGTGTGGTTGTTGGTGATGTCAGTAAGGTTGATGATGATTGTTTGTTGTCTATAGGAAATATAGGCCTCATGTTTGTGTCTCAAATTGGTTCGTAGCTCCAGTCAAAAGCTATCCATTTCATAGCTTAGCTCTCTATAAAATTATTTACCCATTAATTATATATATATATATATATATATATATATATATATGTATGTATATATATATATGTATGTATATATATATGTATATCTATATGTATGTATATGTATATGTATATATATATATATATATATATATATATATATATGTGTGTATATATATATATATATATATATATATATATATATATATATATATATATATATATAATGTATATATATATATATATATATATATGTATATGTATATGTATATATATGTATATATATGTGTGTATGTATATATATATATATATATATATATATATATATACACACACACACATATATATACACATATATACATATATATATATATATATATATATATATATATATATATATATATATATATATATATATATATACATACATATACATATACATATACATATATATATACATATACATATATATATACACATACATATACATATATAACTAATTAGTTCATTTGTATTGATATATTTATATTTAAATATAATAGATCATATGTGATAGTCTTTGTGTTTGATGTAGCAAATGTTTCAATGTTTTTATTATTACATGTCATAATTCCATGGAGGTTTATTGAAGGAAAACAATGGATTTTTTAATTAAGAATTATGTTGTTTGGTGTTTGCATAGTTCAATTTTCTTGTAAGCACAACACATCTACTTTGATGAGGTCGTAGTCATGGATTATATTTTCTAAAATCAATTGCAAACTTTGTGTATTCAAAGAGCATATTATGAAACTATTACAACTTCAAGGGCCAAGGTTGCAGAGTGGCAACTATCATGCAAGAGTCTCTAGCCTATGCATTTTAATGTTTACTTTATTGGCTATGAAAAAGTTTTCCTCTTTCAGTATGTTTTCAAGATACTATAATTTGATGCTTTTTACACGAGACATAGCATTATAAACAAGGCCATAACAATTGACTCCAATGGGATCAAAAGCTAATTCATTCATTATAAGGCCTTGTGATCTACAAATAGTTCATGCACATGTTATTTGCATGGAAAATTGTTCTCATATGGTAAGTATTAGATTTTTAATGATAATTTCCCTTGTAATCCTTGTTATAGGATTCTAACTTTGATAAGTTTTATCAGTGTACATGTTTTGCATCTTCTTGTGTTGAAATGTTCCAATGCTAGGGTCATTGAATTCTATCTAAACAATGTTTATCTCTTCAGGTGTATAGTGTTTGAAGATTCCATTTGCACCATTTATTAAACATCATATATGTCATAGTTTCCACCAATCAACTCTATTTTTTTTTTCAAGGTTATTTTATTGGGTAAGAATGTTTTTTTATTATTTGTGAAATTTTCATGAAGAGTCTTTTTTTGTTAGTTACATTTATTGTATATGTTTTGTCATTCAGAAGGGCAACCATTTTATTGTTGTGATTATCCACATCTTTGTTTTTTATAAAATAAATATGGGAATGTTTGATCATTTGGAGGAGGCCTATATCATATTAAATTTAAGTACATCATATTTACTCTAGTGGTAAGTTATGATGTAGTCCAAAACATAAACGAATTGTATATTGTTTATCCTAATGACCTATTCTAGTCGAAAGCATCTTACATTATTTATCCAAAAACTAAATGTAATTTATTCTCCATGCATAATTGACTGATAAAAAAATCTACTTATCTCAAATGGGTTTTGTTTGGTAAAAATCACCAACAAAAATAATTTCAAATTTTACAAATGCTTTTGTGGGTGCATGCATAATTTGGTGGAGCCTCTTATGTATATTGTAATTCAAAATCCTAATAAAGAAACTTCATCAATAAGTAGGAAGTACAATTGGTTTAAATGTTTGCTTATGAATCCAAAATATTTGGGTCCAATGGCATCATGTTAAAAAATGTATATGCCAATTGGAAAACATAATGTGTGGTTATACCATTTACATGGTATGTTACTTTTCCAATATAGGAAATAATTACTCCCTTCATTTGTAAAGAGTCGTTATCAAAGTTGTTTATTAAATAATCATGTTATTGTTTGATATATTAATCTTGATGTGAATGTTTTCCTTATTTGTACTTCAATTGTTAAAAATATATATTGGGGTATTTGAAGCCATTTTTTTTATCATTGAAATGTCTCTTACTATGAATTGTTCTCTCCATTCAATTATTTTTTCAAGTTGAATCATTATTATTTAATTGTGATAAATGGTTGTTTACTTATTTCAAATTTATTTTTTGGTTGAGTGTCCAATAATTTTATAACTTTGATAGAATGCAAATAAATGTTGAAATGTCATATTTTTTGACATCAACAAAAGTTTGTTTTGTTTGATCATCATTATCAATGTCAAACTCCAAAGCTTAAGTTAACTAAGTTGGGCAAAGATTTAATTTAGGCTAATGTAAACAAACTAGAGGTTTTCATATAGTGACATGGGAGGTTTGTTGCCTCCCTTTGGAAAAAGGTGGTATGGATATCATTGATATCTATAGGTAGATCGTCATTTTGTGTATTTAATGGGTTGTTTCATCTATTGAAGGTTATAAAGCATGGAAATCATTGCTAAAACACTACATCTATATAGGCTCTCCCTATGGAAAGAATTGGTGTGAAAATATAGGGCTTCATACCTTATTCATCACCTCTACCATGGTATAAGTGGAGGAGTATTTTGCTATGAAAAGAATCTAGAAATATTTTGAAGTTATCAAGCATTATCTCGAGTGGGTTGGAGACAGGTTTAGATATGGTATATATTTTAATGATCATTGTTTATGGTGATCCCCCATCATGTCTAGTAACTCCATTCAACTTGATAAAATACTAGGGATCAAATCCCTTCATATTTTAAAAAAATGAATATTTATGGTTTGAGATCTTATCTCTTCAAGAAATTGGATTCCTTGGCCTACTCATTAGAGGAATTATAATTTTTTTTCTACATACTTCCTTAAAATGTATTTGGTCACATGCCACACAATAATCCACCTCACATGAAGATGGACCTGGTTGTTCCAATATTTTGATTTCCCCAAAATTTTCTCCTTTAGTTATTACATCGTTAGAATACCCACCGCACTTGGTAATATGGGTCATCCTTGACATTGATGGCTAATATTTAGGTCTCATAAATGTTTATGCTCCAAATGATGGCCCTAAAAGTGCGGCATCATGGCAATGGTTAGCTGATAATTTTCATTTGTCCAACCACCTCATTTGTGATGCATTTAATATGGTAGAATCCCTTGAGGATAGAGATGCCCTCCTTCTGATGCATTGGTGCATGGGAGATCTTAAATCTTGTTTTTAATTTAAAAACCATTGGGCTTTGTCAGCCCCTCTCTATCAATGATGTTCATTAAGTCTGAAACATTGGTTTATAAGGTTCAATTTGTGGGTTGACTCTAACTGTGCTCTTAAAATACTTAACCATGTAATGTTTACTGAGAAACATGGGTTCTTTCACATTTTTTATGAGTAATCTATCACTATCCACATGGATCTTGTTCTTTCTAACCATAGTCCCATCACTTTCTATTTGAAATGGGGAGGTGATCTGAAGAAGATCCCCCATATGTAATCTTTTTTAGGACACTACTCTATGATCATAAGGGCATTATTTGACTCATTTATAGAGTGAGGAACTTAGTGCCACATACATCTAATGTTACTAGTTAAATCAAGTGGTGGAATGATATTATCAATCACACCACCTCTTTTCTCAGGCACTATGGAAAGTAGGTGGAAATAGTTCAAAATTGGTCTAAATGTGCATTGTCCAAATAATAATAAATGGTCAAAACATAACTTGATCAAATCCCATTCAATTATCAGCTTCAGACTATGGCTGCCAAGCTTAAATATAAGCTTAAACTTGTTGAATGTCATGCAACCATAAGCACTCATATTATTGCCTGATTACACTAGATCAAAGTTGGTAATCATGTCTCCAAATATTTTTTAGGAAAATTAAGCCAAATAACATATTAAAGCTATTCAAACTAGGCACAACCATATCACTAGTCTACCTAAAATCTCCTCATATTTTCTAGACTAATATAGATTGGTATTCCAATCTCAATAAGAATTTGTTGAGAGGACCAAAGTTTTACAAGAATGCTTAGATGTGGTTCATCACAAGCTAAGCCATTTGGCTAAAATGTTGTGCAATCCCACATTAATTATTGATGAGTTCTATGTGGTGGTGTATATCATGGCCAATGATAAGGCTCCCAGAGTGGATGGTTTCCCTTGTGAATTCTACAAGGCCATTTTATAGTTTGTTAGTCCAGAATTACTTCAGATTTACTATGAATAATTATGCAATTAATATTTAGGAAGTTCATAAATAAAGGTAACATTATATTTATCCCTAAAGCAATAGATCCATAGATGACTACTAATTGGAGGGTGATTACTTTGCTTAATGTCTCTTACAAGATTATAGCTAAATTTATAGTGTTTCGACTTCATCCCATCCTCTATGCAATTATTAGAACGAAACAAACAAGTTTTATTAAATAATTCTATTTCCTAGATAACTTTATTGTAATTTGTGAATGTATGGAATGGGCATGCACCTCTTGACAACATACCATATTTCTAAAACTTGGTTTTGAAAAATATTATGACCACATTGAAAATCCCTTTATTCTCACCATGATTAAGGCTTTAGGGTTTAGTGAATTATTTATTTAGAATGTGAAAATTGTCTTCTTTGATGCTTAAGCTTACTTAACTATTAATGGCCATAAGTCAAAAATATTCACCCTTTTTTCATTTTATTTAATAAGGTTTTCATTTTGATCCAAATCTTTATGTTCTAGCAACAAAATCTTTTGGTTACCTCCTTGCTCACAGAGTTGAATAGAGGAATATTATGGGAACTGTGATCCTTGATAGGACCAATAAGCTCATCAATTGCCACTTTGTAGATTAATCATTCCTTACACTTGCATATCATGGGGTTTATTTTTAAAAAATATTACAATTTCTTAATATTTTTGTAAAGATTTAAGCCAATTCATTGTGGGCCAAAACTCAAAGCTTTCAGCAGAGTATGGTGCCATTATCGGATTCACTCATAGTATTTCAATGGAAGTGGATTAGAAGAGGGATTAAATCTAAATTCTTAGGCATTCCATTTTCCTTTGATATCAATCCCTCTAATTTATGGTAGTATGTGGTTGAGAGGGTTGAAAATATGATTGTGTATTGGATCACAAAGTCTTTATCATTGGTAGGTAAGTTTAGATTTTGCACCAAAATTATTATTGTTGCACACGTTTACTATTCCTCCTACTGGGTTCCCACAAAATCCTCTTGTGATAAGTTAGCTAAGTTTCTAAAATATTTACTTGATGTTGATGCTAAGCAAACTGGAGGTTTTCATATAGTGACATGAGAGGTTTATTATCTCCCTTCAGAAAAAGGTGGTATGGGTATCATTGATATCTATAGAAAAATCATTATTTGTATGTGCTAAGTGGGTTGTTTTAGCTATTGAATGTTATGAAGCATCACAAATATTGATACAGCATTGCATCTCTATAGGATCCCCATATGGCAACAATTATTGGAAAAATATAGGGTTTTATACCCTACTCATCACCTCTGCCCGCATCAAAGTGGAGGGGTATTTTATTGTGAAAATCATCTAAAAATATTTTAAAGCTATCAAGCCTTATTTAAAATGGATTAGATATGGGTTTAGACCTGTTATTTATTTTAACGACCATAATTTATGGTGGTTCCCTATCATGTCTAGTAACTGGATTGTACTTGTTGAAATGTCGGGGATTAAAGCCCTTTGGCTTTTTAAAAAAGGAATATATATGGTTAGAGATCTTTTCTCTTCTGTAAATTGGATTGGTTGGCATACTCATCAACGAAAGTATAATATTTTAGTTTTAGATAAGCCTTCCATTCTATACATTTAAGATCTCATCCAATATGTTATGATAGACAAACCTTGTCTGCAAGCTCCAATTGCCTTGTGAAAAGACTATTGATAAAATTGTGATACCATTCTTAAAAATTATTATTTTTAAGTATTCATACTTTTAAACTGTATATACTAACTTACCACCTTCTATTATAACTATTTTTATAATTTATTATTTTTAATTAATTAATATATATCAATAAATTCCAATAAAATATATTAACTAAAAATTAAAAAATCTAACTCAAAAATAAAGTGATAACATAATAACATAACCTTATTTCCTTTTTTCACGAACCTCCATTAATTTTTAAATATAAACATTTAAATTTTCTTTCATTTTTTTTTATTTTAAATATATTAATGTATATATTATGTTCCAGTCCTCCCAACATTTCAGACAACATCCCACATGAAGCATATCCTTCCTTGTGAACTACGTTTTTATTGGTTGAGTTGAATTTCAAGATATCCTTCACTCTACTTTAGGTCACATAAATATGTTTATCCCATATGTGTAAATTAAAATGTGAGATGTGACTAAGTGTTTTTATGTCATGCGGTACAAATGGTTTTGGCTTAGTAGGAATGGTGACAACATAGTTTGTAGTTGACAGGGATAATGAAAGATGAGAGCATAGTTATGATGGAAAAGTGATGTGTTGTTCCCTCTTTACAATGGAAAAAATGATGTATTGTTTTAAAATTATAATATATTAGTATTCATGAGAAAATATGATTTTAGTTGAATAGGAATGGTGATAGAGATAAAGGAACAACATAGTTTGTAATTGAGATTGCTTTGATAATATGGATTATGAAAAGTGAAAGGATGGTCATTAAGGAAAGTGATATGTTGTTTTGTAAGTTACATGAAGGAAAACTATTTTATAATTGTTACATATCATCATTTTTGTCATGAAAAATAATTTTAATTTAATAAAAATGGTGATAAAGATAAAGGAATAATATAATTTATAGTTGAGATAGAATTGAAGATATGGATGGTGAATAGTAAGAGGCTAGTTATTAGATGAAGATTTATATGTTATTTTATAAATTGAATGGTTCATATAAGAAGATTTTTGTAAATTAAAGTTTGGTATAGTGTGATATGTAATGTCATTATTTTAAAAAAATAAAACAAATTGTATATAGTTTATTTATTTTTTGAAAGGAAAGAAAAATTTAATGGCCAGTAAACTTGGATTTGTCATGTAATATATTGATTAATGGCTACAATAGTTTTCTATTAATTTTGTGTTGATATGTGATAGATGGTTTTAATTTAGTTACTCCATTATATCATGCTCAAAAACAAATTCTGAAAAAAAGGGTTTCAAACTCTATCATATATCCAAGATATTACATTTTTGTATTGGCTTCTTCAAATAAAAAGAAAAAAATTTATATGACGGTCAAATAGACATCAAATTTACTGTTGACCATTTTTATTGAAATCTCATACTACTACATTCATTCCTACCACTTTCTTGACTATTGTTTTAATTATGCCTTTTGTAATGATTAATTTTGCAATTATAAATAAAAATTATCCCTATCAATATAGAGACAATAATAAAATCTCCAATTGATATGAGATATAACACTTTGTTTATGTAAATATTCACAAAATAACAATCGCATGTAAAAGAACACTAAAAATATTATTAAAAAGAATCATGGTAAGTGTAACCCAATGCATTGACAAAGTTTTTAGTACTATATCGTACTTTATAAACCACTTCTTGCTTAAAATTCTTATAAATATAAGATTATTACCTATTAATTGTACAAAAATACATTATTATTATTTTTTAAGGAAACCTTGATTCTTATTAGTGAATAAAGGTATATTGTTCTCTATAAAATAGATTTTATAAATAATTGTGTCAAAATATTTTACATTTTCTCTAAAAACTATTTTTAATATTGAGACAGATATCTTAAATATATTGAGAGATATCAAGGGTTTTATTTTATATTTTTCATATACCACATTGATTAATAATTTCATTATTTTTTCATCAATTTTCTATTGACTAGTGATAAATGACATTAATCTAACTATAATATTATATTGGGCTTCAAATTCTCACTTTTTCAAGTAAAAAGAAAAAAAAATAAAGTGACGATAAAATGAATATCAAAATTAAGATTGAAATTGCTTTTTGTTGGTCAAATAAATTTCAAATTTAATTTCAAACATAATTGTGAATAATTCACTCCATTACACTCTCTTATTACTTCTTCACAAATCTGTTACCCATTGATGATAAATCATGTCAATTTAATTATACCAATATACTAAACTCAAAAAATCTTTTTCTTAAAAAAAATGTACTTCAAATTCCATCACATGACCAAAATATTATGATTTTTTAATTAAAATTTTTTTCATAAAAAAAAAATTAAAATACTAAAATGAAATCAAATTTAAAATTAAAATTAAAAATAAATATATTCAAAGACATCACTACATACCACCACTCCAATTGTTATTATAAAATATCTATTATTATAATTATAATATTATTTCTTATTCAACTTAATTCTAAATTTTTAAAAATATATTGTGAAAATAAAATTGCACATCTCGCTTAAAAGAGAGTCACATTGCCAATACAAATTAGTCCTTTGACACTTTTTTTTATGTTTTTATATTTTTCAAAACAAAAATGTTAAAAGAAATGTTTTTTAATTAAAATTTATATCTATAATTAAAAGCATTATAGCAAGTTGAATTTGCAGGCTCATAAAGTTCAAGAGACTGCCAATAGTGACTGCTGAAAATGGAAGGATAATAATAGGTGAGAAATTTATTCCTAATGGTATATATTAATTACATAATTCCCAAATTTTTGTATTTGTTTTTTTCATAAATTAATAAATTAAATTGTAAACAAAATAATTTCTTTAATATTAATAATTTTATAAAGGTAAATAGGGTTGAGATTCATCTAACACAAAAGGGAAAATAATAATTAATTTCTTATAAAAAATTAAAAATAGATCATTTAATAAATTGTTTATAAAGATAATTAAATATGAACAATTTTAAATTATAAATGTTATGATATTTAAATAATTTTAAATAAATTTATTTGATAGTTCGTCAATTTAGATTTATTTTGTGTTTACTGTGAAGTATTATACAATAAATATTAGGGACAATTATAAACAAATGTAATATTAAAATTATTCTTAAAGTAAGAGATCTAGAGATGATCACTAATTAAAGGCTAAATACTTTTTAAAATGTCTATTACAATATTATAGCCAATGTTCTAGTGCTTCACCTTGGTCAAATCCTCCCGACTATTAATATGTCATTTGGCATGGCTCACCACTGCTAGGTTTTAGGAACGATTAACCCATCCAACATTTCTTGAAAAGAGTTCTCGTGAAGGTCTCCCAAATATCTTTGTTTACTGGGTCACAATGTACTAGGTTTATTCCGTGTTTTATTATGGCGGTTCCAATTCAAGGGGTTTACTGGTAAAATATCAAAATTAATTCTAATAGAGTTTAGGTACTTGAATAATTTAATAGATAATATCAATTTCGAGTTTTGTGAATGCTAGGTTTAAGCAAATAAAACAAATAACAAAACAAGGATCATTTACCTGAAACAAAACAGTGTTTTAAATTGAAATGATGAAGTATGATTGATTTTAAACATTCATTCCAACACATTTAATCATTCAATAGTGCGGTAATAATATATGAATAAAAATAAAAGTACACAATCAAGATAATCATACACTTCCAGATTGCATTTAAATCGGTGAAACCTTGGTTTAAACAATTTAATAAAAAGGAGCAAAAGAGAAGGGGAAAAGAGAGAAAACAACATGAGAAATGGAGCTAGATTCAAGATGTTTGATTCACTGGATCTCACAAACCAATCTTTTGCTTGATTAGCAAGCACAACACCACAACGATGGATGATGCAAGAGTCTAAGAAGATGAAGTTGGAAATAAAAAAACACATCCACCGTATTTACGTGTAAGAAATACAAACAAACTTCCACTACTCATATTAATCAAAATATTCAATTTTATCACAGTGTTTGAATCCACATGAATCATTCGGTTATAAATCAACAACATAACAACACAAAGTTAAATAAGGGAAAGATTCTACACTAAAAAATAAAATTGCATACACTGAAATGATTTGTCCAATATTCATTTTGGAACAACAAAGAACCAACCCTTTTTGAATCCAGGTAATATATAATAGTTTGTTTTCCTAATGGGTGTTGATTTTTTCCTTCCAAAATGAATCTACTTTTCCCTCCAAAAAAACTTCCCAAGGGCCTCGCCACTTTTCATTGTTCACAAGCTACAAAAAGGATAAAAAAAGAATTAAAATTTAGCAAGTAAAAGCTCATCAACAAACCTGACACTCAAGAATGAATATTTTTTCAATTGTACAGAACGGGTATAATTGGAGGTACCATTATGTCCGAGCCAAAACCACCTTTCCGGAGATGCAAATGGTTTCCAAACTAACACCCAAAGCTCAAAATATTTCCAAACTAACCTAAACAGCGAACTTCCACATTTGAAACCAATTATATTTTTGCTATAAAAAAAATTAATAAAAATTAATTAATTAATTTTAAAATTAAATTGATTTTAAATAAATTAACTCAAAACTAGTCTCTAAATAATTTAATTAATTAAATTTAAATTAACTAAAAACTAAATTTAAATTAAATTTTTTAATTAAAAATAAATAAATTAAATGAAATTTAATTAGTGCATTAAAATAAAATCGCTGGAAGACCCAAGACCCCAGCCAACACATAGAGCTCGTGGATAAATAAGACTATGGAGCACTGCTCGGGGCATTGCAAAGTAGGTTTCAGGGTCTTGGGGTCTGAGGGTTGTTGAACCATTCTTGGGATCTACGGGGAAATAAGTATAAAAATTTTGAATGTGCATTTGGCAATCAAGATTTCATTTTAGGGGACGTGCCTTAGACGAAAATTTATCACACAAAGGTGGTTTTTGTAATGGAATCAGTTTCAAGACACGGTGCTCGACACATATACTGAGATGACACCCAAGAGTGATTAAAACAAGATTTTTAAAGGTGAATTGGACTGACGAAACACCATTTTTAGAATAAGTGATTTATATGAAAATTTATTGCACGAACCTGATCATTGTAATAGAGTAAGACCTAGAAGTTGGTTCAACACGTAAATGAAAATGACCCCTAAGAGCGGCTCAAGAGCACCAAGAGAGCAAGATTTTCAAATTTAAGCTATATAGTCAAGACTCTGATTTCACATTAAGTGTTGTATATAAATTTTTCTTGCACAGACAATCTATCCAATGGTGATGGTTGTGGGTCCCAGCTCGATATACAAAATGAGTCATCTTACCAAGGCAACTTAAGAGCGCTGAGACCAATCAATACATGAGCGTAAGGAGCGAAGTAAAAAGCAAAAAAGAGGTTCCTTGATTTTAAAAGAATTAGGGCATGTTAAGCAAGTAACAACACCTTCAATTATCATAACATAGCAAACTAGTTTCATTAAAAAAAATTATTTCATATATAACATTATTGTAGAATGGGAAGGTATGGAATGGGCCTGCACCTATCAACAACAGACCATATATCTGAAACTTGATTTTGAAAAAGTTTATGAACATATTGAATGGACCTTTATTGTCATTGTTCTTAGTTTGGTGAATTATACATTTTGGATGTAGATGCTATCTTCTCTGATGCTTCAAAATTCTTGACCATTAATGGCAATAAGTCATAAATCTTTGGCCTCTCTCATTCTATCCAAAAGGGTTTCCCTCTTGTTTCGACTCCCTAAGTTCTGGTGGTCAATGTTTTTGGTTACCTCTTTGCTCATAGAGTTGAATAAGGGCTTATTAGGAGAATTGTGATCTCTGATAGGACTACTTAGCTCGCCAATGGTCACTTTGTAGATGATTCTTTCCTTACACTTGCAGAGTATGAGGCTTCTTATAAATAAAAATTCCAATGTCTCAATATTTTTTCAAGGCTTTGAGGTCCAATCTATGGTGGGCCAAAACTCAATGCTTTAGATAGAGCATAATGTCATTTATGGATTCACTAAAAGACTTTCAATGGAAGTGGATTATAAGAGGGAAGAGATTAAAATTCGTATCCATTCCATTTGCCTTTGATAACACCCCCTCTGAGTAATGGCAGTGTGTGTTTGAGAGGGTTGAAAACAAAGTTGTGTATTGGATCATAAAGGCTTTCTCATTACTAGGCAAGTTTCAAGTTTGCACCAAAATTCTTGTTGATGCACACATTTACAATTCTTCCTAATGGGCTCCCTTAAAATCCTCTTATGATAAGTTAGCTAAGTTTCTCAAAGATTTCCTTTTGATAAATGCTAAACCAACCAAGGTTTTCATATAGTGACATGGGAGGTTTGTTGGCTCCTTCAAGAAAAAGGTGGTATGTGTATAATTTATATCTATAGACAAATCATTGCTTTGTGTGTTAAGTAGGTTGTTTGATCTATTAAAGGTTATGAAGCATAGAAAATATTGCTATGTCATTGTATCTTTGCAATTTCTCCCTATGGCAAGAACTGTTGGTAAAATATAGGGCTTCATACCCTCCTCATCACCTTTGCCCCAATCAAAGTGGAGGGGTATTTTATTGTGAAAAATATCTAGAAAGCTTTTGACACTGTTAAGCCTTACCTCAAGTGGGTTGGAGACAATTTTATATCTAATATTTATTTTAACTACCGTAATTATGGTGGTCCCCCATCATGTCTAGTAATTGCATTCCACTTGTTAAAATCCCAGGGATCAAAACCCTTCGAATTTTTAAAAAATGAAGCTCTATGTTTAGAGATGTTATCTCTTCTATAAATTGGATTCTTCGGTCTACCCTTTAGAGGACGTATAATATTTTAGCTTCAAATGTATCTTCCATTCTGTGCATTCAAGAATACATACCAGATATTATGACACACAAATTTGGTCTACAACCTCTAATGTCTGCTGGAAAGGCTATTTGTGGAATCATGATATCATTTTTAAGAATTACTCTCCGAGATTTCTTTATCAGGTTATAAGCTATTTTTCCTTGGCTCTTGGTAAAATTAACAGTTGGTGGATTTTAAGTGTTTCTTCTCAAATGGGGCTTGCCGACCTTAACTAGATATGGAATTCTAAGATTGATTTTAAGCTTGCTCATATACTTTGGTGTCTTATTTATCATGGTTTACCACTAAGGGAGAGACTCAAATAAATTGGGATTACTAATCCAAAGTGCCCTATGTGTTCTAGACTCGAGACTTATAAGCACTTATTTTGTATTTGTCATTGAGCTTATGAATCTTGGCAATGGATTCACATTTTATTTCAGCCTTATCACCCAAAGCAATTCAATTGGAGGATGGCCTTGTTTAGGTATACTTCTCAACAATTAACATAGATAACATTTTTTTGAATATTTTTAGAGTTGTTATCCTCTTTCAACTTCTGAAAGCTAGGAATTTTGCCATTTTCAATAATGATGCTCTTTCCCAATAATTTTTAATTAACGATAAAAATTTGTTAAAGCTCTTTTACTTGTTTGCAAATCCAAACACGAGCTAAAATGTTTTTTTTCCTAAGTTTTAGTATCTCCAAGAGCTCCTCAATTATTGAGGGATTGCAGCATGTACCCTTTTGGATTTTCCACTTCAAGGATCTCTTCAACTAGCACCCAAAAGCCGATGGAGCCACTCTTGCATTCAGTTCTCCTCCCCCTCCTTAATAGGAGGTTTGGAGCCCTTTACCGCATTGAAAATTCTTTGTTGGGTTGTTTCATTAGGCTTCATTGGTGTAGGATACTAATTACATGTGTGGTATGATGCCTCTACCTCTTGGGTGGGGCATTATGGTACCTCTGGATTCTCTGGATAATTCTCAAGATGGGTGGGTTGTTTCAAATCCTCTTTCAAAAAAACTTCTTGGATTGTTCAATTTTCCAAAAATAATCTAACACTACTCTTTCTAATACTATTATCTATGCATGAATTTCATACTTACCATAATATTTTTATGTTATTTTAATATTATTATTGTATAGTCATATTTAATTAGTATTGTTGTTAGATTTTTAATATATTTACCTTGATTTTTTCCACCACAACTTTTAAGTATTTACGATTTCAAATCATATATACCAACTAAACATATTTTCTTATAATTATCTTTATACTTTATCATTTTTTAATTAATTGATATATATATCAATATATTTTAAACAATTATAAGTGTCATAGCCTCATTTTCTTTCTTCACGAATTTATATTAGTTTTTAAATAAAAACATTTAAATTTTCTTTCAATTTCTGTATTTTGAATATTTTACTCTAGATATTATGTTCCCATTGTCTCAACATTCCAGGGCAACACATAGGGGGTTTTTATTGGTTTTCTTTCCTTTCACGTTTGTGAGGTGACTCATCACATGGTTAAGTCCATTTTTAAGTTGTGGTTACCTTTCCTTACCAAGGTTGAGTTCAATTTCAAGATGTGGTTACCTTTCCGTACCAAGGTTGAGTTCAATTTCAAGAAGTGAACTATTTTCCTACGGACTTATTTGAAAAGACAAATCTAATCATAATGCTCATGAAAAATGCACCCTTTAGAAGTGTTAAAGTGGAATTTGGCTTAGAGTGATGGTTCGTCCCCTTTATGCATCGTATTCCACGTGTTCTCCACTCTAATGATATGTTTATGTGACCATTTGTGTGCAATGAGACTTTCTGATGAATTGCATTCTTATCATGTTGTACAAATGGTTTTGGTTTTATTAGGAATGTTGATAAAGATGAGGGGACAACATAGTTTGCAGTTGATATGGACTTGAAGACATGGATAATGAAAGGTGAGAGAGTAGTTATTTTTAAAAAAAAAGATGTATCGTTTTACGGTTATATTGAGAAAGTAATTTATAATTCTACAATAGTAACGTATTATTATTGTTGTTAGAGAAAATGCTATTGATTTACTAACAATGATGATATAGATGAGGAATAACACACTTTGTAGTTGAAATAGAATTGAAGACCTGAATAATGATGAGAGAGTTGTCATTGCGGAAAAGTAATGTGTTGTTTCTCTAATGATAATAGAAAAATTAATTTACAATTTTATAATTGCAATGTATTATCATTTTGATCAGAGAAAATGATTTTGACTTAATAACAATAGTGATATGGATGAAGTAACAACACAATTTGTAGTTGAGATGGACTTGATATGAATGGTAAAAAAAGTAAAGAGGATTATTATTTTTTAATTAGAGTTTGGTATGATATAACATCTAATGTCACTATTAATTAACACAAAAGCAAATTGTTTTGAGTTTAGATTTATTTTTGGAAGGGAAATTAAAGATTATTAATGATAGTTATTTCTATGAACTTTAATATATGATTAAATGGAACAAGTGGAGCCGAGTATATATTAATTATTTGTATGAGTATGTTTAAATATTATAAATCATATGTAATAGTCTTCATATTTGATGAGTAAATGTTTGTATATTTTTTAAAACAATATTTTTATTATAGTATGTCATAATTCTATGAAGGTTTATTAAAGAAAAGTAATAATTCTTTTGAATAAATATAAGGTTGGTTGGTGTTTCCATAGTTCAAGTTTATTGTAAGCACAACACATTTGCTTTCCTAAGATCATATTCATGGATTATGTTTTATAAACTCAATTACAAACTTTGTGTATTCAAATAATATGTTACGAAACTATTACAGTTTAAAGGCCAATGTTAAAGAGTGGCAACTAACATGCAAAAGTTTCTAGCCTATGCATTTCAATGTTGACTTTATTAGATACATGACAAAGTTTTCCTCTTTCAATCTATTTACAAGATATAATGATTTGATTTTTTTGACAAGAGAAAGAGCAATATAAACAGGGCCATAATTTTTTACTACAACAGGATGAAAAGTTAATCCATTCATTATAAGGCCTTGTGATTTGTGCACATGTTGTTTTTATGATAAATTATTCTCATTTGGTAAGTATTGGCTTTCTAATGCTAATTTTCTTTGCAATCCTTATTATATGAGTCCAACTTTGAGAAGTTTTTTAAGTGTACATGTTTTACATCTTCTTGCATTGACATGTTCCAATGCTAAGGTCATTGAATTCTATCCAAACAATGTCTAACTCTCTAGGTGTATAATGTTTGAAGACTCCGTCTGCACTATTTATTAAGCATCCTATATGTTATATTTTCTACCAATCAGCTCTATCAATATATTTTGTTTCAATATTATTCTATTAGGTAAGATTTGTTTTACTAATTGTAACATTTTTAGGAAAAGGGTCATTTTTTGTCAATTGCATTTAGTGTATATGTTTCTTCATTCAAAAAGGCAAGCATTTTGTTGTGATTATCCACATCTTTATTTTTATGAAATAAATATGGGAATGTTTTATCATTAGGGGGAGGTCTATATCATATGAAATACAAGTAATCAATCTCTTATTTAGACTAGTGTCAAGTTCTGATATAGTTCAGAACATAAACAAATTGCTTATCATTTTATCTCATGTCTTTTTTTTGGAGAAAATATTTCGTAATCCACTAATAAATTGAGATTAAATTTTGGAGATGCTAATAAAAGCATTCCGAAAAGAGGTCCGAATAAATAAAGTACAACAATAATAACTCAAATGAGCCCAAACTAACCAATGTAGTTAAAATATAATCACACTGTACAAAAAATAAACCACAACAACAAAAATGTTTAAAAGATCAAGAAAAAACATAAAAACAATACCACCAAAGTGAGCAGACGAATTTAAAAAAAAGGCATGTGTTCATAATCACCCATGTGACCATCAGGATGTTCTGATAACAACCATCATCCTGGTATTAACTAAATCCCAGCTTTGGATAATTCATCATCAATCTTGTTTCTCTCTCTGTAGATATGTCAGAAGGTCACATTAGTAAAAATAAATTTTAAAGAGTTAATATCTTCTAAAATAGGCTAGAGTTGTATATTGTCCATCCAAAACATGCCATTCACACAATTTATCACAAATTGGGAGTCACTGAACACCTGCAGATGGTTAACACCCCTCTCAGCATCAAGCCTCAAAGATAATTTTAGTGCCATAAGTTATGTAAAGTTGTTTGTACCTCTCCCCAATCCTAAACTAAACTTTACCCAGTGATCATCTTTAAAGAATATTATACCTCCAACACCACATACCCGAGGTTCACCTTGTGCCGCTCCATCAAAATAAAGCCAAGCCCTAGTTTTGTTGATGACTTTTTAAACAATTTGTCTAGTATCTTTGTCTCTTTTCAGTTGAGAAATTTCTTTATGATGTTGAAACTTTGGGAAGCTGACTGGTAAGGTGAAATGATCTTATCATTAAAAATGTGGGCATTTATGGATAGCCGAACTCCCCAGAGAACAAGGACATGTAAAGTTACATGTAAAGTTTTGAACTCCTTATAATCAAGATTTACCAACTAGCTAAAGAGAGCTTCATCTATATTATCACCATTCCATACATTTCACTTACTAGTAAAAATCCCAATCTCCCTCTAGACATGACCTATATAATTACAAGTGAGAAATAAGTGATTTACATTTTCATCACAAACCTTACATAAAGGGCATCTATTCAAACCAATTCATCCTCTCTTTTGTAAGTTTTCCCAAGTTAGAATCTTATTATTGAGAACCAGCCACAAGATTATACGCCCTTTCAAAGGGCACCTCAGCGTCCACAAAATTTTCCACCACCAAACCTATACAATAACCTGATCAACATTACATGTAGATTTATACCCCAACTTTGGTGTGTATATGCCATTAATTTGATTTTTCAACCAAATTAGTTCATAGAGAACATTTTCTAATCTAACATGATAGATTTTCAAGTTTCTAATATAATACACCCAAGCCTCTTTCTTAGTAACTACTAGACCCAACAGCTTAGTTTATTTCCATTCTTGACTCCATATAGTTGTGTAATTTACATCAGTGACTTGAGAAATGTAGAATATGCCCTGCCCTCTAATCTATTCAATAAGTGTGTTTGGAAGTTTGTAAGCCTCATCACATCCAACCTAGGGGTCTTCCCTCACTCTGATTTTCCCTCTGTCACCCATTTTCCATACTAACCACTTGCCTATAATTTTGAAAGCAGAGACCGTAGCCTTCCAAATGATAGAGCCATTCCTATGGGTCTTTTTTGGATTATGAATCCGATCAATCAAAGTAGCAGGTTTGATATATTTTTGTAAGATAACCTCACACCAAATCCCTCTTCTAGTAATGATCCTCTAGATATTTTTCCCTACCAAAGCACTAACAAACAAGTGTGGATTTTTTAGTCCCCACCCCCCATTTTCCTTAGGTAAAACAATATTTTCCTATTTCACAAGGGGTATGCCCTTCTCATCCTTACTACCTGACCATAAGAACCTAAAACTAATTTTTCTGAGCTTCTCCAAAATCCCTTTAGGAATAAAATCTAGAGACATCCATTACACCGGAATAGCTTCCAAAATAGTTTTGACCAAAGTGAGTCTTTCACCCCTAGAGATCCACTTAAAATACCATGCAGATAATTGCTTCTCAAAATTTTCAATGAGCCAATGCCAATCCTTCAAACCATAATCATTAAGTTTATTAAAAAACCCAATATACTTAACACCACTTTGAATATCCACCTACTGAAAGGAAAAAAGTTGTGATAAAAAGCCCTTATCCAACTCATTAATACCACAAAAATATATAGTAGATTTGTCAGTGTTAATCTTCATCCCAGTAGCCAAGAAATAAAGATCCAAAATTTCCTTTAACTTGCAAGCATCCCTTCTCGATCCATCACAAAGTAACAAAATATCATCAACAAACAATAAGTGAGTCAAAAAGAAAGTGTCTCCCATCCTAATACCCTTGAAACCACTAGTATTTTTCACTGCAATAAAATCCATACTCAAACCTTTTACCATGAGAAGAAAGAGTAAAGGAGACAAAGGACAACCTTGCCTCAATGCTCTAATAGTTCTAAAAAAATTGGTAGAAACCCCATTGATCAATATGGAGAAAGAAACAATGGTTAAACAATTTATCACCCAATTGACAAATTGTAAACAAAAGCCAAGATGCAGCATCATACGCTGAAGTTACAACCAACTCACTCTATCATAAGCCTTTGAGAGGTCAGTTTTAACAACCATAGTAGGAATTCACTTAGATTTTATCAAGTGTAAAGCCTCTTGAGCCACCCCAACAATATCATGTATTTGACATCCAGATAAGAAACCAAATTATTCCTGTGATATGGTGTCTGACAAAAGTGACTTCATCCTTTTTGCAATAATCTTTGCAATAATTTTGTTTATAAAATTGCATAAGGAAGTAGGTCTATACTCCTCAAAAGTTTTGGGGTTAGTCGATTTAGGTATCAAAGCAATGAAGGTCGAATTGAAGGCAACAAGCATTCTTCTTTGAGATATGGATTCCTCGATAACTTTTAGCAAATATCTTTCAATAAGCTCATAAAAACTAATAAAAAACTCAATTGGTAGTCCATCTAGACCAGGACTTTTATCCTTCTAAAAATTATGAAGAACCTCCTGTAGTTCCTCCTTAGATACTTCAGCCATAAGACTTTCATTAGCCCCATCGTTCACAAAATTGGGAAAGAAAGTAGTCATTTTGATCACCTCAACAATAGTCTCCCTCCTCTCCTCCTTATAGATTTCTCCAAAATGATCCTTACCTAAATTTACAATGTCAGCAAATTTTGATACCTCATTACCCTCATTGTTAGTCAACCACCAAATAGTGTTGACATTTTTTTGGTGATTCGCAAATTGATGAATTTTTTTCATATTTTCATCCCCACAAGCTAACCAGATAGCTCTAGTTTTTAACCTCCCCTCAGCGTCTTTGGCATTTAAAAAATTCCTTTTCCTTTGTTTCAATTGAAAAACCTCAACCTTTTCCTCTTGATTTTCAAAACCCAACAAATCTTTTTGACTCCATTGTTATAATAAGAGTTCAACCTCCCTTCACTCCTTCTCATCCTTTTTCCTTTTATCAACAACCCAACAAGAAACCACTTTTTTAATCAGCGTCAAGTTTGTTTCAAATTGAATTATTGTAGATAAGTTTGATCCTCCTGATATGGAATCCAGGTGTCATTGATACTAGAAACAAAATCTGCATCTTTCAGCCATTTTGAGTTAAGTTTGAAAGAACTAGGTGGTTTTTTCTCCCCTGAATTCAACTCCAAAAAAATTGGGAAGTGATCAAAATCACCTCCAATTCCAACCCATTGTCTGATTCTAATATGTTTGAAGGAGAAGTTTTTAGATATAATAAATCTATCCAATCTCTTAGCAATCCTATCATCACCAACCCTTGTGTTCCTTCAATTAGGACACATTTTAATAGGAGCAATGTCAATTAACCCAACCTCTTCAAATATTTGAATAAAAAAAATCAGATAATGGATCAACCTGAGCATGTAGCCCCAAACTTCAACTTTGCCTAAAGTAAGATTTAAATCTCCACCTAATACAACTTTGTTCTGTTTCAGCATATCCATAAAAAAAAATTTCCCAATACGGAACTCTCTCAAGATAAGGACCATAGAAGTTCAAAATAGTCATTACTTTACCAATCTCTCTACAAAAAAACTCAATACCTAAACTAGACTTGAAATCCTAAGAGTTTGTACAAAAACAAGTCTTCGATCACCACCCAGTGATCAGTCCCCTTGATCGACCCATAGCATATAGGTAGATGAATTCCCAACCACCTAAAGACTTTTCTAGTTCAGTACTAATCTTTCTCCCTTCACACATAGTCTCATGTAACAATAAGATATCAGGATTGTGAACTTGAATCAATCTTTTCAAGTCCATTTTTTTTGGAGGGATGTCCTAGCCCTCTTATATTAAGAGAAATGCAAATCATTTTGAAACTTGTCTAGGGGTTGAATGTTCTCTAAGAACCCCTTTAATGTGAGATTGTTTACCTTCAACTACTTCTATGGTAGCCTTCTCTTTTGTAAGATATATGTGAGACTTTCTTCCTTTACCTTTTCGATATCTACCCCGTTTAGGATTTGCACCTAGTCCCGTGACAAATTTCTCTCCAACTATCACTTTAGTTACTCTTTTCATTAAGTTATAATAACCTTTTACCATTCCTTCCATATTACTAGTATTCAATTTATCAAGCGGATTCTCCCCTTCAATTACTATAGGCAAATTTGTAGAGTCGTTCCTATACTCATCCTTATAATCAAAGGGTGAGTCATGAATAGTGTCTCCCACCTCTCTTCTAAAATCACATCCAAGATAGTAATAAACCTATCCTCAGCTACTTTCAATGCCTCAATATCTCCCACCTTGGTATTGGCTTTCCTATAATCATTTAATACCACAAACTGTGTTGCATATCCTAATGTAGAGTTTACAAATCCTTCCTTCAAAGAGCCAACATGAGCATTTCTAATAACAGGGTCATCATCCTTTGTATTTTCACCCAATGGAGTACTAAAAAGTAACTCATTGATCATAGACTCATTCAGTACCTTTTTTGTCTGTACCTGTTCTGCAACCACCCATATTTTAGTAACCTATGAACCCTTTTGAGCCTCATATTTATGTTGCAAAACAAACTCTTTTCATTGGCAATACTACTTTTTGAAGGACAAGCTACATTCGACCACCATATGACCCTACTGAAGGCATCTAAAACATCTAAAGGGTATACCTTGATAATCAAGCTATTGAACCCACAAATGACTTCTTTTCTAAAGGGTAAATTCCCCTAACAATCCTTCACAAAGATATATACCAATGAGTATTTTTGAAACTGAGATAAAACTAGATTCAATAAAACTCATATCAATGTCCATGAATTTTCCAAGTGTGTTCCCAATAGTTTTGAATACATCCAAAGACCATAAATCAACCAGGAGACCAAGCAATTTTACCCAGATAGGCATCAAGTCCACCTTTTCTATTCTAGCATCAAAAAAAGGGGACCAACATTTGAGAAATAAAGGTGTTGAATCCCATTACCAGCAGTGTTTTACAACGTTTTCCATGTCATCCACTGCCTAAAAATGAAAACCAAACCAGCCCCTTGCTAATAAAAAATGACGGTGAGTAGCCAAGAAAGATTTCCTAATTGTTCAGTATCCATTCCCAGAGGGTCCTCTCCCCCCTTCTTCAGCCATAAAATCTTCCAACCAAAGTTTTATTAGCCATGGAAACCACCTCATTCATCTGAATATCTTCCCCCAACACAAGTTTAATTGGAGAAATATGAGATTTTACACATCTCTTTTTCAGCTTCTTCACCATGCTAAGGTCCTTCACTGCATGAGTGGAATTTGCCCTTCCCTCATTCTGGTATTTCTTATTACTGCCAATTGGCTTAATGACATGTTCCACAAATTGTTCCTTACCTAGATACTACTTATTACTAATATAATCCGAAAAAAATAACTCTTCTGACTACCCCATGTCACCATCTATCCCAATATTGGCCACCTTCATTTTATGCTTTGACACTTGAGGGTCATCCACCTTATTCCCAACACAATTCATATGAGATCTGTTCACAAATACCTGAGTTTTAGTGGTATTTGCCTCCACCCCCTTTAGAACTCAGATTTGTTTTAGAACTACAGATTTAGAGGAGTCACCTAACTGTTCACAAAAATTGTTAATCTAACAGATTTCCCCTCCAATCCTCTGCAAATCAGACCGGATAGAAGCTCCAACACCTATCTCTAAAATACCATAATATTGAGCCTTCCAATCCACCTTCCCTGGGTTAGTAAAAATAATCGAAGCCCATAAATCCCTCCCATTACCAACATTAGGAAATTGTCCTTTTGGATCAACAACACCATTAGAACTATTGTACTTTGTGTTCCAAATTTGAGCACCCTCATTTAGGGCATCTAAATAGTCAACTCGATCAATCTCCATCCTTGTAGTTCTGCTAACAAGACCTTCTTCTCTAACAAGAGAAAAACAAACATCACATGCTATTCCTTTGAATGAGGCACCCCACAAAATTACACTAAGAAATTTTGATAATGTCTGCCTGGGTCAAATTTATAGAACACCTTTGTCCATCTATCCGAGGAAAAAACAAAAAATTAAGTGTTTTGGCACCTTTCTAGACCAACCCAGATTCACTGGGCTACCATACTTCTCAAAACCCAAGCAAATTAATATGTAAAAATCGATAACTTCAGAGCCCAGACCAAACTGGAGTTATGAAGGCACATGAATTCACACACCAAAGTCAAGTAAAGTAATCGTAAAAACCCAAAAGTCTAGATATGTAAAGACCAAATCGAGGTTATGAAGTTGCTTTACTTTGCAGGGCAAATCAAGCAACGTAAAGCAGAAAGCCCAAAGTCTTCAAAAGCCAAGACGCGATCAGGGTTAAAAAGAAACTTTACTTTGAAAATCAAAACCAATGAAGTAATTTGAAAACCTTGAATGACACTGCATAAGATAACCCAGACTTTCAACACACCATAACTTAAAGTTTTCCTCCTTTCTAGACCAACCCAGTTTCATAGAGTAGCTTTACTTCACAAAACCACTGAAGCCCAGCGAAGTAACATGAAAAACCCATAGTCTTCACATCCAAGACCAAGTTGGGTTTACGATGTTACTTTACTTCACTTAACTTCACAAAACCACCAAACCCAGTTGAATAACAGGGGAAACCCGAAGTCTTCATACCCAAAACCAATTCAAGGTTTCAATACTGCTTTACTTCCGAAACAAACCCAAGTAAAGTAAATCAAAGACCCCGACAGCGTTACCAAAGTGGGGTTCCGAGGTAGCATTACTTTGCCAACCAAAAATAAGCATAGTAAGGAAAAGACCCCAAAATTTGGAAACCCTCTCACTTGTCACTCGGGAGCCCTAAACTAAGTTTCTACCCCTATCTGGGGCGATTTTGAAACCAGTTCATCCCATTATGGGCTCTTATTTCATCCTGACCCACTTGTCAATGACAAGTAGGCCAAACATTAAATAAATAAACAACCATTCCTCTACGTGTGAGAAACCCCTTCAATTTATCACTTTCCTTAATTTTTTCACTTTAAACTAAACTGAAGGGTTTGAGTTTCCTACGACCAGGGGTTTTTGGTTCCTTATCTATCTATTCTTAGCAGCCTCTGCACATCGTGCCTCCTCTAACACTTGCTGGCTCCTATCTACCGTCACATGTAGAAAACCTTCCCTGAATACCTTATCTCTGTCGAGAGTAGTAAACCCTTTGCCACCATAAAAGGATCAGGAAAAATGCAAGCCTCCCCAATCTTCACAGTCACAACATTCCCTCTGCCCTGCTCATCTGAACCAATGACTCGATCACCATTTAGAGCAGTAGAAGCAGTTGTCATAATGGCTCTGACATTACTCGATGTCCCAACCCTCCTATCACGTGTGCTTCGACATGACCTCTGTAACTCTTGCAGATTAGATCCTTTTCTGCAGGGAGCGTAAGCCATTGGCAGGATGCTATAAGCAGCTGCACCACTGTTGGGCACAGGTCTATGCATGGCGTTTACCATTCTTTGTTCACCCTAATCCCATATTTCCTCGTGACTTGTTCTAGCTGAAAGCATCTTAAATTATCTATCCAAAAAATATATATATATATAATTTCTTATGTGTGCATAATTGACTGGCCAAAAAATCAATAATCTCAAATGTATTTTAGGGTTAAAAATCA
This sequence comes from Torreya grandis, assembly GCA_037957365.1. Taxonomy (NCBI): domain Eukaryota; kingdom Viridiplantae; phylum Streptophyta; class Pinopsida; order Cupressales; family Taxaceae; genus Torreya; species Torreya grandis. The sequence continues at coordinate 3,313,912 of JARHVA010000503.1, read as the reverse complement.
GCAACAAATATAAAATCAAAATTTTCAAATGCATTTGTGGGTGCATGCATAATTTGAGAGAGGCTCTTTTCTATATTGTAAAACATTTGAGATCCTAATAAAGAAACTTTGTCAATAAGCGTGAGGCACAATTGATCAAAATGTTTGCTTATGAATCTAAAATATTTGAGTCCAATTGCAACATGTTAGAAAATGTATATGGAAATTGGAAAACATAATGTGTAGTTACATCATTTGTATTGTATGTTATTTTTTCAGTGTATAAAATAATTAATTCCTTGATTTTTAGAGGGTCACTATCAAGTTGCTTGTTATAGAAGCGTGTTATTGTTTGATATATTATTTTTATTGTAAATGTATTTCCTTTTCTTTCTCCAACCACCAACAAATATATTGGGGTATTTGAAGCCATTCTTTTTCTCATTGAAATGTCTTTTACTATGAATTGTTTCTTTCTATTCAAATGCTTTCGCAAGTTGAAGTATTCTTATTTGTTTATGAGAAATGGTTGTTTTCTTGTTTCAAACTTATTTGTTGGTTGAGTATCAAATAATTTTCTAATTTTGATATCATGCAAATAAGTGTTAATGTCATATTTTTAGACATCAACAATGGTTTGTTTTGTTTCATCATCATTGTCAATGTCAAATTCCAAAGTGCATGACTGCATCAAGTGGCCCTTTATTCTCACCATGCTTAAAGCTTTAGGGTTCAACAAATTATTTCTTTCAGAAGCGAAACTATATTCTCTGATGATTCATCTTACTTGACCTTTAATGGCCACAAGTTGGAAATCTTTGGCATCTTTCATTCTATCTAACAAGGTCTTCCTCTTGCTCCAAATCTCTATGATCTAGCAGCGAAAGCTTTTGGTTACTTCCTTGCTCATAGAGTTGAACAAGGGCTTATTAGAGGTTTTCTGATCCATGATAGGATCATTTAGCTTATCAATTGACACTTTGAAAATGACTATTTCCTTACACTTGCAAAACATGAGGCTTATTTTAAAGATGTGTTATGATGTCTTAATGTTTTTTACAAAGCTTTGGGGTCTAATCTATAGTGGACTAAAGCTCGATGCTTTACACAAAGCATGATGCTATTGCCAAATTCACTTAAACACTTTCAATGTAAGTGGATCAAAAGAGGGACTATATTAAAATTCTAAGACATTCCATTTGCCTTTAATAACACCCCATTTGAGTTATGTCAATATGTGCTTGAAAGGGTTGAAAATAAGAATTCATATTGGATCACAAAACCTTTATCTTTGGCAAGTAGGTTTCAAGTGTGCACCAAAATTATTGTTGTTACACACATTTACCATTCTTCCTAACAGGATCCCTTAAAATCCTCTTATGATAAGTTAGAAAAGTTGTGCAAATATTTCATTTAGGCTAATGCTAAGCAAATTAGAGATTTTCATATAGCGACATGGGAGGTTTATTGCCTCCCTTAGGAAAAAGGTGGTATGGATATCATTGATATCTACACAAAAATTGTCACTTGGGTTGTTTTATCCATTTAAGGTTATAAACCATGGAAAATCTTGATACTACACTACATCTCTAGAGGCTCTCCTTATGGTAAGAATTGTAGGAAAAATATAGGGCTTCTTACCTTGCTCATCACCTCTACCACGGTCAAAGTGGAGGGGTATTTTATTATAAAAAGTATCTAGAAATATTTTGAAGTTGTCAAGCCTTACCTCAAGTGGGTTGGAGATGGGTTTAGATTTGATATTTCTTTTAATAACCATAAATTATGGTGGTCCCCCATAATGTCTAGTAATTGCATTATACTAGCTAAAATGCTAGGGATAATATCCCTTTCACTTTTAAAAAAAGGAATATATAAGATCTTTTCTCTTATAGAAATTGGATTCATTGGCCTAATATTTAGATAAACTACAAGGTTTCCCCTTGCATAATTCCTTGAAATGTATTTGGTCATATGCCACACAATACTCCACCTCACATGAAGATGGACATGGTGGCACTAGTATTTTTATTTCCTAAAAAAATTCTCCTTTAGTTATTACATCACAAGAAGACCCATCACACTTGGTAATATGGGCAACCCTTGAAATTGATGGTTGTTATTTAGGTCTCATAAATGTCTATGCTCCTAATGATGACACACAAATTGTGACATTATTATGATGATTAGCCAATAATTTACCTTTGTCCAACTATCTTATCTATGATTTAATATGGTTGAATCCCGTGATGATAAAGAAGGCACCCTTCCAATGCATTGGTGCATGGGATGACTTGAAGCTTGTTTTTTAATTTAGAAAAAATGTGGGTTGCCAACCCCTCTCTATCATTGTTGTTCATAAAATCTCAAACCTTAGTTTACGTGGTCTAATTTATGGGCCAACTCTAACCGTGTTCTTAAAATACTTGACTATGTAATGTTCACCAAGAAACATGTGTTATTTCACATTTCTTATGGGCAAGCCATCACTATCAACCTAGATATTATTCTATCTATCCATAATCCCATCACTTTCTATCTAAAATGGGTAGGCAACTTGAAGAGTATCTCACATATATAATTATTTTTTAGAATGTCATTGTTCAATCACAAGGGAACTATCCAACTCATTTATAGAGTGTGGGGCTTGGTGCCATATGCACTTATGCTACCAATTAGATCAAGTGGTGGAATGATGCAATAAATCGCACCACCTCCTTTGTTGGGCACTATGGAAAGTAGGTGGAAAGAGTTTAAAAATAGTTCGAAGGTGCATTGGCCAAAAAATTCTAAAAGGTCATTGCACAACTTTATCAAAGCCCATTTAATTCTCAGTGTTAGACTATGGCCACCAAGCTTAAACATAAGATCAAACTTGTTAAATGCCATGCAACCATAGGCACTCATATTATTTCTTGGTTACACTAACTCAAAGTTTTTAATCATGTCTCTAGATATTTTTAAATTTTTCTCTAGGAAAATCAAGCCAAAAAACATATTAAAGTTATTCAAACTAGACACAACTTTCTCTGTAGTCTACTTGAAATCTTCTTGTATTTTTTGGACCACTATAGATTGGTGTTCCAAGCTCAGGAAAATTTAGTGTAGAGGGCCCATGCTTTACAAGAATGCTTAGATGTGGTTCCTCGTAAGCTAAGCCTTTTGGTAGAAAAATTTGTGCAATGCCATACTCTCCCTTAATGAGATTTATGTGGTGGTGTAGAACATGGCCAACAACAAGGCTCTTGGAGCAGATGATCTCCTTCCTGAATTATAGAAGGTCACTTGGTAGTTATTCAATCCATACTTGCTTTAGATTTACCATGAAGCATTACTCAATAAATATTTAAAATGATTTTAAACAAAGGTAACATTAAATTCATCCCTAAAAGTAAGAGATCTAGAGATGACTACCAGTTGGAGGGTAATTACTTTGTTTAATGTCTCTTACAAGATTAAACCAAAGATATGGTGCTCCACCTTGGTCACATCCTCCCTGCAATTATCAGACCATAACAAACAAGTTTCATTGAAATATTATATTTCCTAGATAACATTATTACAATTTGTGAAGATATAGAATGGGCTTGCACCTTTTGACAATAGACCATATTTTAAAAACTTGATTTTGAAAAATATTATGACTACATTGAATGGCCCTTTATTCTTGCCATGATTAAGGCTTTAGGGTTTATTGAATTATTTCGTTTAGATGTGAAAAATATCTTCTCTAATGTTTCAGCTTGCTTGACCATTAAAGGCGAAAAGTTAAAATTATTCAATTTCTTTCATTCTATTCTGTAGGGTCTTCCTCTTGCTTTGACTCTCTATGTTCTAGTGGAAAAAGCTTTTGGTTACCTCCTTGCTCATATAGTTGAACAAGGGCTTATTAGGGGAATTATGATCCTTGATAGGATCACTTAGCTCATGAATGGCCACTTTTCACATGACTTTTTCCTTACACTTGAAAAGCATGGGACTTATTTTAAAGAAGTGTTGTAATGTCATGATTATTTTTCTAAAGCTTTGGGTTAATCTATAGTGGGCCAAAACTCAATGCCTTAGGTAGAGCACGATGACATTATCAGATTTCCTCAATCTTTAAATGGAAGTGGATCAAAAGAGGGAAGAGATCAAAATTCTTAGGCATTACATTAGCCTTTTATAACACCGCATCTAAGTTATGGTAGTATATGCTTGAGAGGGTTGAAAATAAGATTGCATATTGGATCTTAAAGCCTTTATCGATTGCAAGAAAGTTTCAATTCTACACCAAAATTCTTGTTTTTGTGCTTGTTTAGTATTGTTTGTCATGGGCTCCCATTAAATGCTCCTATGATAAGTTAACTAAGTTGCTCAAAGATTTCCTTTAGGCTAATGCTAAGTAAACCACATGTTTTCATATAGTGACATGGGAGGTTTGTTACCTCCCTTAGGGGAAAGGTGGTATGGATATCATTGATATCTACAAACAAATTGTTGCTTTATGTATTAAGTGGGTTGTTTGAGATATTGAATGTTAAGAAGAATGGAAAATATTTCTATGGCACTGCATCTCTATAAGCTCTCCCTATGGAAAGAATTATTGTAAAATAATAGGGTTTCATACACTACTCATCACCTCCACCCGATCAAAGTAAAGGGGTATTTTATTATGAAAAGCATCTATAAAGCTTTTGAAGCTATCAAGCCTTACCTCAAGTGGATTGGAGATGGGTTTATATTTAGTCTTTCTTTTGATGAACATAATTTATGGTGGTCCTCCATCATGTTTACTAATTGCATTTCACTTGCTAAAATGCTAGGTATCAAATCCTTGAGAATTTTAGAAAAATGAATCTCTATGGTTAGAGATCTTGTCTCTTCTAGAAATTGGATTCCTTGGACTACTCTTCAGAGGAAGTATAATATTTTATATTTGGATATGCCTTCCATTATGTGCATTTAGGAACTCATGCTAGATGTTATGATGCACAAACTTGGTCTACAACCTCCAATTGCTTGGTGGAATTGTGATATTGTTTTTAAGAATTGCTCTTTGGGATGTCTTTATCAAATGTTATGAACCCTTTTTCCTTGGCTCTTGGTAAACTTAATAGTTGGTGGAGTATAATCACTTCTCTTCAAATAGGGCTTGACCGCCTCAACCGAATATGGAAATCAAAGAATTATCCTAAGCTTGCTCATTTTTTTGGTGCCTTGTCTTTCAAGGCCTACCGCTAGGAGATAGACTCAAACATATTGGGAATAATAATCTAAAATGCCCTATGTGTTCAATACCGGAGACATTTAAGCACTTATTTTGGACATGTCCTCTGGTTTACGAAGCTCAACAATGGATTCAAAATTTATTTATGCCTTATCACTGAGAGCCCTTCAATTAAGGGATGGCCATGTTTGGGGATACTTCTTATATGTATCATTTTTTTGAATTTTTTTAGAGTTGTTATCTTCTTTCAACTTTGGAAAGATGGGAACTATGGCATTTTTAATAATGATGCTCTTTCTCAATAGTTTTTAGTTAATGATAAATATTTTTTAATATTGTTTGCTTGTTTGCAGATCTAAACACAAGCTAAAAAAAATCTCAAGTTTCAACATCTCAAAGATCTCCTTAGTCATTGGGGGAGTGTGATAGGCACCCTTTTAGATTTTCCACTGCAATGATCTCTTCCATTGGCACCTAGACGATGATGGAGCTGCTCTTATAAGCGCTTCTCCTCCCTCTTTTCAGTTTGAGGTTTGAAACCCTCTGCCACATGGAAAAGTCTCTATTGAGCGGTCTTATTAGTCTTCCTTTTCATAAGATATTGATAAGATGAGTGATATAATACCTTTACCTCTTGGGTTGGAATTATAATATATTTGAATTCTCCATAAAATGCTCAAAATAAATGAGTTGTCTCAAATACTCCTTCCAAAAAACTTTCTTCTTAAATTGTTCTATCTTCCAAAAATGATCTATTACCACCTCCTTTTAATATTGTTCCCTGCACATATATTTCATTTGTGAAAAGACTCATATTCCATGTGTTCTATCTTCATATTTTTCATTTCATTAGTTTAATTCCTAACAAGGTTAAGTCCATTTTAAGATGTGGTTGCCTTATCTTACCAAGGTTGAGTTCGATGTGAAGATGTGGTGAATAGACAAATCTAATGAAGATGCTCGGCAACGTGTATGTGGATGCACGTGTTCATTTAATAATAATAATTCACATTAACATTACAAATGTGAAATGGGACTTTGTGATTTAGTGCTTCAAACTCTCCCATATGTCACAATTTTATATTGTTTTTCTTTTTAGTAAAAATAAATTTTTTTGTATGAGAGTTAATTAATATGAAATATAATATTAACTATTTTTATTTATTTTTCATATAATTATATTTATTCGTACCATTTCTTTATTTATCATTGTAATTATATTTATTATAATTATTATTATTAATTTGAATTTTAAAATAATTTAAACGGAGAATTTTTGCATTTAAAACAAATTATATTTTTCAAAAAAAAATTAATTAATTAATTTTTAAAAAAAATTAAATTGATTTTAAATAAATTCATTCAAAATTAACCTTTAAATAATTTAATTAATTAAATTTAAATTAACTAAAAATTAAATTAAAATTAAAATCTTTAATTGAAAAAATGAATTAAACAAATTTTAATTAACGCATTAAAATAAAATTGTTGGAAGACCCAAGACCCCTACCAAACGCATAGAGCTCGTAGATAAATAAGACTATGGAGCACTTCTTGGGGCATTGCAAAGTAGGCCTCGAGGTCCGAGCATTGTTGAGTAGTCGTGGGGTCTGAGGGACGCTAAACAATTATTGGGATCTGTGGGGAAACAAGTACAACAAATTTGAAGGTCCATTTGGCAATTTAAAGATTTTGATTTCACATTAAGTGTTATAATGAAGTTTTCTTGCATGGACACAATCTATCCAATGGTGATGATTGTGGGTCCTGACTTGATATGCAAAATGGGTCATCTTATCAAGGCAACTTGAGAGTGCTGAGACCAATCGATATGTGAGCACAAGTAAGAGCGAAGTAAAATGTAAAAAAGAGGTTCCTTGATTTTAGAAGAATGAGGGTGTGTTGAATAAGCAACAACCCTGTAATTATCATAACATAGCAAACAAGTTTCACTAAAATTTTCTATTTCCTAAATAACATTATTGTACAATGGGAAGGTATGGAATAGGCCTGCACCTAACGATAACATACCATATCTTTAAAACTTGATTTTGAAAATGCTTATGAACATATTGAAAGGACCTTTATTATCGTCATGCTTAGTTTAGTGAATTATTTAATTCAGATGTGGATACTATCTTCTTTGATGCTTCAAATTTCTTGACTATTAATGACAATAAGTCGTAAATATTTGGCCTATTTCATTCTATTCAACAAGGTTTCCCTCTTATTTCAACTCTCTAAGTTTTGGTGGTCAAAGCTTTTGGTTACCTCTTTGCTCATAGAGCTGAACAAGGGCTTATTAGGAGAATTGTGATCCTTGATAGGACTACTTAGCTCGTTAATGGTCACTTTGTAGATGATTCTTTCCTTCCACTTACAGAGTATGAGACTTATTATAAATAAACATTCCAATGTCTCAATATTTTTTCAAGGCTTCAAGGTCCAATCTATAGCGGGCCAAAACTCAATGCTTTAGATGGAGCATGATGCCATTTTTGGATTCGCTAAAATAATTTCAATGGAAGTGGATTAGAAAAGGGAAGAAATTGAAATTCATAGCCATTACATTTGCCTTTGATAACACCCCCTTTGAGTAATGGTAGTTTGTGCCTGAGAGGGTTGAAAACAATATTGTGTATTGGATCATAAACCTTTATTGTCAGCAGGCAAGTTTCAAGTTTGCACCAAAATTCTTGTTGATGCACACATTTACTATTCTTCCTAATGGGCTCCCTCAAAATCCATTTATGATAAGTTAGTTAAGTTGCTCAAATATTTCCTTTAGGTAAATGCTAAACCAACTAGAGGTTTTCATATAGTGACATGGAAGGTTTGTTGCCTCCCTCAAGAAAAAAGGTGGTATAGGTATCATTTAAATCTACAGATAAATCATCGTTTTGTGTGTTGAGTGGTTTGTTTGATCTATTGAAGGTTATGAAGCATGGAAAATCTTGATATGTCATGCAACTTTGCAGGCTCTCCCTATGGAAAGAATTGTTGGAAAAATATAGGGCTCCATACCCCACTCATCACCTTTGCCTTGGTCAAAGTGGAGGGGCATTTTATTGTGAAAAGCATCTGGAAAGTTTTTGAATCTGCCAAGCCTTACCTCAAGTGGGTTGGAGACAATTTTATATTTGATCTTTGTTTTAACTACCATAGTTATGGTAGTCACCCATCATGCCTAATAACTGCATTCCACTTGTTAAATGCCAAGGAACAAAACCCTTCAGATTTTTAAAAATGAAGCTCTACGGTTAGATATTTTGTCTCTAAACTATAAATTGGATTCCTTGGCCTACCCTTCAGAGGAAGTATAATAGTTTAGCTTCAGATGTGCCTTGCATACTATGCATTCATGAACTCAAGCTAGATATTATGATGCACAAATTTGGTTTACAACCTCTAATCCCTGCTAGAAAAGACTACTTGTGGAATTGTCATACCATTTTTAAGACTTATTCTCTGATATTTATTTATCAAGGTATAAGCCCTTTTTCCTTGGTTTTTGGTAAATTTAACAATCAGTAGATTTTAAGTGTTTCTCCTTGAATGGGGTTTACCCATCTCAATCAGATATAGAATTATAAGATTGATCCCAAGCTCACTCATTTTTTTGGTGCCTTGTTTATCAAGGTTTGCCACTAAGGGAGAGACTCAAAAAGATTAGGATTACTAATCTCAAGTGGCCCATGTGTTTTATACCCGAGACTTCTAAGCACTTATTTTGAACTTGTCTTCGAGCTTGTGAAGCTTGGCAATGGATTCACAATTTGTTTCAGCATTATCACCCAGAGCAATTCAACTGGAGGATGGCCTTGTTTGGTGATGCTTCTCAACGACCAACATTTATAGCATTTTTTTTTTTGAATTTTTCAGAGTTGTTATCCTTTTTCAACTTTTGAAGTTAGGAACTTTGCCATTTTCCATAATGATGTTCATTCTCAATAATTTTTAGTTAATGATAAAGTTTTGTTAAATCTCTTTTGCTTGTTTGCAACTCCAAACATGAGCTAAAATGTTTTTCCTAAGTTTTAGCATTTCCAAGAGCTCCTCAATCATTGAGGGATTGTGGCATGTATTTCTTTGGATTTTCCACTGTCAAAATCTCTTCAACTAGCACCCAAAAGCCAATGGAGCCGCTCTTACATTTGCTTCTCCTCCCACTCCTTAGTAGGAGATCTGGAGCCCTTTGTCGTGTTGAAAATTATTTGTTGGGTTGTTTCGTTAGTCTTCATTGGTGAAGGGTACTAGTCACGTATGATATGATGCCTCTACCTCTTAGGTGGGGCATTATGGTACCTCTAGATTCTCCAAAGAATTTTCAAGATGGATGGATTGCTTCAAATCTTCATTCAAAAGAGCCTTTTCCATGGGTTGTTCAGTTTTTCAAAGATAATCTGCCATCACCTTCTTCTGATATTACTATCTATGCATGAATTTCATTCTTATCATAATATTTTTTTATATTATTTCGATAGTGTTATTGTATAATTATATTTAACTGACATTATTATTAAATTTTTAATATATTTGTCATGATTTTTTCTACCACAACTTTCAAATATTCATGATTTCAACATTTTCTTTCTTCATAAGTCTATATTAGTTTTTAAATAAAAATAACATTTAAATTTTCTTTTAGTTTCTGTATTTTGAATATTTTACTCTAGATAGTATATTCCCATCGTCTCAACATCCCAGGGTAACACATAGGAGGTTTTACTACCCCACATGAGGCATATTCTTCCCTATGAACTCCGTTTTTAATGGTTTTCTTTCCTTCCACGTTTGTGAGGTGAGTCATCACATGGTTAAGTCCATTTTTAAGATGTGGCTACCTTTCCTTACCAAGGTCGATTTCAATTTGAAGATGTGGTCTAATTTCAATTTGAAAAGAGTTGTTGAATAGACAAATGTAATCATGATGCTCATGAAAAATACCCCATTCACAGGGGTTAATTGGAATTTGGCTGACGGTGATGGTTTGTCCCCTCTACTTGAGATCCCACGTGTTCTCCACCCTATTTTAGGTCACATAATATGTTTGTGGAAATTATAATGTGCAATGAGACTTTGTTGTGATGAATTGCTTTCAATTATCATGTTCTACAAAACCATTTGGCTTTATTAGGAATGGTGATAAAGATTAGGGGACAACATAATTTGTAGTTGATATGGACTAGAAGATATGGATAATGATGGGTGAGAGTAGTCGTTAAGAAAAGAAATGTATTATTTTATGATTATATGAAAAAGTGATGTATAATTTTATAATAATAATATATATTATTATTGTTAAAAAATAATATATATTTTGATTTTGATTTAATAACAATAATATAGTTGAAGAATAATATATTTTGTAGTTGAGATAGAATTGAAGACACATATGATGGTGAGAGAGTAGTTATCATAGAAAAATAATATGTTGTTTCTTCAGTAATAATGGAGAAAGTAATGTACAATATTACAATTGTAATGTATCATCATTTTTATTATAGAAAATGATTTTGACTTAATAACATTAGTGATATAGATGAAGTAACAATACAATTTGTATTTGAGATGGACTTAATAACATGAATGCTAAAAAACTGATAAAGGATTATTATTTTTTAATTAGATTTTGGTATGATATGATTTTGGTTTTGATTTTATTAAGAATGGTGATAAAGATGAAGGGACAACATAGTTTGTATTTGGTATAAACTTGAAGACATGGATAATGCAAGGTGAGAGAGTAGTAATCGTAGAAAAGAAATGTACTATTTTATAATTAGAATGGGGAAAGTGATGCATAATTTTAAAATAGTAACGTATCATTATTATTGTTCGAGAATATGATTTTGACTTAGCAACAATGATGATATAGATGAAGGAATAACACAGTTTGTAGTTGAGATGAAATTGAAAACATAGATGATGGTGAGAGAGTAGTCATCGTGGAAAACTAATGTATTGTTTCACTAGTGACAATAGAGAAAGTAACGTACAATTTTACAATTATAATGTATTATCATTTTTATCAAATAAATAAATAAAAAGACTTAGTAACAATAATGATATACATGAAATAACAACACAATTTATAGTTGAAATAGACTTAATAACATGTAAAAAACTGAAAAATTAGTAAAAAGACTATTATTTTTTAATTAGAGTTTGGTATGATTTGACATGTAATATCACTATTAATTAAAACAAAAATAAATTGCGCTAGGTTTAGATTATTTTTTGAAAGGAAATTAAAGATTATTAATGATAGTTATTTTTATGAACTTTATAGATGAATAAATGGAGCAAGTGGAGCTTAGTATATATTGATTATTTGTATTAATATGTTTAAATAGTATAGATCATATGTGATAGTCTTCATGTTTGATGTAGAAAAGGTTACGATATTTTTTAAAATAATGTTTTTATTATAACATGTCATAATTCCATGAAGGATTATTGAAGAAAAGTAATATATTTTTTGAATAAAAATTGAGTTGGTTGGTATTTACATAGTTGAAGTTTATTATAAGCACAACACATCTCCTTTCATGAGGTCATAGTCATGGATTATGTTCTATAAACTCAATTACAAACTTCGTGAATTCAAATATTAGGAAACTATTACAACTTCAAGGGCCAAGGTTGCAAAGTGGCAGCTATCATGCGAAACTTTCTAGCCTATGCATTTCAAGGTTGACTTTATTGGATTTATGACAAAGTTTTCTTCTTTCAATCTATTTACAAGATACAATGATTTATTTTTTTACACGAGAAAAACCAGTATAGACATTGCCATAACGTTTGACTACAACAAGATCAAAAGCTAATCCATTCATTATAAGGCCTTGTGATCTATGAATAGTTCGTGCAAATGTTATTTGCATGGTAAATTGTTCTCATTTGGTAAGTATTGGCTTCAGGACTGAGCAAATTATTTGTTTTGTTTCATCATCATTGTTAATCTCAATACTTGAGACATTTAAGCACTTATTTTGGACATGTCCTCTAGCTTGTAAAGCTCGACAATGGATTCAAATTTTATTTCTGCCTTATCGTTGAGAGCCCTTCAATTAAGGGATGGCCATGTTTGCAGATATTTCTTATATGTAGCATTTTTTTGAATTTTTCTAGAGTTGTTATCTTCTTTCAACTTTGGAAATCTAGGAACTTTGCCATTTTCAATAATGATGTTCTTTTTCAATAGTTTTTAGTTAATGATAAATAATTTTTAATCTTTTTTGCTTGTTCACAAATCTAGACAAGAGCTAAAATTTTTCTCAAGTTTCAACATTCACAAGATCTCCACAATCATTGAGGGAATGCGACACGTATTCCTCTAGATTTTCCACTTCAACGATCTCTTCCACTAGGATCCAGACGATGATGGAGATAATATTATAGTCACTTCTTCTCCCCTTCCTTGGGAGGGGTTTGGAACCCTCTGCCACATGGAAAAGTCTCTATTGAGTCATCTTGTTTGTCTTCCTTATTGTAGGGTATTGACCAGATAGGTGATGATGCCTTTCCATGTTGGGTTGGTCTTTGAATCTTCCATAGAATGTTCAGGGTGGATGGGTTACCTCAAATACTCCTTCCAAAAAGCCTTCTTCTTAAGTTATTCGATCATAACTTTTCAATGACTTTACCATAATTTTTGATACTATAACTTTTAAATATACATACTTTCAAACCAAATATACCAACCAATCACCTTTTATTATAAATATCTTTTTACTTTATCAAATTTTTAATTAATTGACATATTTCAATACATCCAAATAAATTTTTTTTTGACCGAAACAAAATCTAACTCAAAAATAGATTGTGTAATAGCCTTATTTTCCTCCAAAATTTGCAGTTTCACTATTTCACTATAGAGATTATGTTCTTAGTCCTCCCAACATTCCAGTCCTTCCCCTCTTGGCTACATTTTTATTGGTTTCTATATTCATATTTTCGCTTTCATTAGTTTGATTCCTAACAAGGTTAAGTCTATTTTAAAATGTGGTTACCTTTTTCTTACCATGGTTGAGTTCGATTTCAGGATGTGGTCAATAGACGGATCTAATTCGGCAACGTGTACGTCGGGCTGACGGACCGATGGTGACGTTTCGTGAAGGCGTACATGTAGATGCACGTGTTCGTCCACATATTCATGATATTATAATTATTTATTTTATTTATTTATTTTTTAGTTTTTATTTTGGGTTGAAATCAAATCGATATATATTTAATTTGATCATTTTTATTTATTTTTATATGATTATATTAATTTTTTGATTTTAGGTTGGTCATCTTAATAATGATCTGTTTTTAATTGATTTATTTGTTATTATTATTTAATTTTTTTAAAAATGTATTAGAGCTTTTTTTTAAGATTTAGTCTAGTTTGTTATTTTTGTGATTTTGGATCTTTTGATTTTTAAACTTGATTTAGTGTATTGTTGTTGGCATGTCTTCTATTGTTTTTTTTAAAAATAATTTTGTACATATTTTATTTATAATAAAATTATAAACTTTATTTCATCAAAAAAATTATATTTATTTTTACCATCTCATTATCTATCATTGTAATTATGCTTCTTATAACGATGGATTTTGTGTTTATAAGTAAAATTTATCCTTCCTAATATGAAGGCAATAATAAAATCCTTAATTTATGTGAGATATAACACTTTTTGTGCAAAACTTTACAAAATAACAACTACATACAAGAAAAGGCCATTGAAAATGTTATGAAAGGGAGTCATAGTAATTATAATTCACTGCGTTGGACTTTTCACCTACTACCTTTTTATTCTATTGACAATGTTTTTAGTATTAGATAGTGCCTTAAAAATCACTTCTTACTTACAAATGTTATAAATATAAACTTGTGGATAAGCCTTTCCAGAGGATAGTTAGCAGGTCTTGGCTTGGGTGTTGTGTTTTTCGGCCCCCACCTTTGGAGAATTCTAGTATTTTTTCATTGTCTTTCCATTTTAGCGGCTTTTTGTGGTTTTGACTGAAGATTAGTGGATTCCATTTCTCCTCTCTCCTTGGAAGACAATATTCTTTGTGCTTTTGGTCTTTTGTTTTTCCTTTCATTTTGTTACGAGGAATGGACCCTGGTTATGTCCCATGCCAATTCATAGCTCCAATAAAAAATTATATATATATATATATATATATATTAGAGAAACCTTGATTAGTTTGAGTAAGTAAAGATATACTATTCTTTAGAAAATAGATTTTTTAAATAATTGTGTAAAGATATTTTACATTTTTTTCTAATTACTATTTTTAATATATTAGATTGATTAATAATTCTATTTTTTTTAATAATATTTTAGCGATTACTGAAAAATGGTATTAATTTAGTTATATTATTATGTCAATTTCAAAAAAATTGAGAAAAAAAAATGTGTTAGATTCTATCATATGAATAAAATATTATAATTTTTCAATTGACTTCTTCAACCCAAAAAAGAAATGAAAAAATCTAAGTGATAATAAAATGAATAATAAATGTAAGGTTGAAATTATCTTTTGACAGTCAAATGGACATCAAATTTAAAATCAAACATATTTGTGAATAATTTACTCCATTACACTTCCTTAATATGATTGTAGAACGCATATCAATATAATTATAAAATGTGAAAGTCTTAATTCACTAATATAAATTTATTAACTATATTTATATAAAAAATGTGAAGAGATATCAATATCAAAATTCTTATCTTAGATTTTACAAATAATACAATTATTAATAATTTTATTATTTTCTTCAAAAAAAAATTATTCAAATTCGAAAAAATATTCTAAAAAAAATTCAAACTCTTACTTTTAAAGCAAAATATTATAATTTTTTAATTAATATTTCAAAAAAAAACGAACCAAACCTTCTATACTTTTTATTTTTTTAAATATATGATGAAAATAAAATTGAAAATTTTCTATGTTTTCTATATTTTCAAAACACATATGTTAAAGAAATACTTTTTCAATTAAAATTTATATATAATGAAGACCATTTTAGCAAGTTGAAATTACGGGGTCATAAAGTTCGAGAGATTGCCAATAGTGACTATGAAAATGTAAGGATAATAATGTGTGAGGAATTTATTCTTTAATAGTATATACTAAGTAGTAATTGTCTCAAAGGTGGAAAAAAAAAAGCCGGAGGAATTGTATATTTTTATTTTGCGATTATATCCAGTATATATTAATATATAATATATTTAAGATATATTATTTTATATAATATATAAATTGTATAAATGATAATGATCTTAAAATTGTTGAATTGTTTATATAATATTTGTTGATTTTTTTTGTTTAATCTAATATTAATTTTATCATTATTAATTGGTTAATTAAAAATATTATAAAAAGAAATTTATTAAGTATTTATATCGCTGAAGAAATAAGCTTTCAAATTATGTAAATCTACGTAACAAGAATTAATAGTCATAACAATTAGCAAAATTTTAATTCCAAACTAAGATTAAGCACAAATATGTAGCCACAATCATTGTACAACGCGAATCATGAAAATGGTTTGACGTTAAGTTATTAGTAGCAGTTGCTCCAAAGGTGCAAATTATGTTAGAAAGAGTGAGTGTTTTCTTTTCATTTATGATTAATATAGATCTTTGTTTAATTAATGCCATTTTGTCCTAATAGATTAAGGGAATTAGGGTTACATATGTTGTACATAGGATTAGATTCCTTAAAATTGAATTTTCAATCACAATAATTAATTGTGATAGAGTCTGGCAGATTACCAATTTGGTTAGAGAATGTAAAGCTGAGATGGATGAGATGAATGATGTCCAAATCCTGTTTCATGGTCTCTTAAGTGTTATCCACATCACTGGTGTGGATGGAAAAAACCTCTCATTTTCGATAATCCATCATCCACATTTATAAAAATCGTGAGAATGCATTTAAGCTGATAATTTGATCACTTAAAAGATAAAAATCAATTTGAATTAGTTTGGTTAGTGAGAATGTGTCTTTTTGTCAGCTGATTATATATATATATATATATATATATATATATATATATATATATATATATATATATATATATATATATATATATATATATATATATATATATATATAGGTTCAAACACAAATAAAAGTTATCCACTCACGCCATTACACTCCTTGACTGTCACTATAGGTTATGTCTCTTGGTGTAATAAACTAAATAATTAAAACAAATATTTTATTGACATCATTAAAAAAGAAAAAAGAAAAAAAGAAAAACTCAATTTAATTTTTTTTTTACAATAATTAATATATTAAATATATGTTTATAATTCCAATGTATCTTAATTAAAGGTTAATGAGAGATTCATTAAATCAATAAACAAAGACCAAATGTGGTTGTGAATATCCCAACAAAACAACCCACAACAATCAATTAGAAAAATGAAAGAGACCGTCCATGACTTCTCAAAATGACAGTAAATATTGTCGTCTATCGTCCCTTTTGAAGATTTTAACCCTGCCATTTAATTCCTAGATAGAGCCCCCAAAACTAATCATAAATTATACTAACCAACTAAATGTGGGTCTCCCTCTACCCTTCCCATCAATTCACAATAACGTAAAATCAAATATGCACTGGCCAACATATAATGAAACTTGTGATGGAATCGAAGAAAGTTGCTTTCATAATTTAAATGTTAAATGCAGGAAACAGATGTGAAGTGGCTCTCACTCCTAGAAATAAACATAATCATAGTACATATACATTATATATATGTTCCTATCGAGACCTGGAGATAAACACATATTTGTAGTCTGTTGAAAGAGCAAAGGGGATTTTTGAGTCCGTTGAAATCCTTGACTGAAATGGAATGCAATTTCGCTTGAGTTGAAATAGTTGAGATAAAAAGAATGGTGGTGGTGTTGCTCTTGGGTTGAGTTAAAGAAAAGAAAAGAACAAAACTTGATATGGCAACAATGTCAGGTACCTAAAACAACAAACATGCTCTGATACCAGTTGTCGGGGAATCCAAGAACAAACACACTTGTTCTGATCCCACTTGTTAAGATCTTGCTCCTCAGAAAGAGCACAATATGATTACCAAACTTAAGCAATTAAACATGCGGAAATATACCAGAAACACAAGTAACTAGAATTCACCAATAGCACAGAATATGAGAGACAATATACAATCTTATATTAATACTTGTACAGAAAAGAATACAATAAAGAGCCACCACACTCTTCCACCTTACAGAGGCTTCCCACACCTCAAGTGTACATTAATTCTTCTTCAAAACACTCTCCCACCAAAAACGGTCCCAACAATCAACTCACACACAGAATTGGTGTTCACCTCTCCAACCAGTCAGTAATAACCTGCCAGTACACCAAGCACTCTATAGTACTTCAAGTTGATCTCCCATGAACCTGCAACCTGCAACTCAACAGACCATACTTACGATGGAAGGATCTTCTTTGCCTTCCTTTCTAGCTCATTAGTGGAACTAGGAGAAACACACACTTTATTCTCTTCACTAGCACACTTTACAATACATGCCAATGGGTCTATAAATAGATCCCAGACTTAAACAATAACTTAGACTCTTAGATTACTATAATTATCCACACAGCTCAAGACTCAAAATAGCCTTTACATGCAAACACTCCGTTCACTAAACTAACTGTTTGTGCAACGAGCAGTTCTGGAACACACAGGTGATCGACGTTGGTCCCTGCTTGCCTAGTACTGCCGACGTCGGCCGACTCCCTGCCGACGCCAATTGCCTTCTGCATTGATCATGACCGATGTCAGTCATGCTGCCAACGCCGGTGCTTTTGGGTCTTCAACAACCTCCTTTTCTTTGTCTGCAACAAGTTGAAGCTTTTAGCTCCACAACCTAACAATCTCCCACTTGGAGATAAACAGATGCAACTGTACCTATACCTGTACACTGTCTAGTTTGTTCCCTTGGCTCTGTATCACTCTTCAAGATCACTCTTGAAGACCAACCACCACAAAACCTGTAGTGCAACTCATGTCATCCAAATCACCTACCACATCCACATCTACAAACCATGTAGAAAATAACTTGAACCTGCATAGCATGTGCACCTGTTGCTGGTCCCTCTAAGAATCCACTGAACTGCCCTCCAATGCTTCTTTCCCAGATTGGCTCCAAACTTGTGACAACTCCCACTGCTTGGAAAAACTCAGGTCTAGTACATACCATGCACTCAACCTCATTATGTGAATCAAGACACCTGTTCTGTGAACTGTCCAACCATCGGCGTGCTAACTGGTCTCACACAATCATCCTGAAATAAAGTCAACATATGACCTTCCATGTCTCTAGAACACACTCATGCCAAAGAATCTTGCTGCTCCCAGATTCTCCATGACACACCCCTGAACTAGATTTACCTTTAGTTCAACAATACCCTGTATATGTAACCCTGCAACAAGCACATCATACAGTAATAGGATAATGTAGCTAATATTATCCAACCTGGTAAAGAGAAACACAATGATCAAACCTCCATTGCCTTGTAGCTTATACAAGACCATCCACCTTGGCCTTCCGTCTCACGTATCCATTTTCACTCTTCCTTATCCTGAATATCCATTCGTCTCTCAGTGCTTACTTCCAGCTGGCAGCTCCAGCAAAAACTCCTATTTGGTTCTCCTCCAAGGAATCACTTCCTACATCCATGCCAAGTTCCCACTATTTTTTGGATCTACCTGTTCTGCTTCTTTAACAACTCCCTGGTTCTTTACCATAAGTGAGCAACAAGTAGTGTAAAGAAGGTAAATGATGAATTTGAGGCTTACTTACCCTTTAAGTCCTCCATATGGGCACTTGAGACTCCTTGACAGCTTGCTGTCCACCCAAAATTCATCTCAGTGATCGATGCCGGTCATATTCCAGTCTGCACTCGACCGATGTCAGTTCCCTACGACTGCCTCATCACTGACGTCAGTTCCCTCTTGCCGACGTCGGTGTTTATCCACCCTGAGTCACTGATGTCAGTCTGGATATAGCTGATGTCGATCCCTGTCTGGATGTCGACGCTGGTTTTCTAGCCGACGTCAGTCTCTGTGTTTTGCTTGTGAGAACTGACTTCTACCCGTGAGCTCCTTTTGGATCAAACCCTTGTCTAAATCTCCCTTGCTCTGCTTAAAATTCTTCTACCCCTTGTGCTGAACTCTGTCCGTCACCTTCTCCTTGAAAACCAAGGCTTTCCTGTTCTTGTCACTAACATCAGATTCTTCAAGAAACGTCACCTTCTTCTTTTGCATACATAAACCTCGATTTATGCTCTTCAAATCTGAAAGCATACCCTTTGACTCAAGAACATGCATCTCCTTCTTATTCATGTGACCAAGCCTATTAAGCCACATCTCTTAATCTACAGCTGAAGTAGATAACCCAGAAAGAGAATCAGTAATACAAGTAGATAGATAAAGCGTACCTACTTTCTTACCTCTTGCTACAATAAGTGCACCCTTGGAAACCTTCCAAGAGTCCGTTGTGAGAGTTACTGTGCAATCCTCATCACCCAAACTTCTTACAAAAAATCAAATTCCACTCCAGAATTGGGACATGCATGACCTCCTTTAACACCCATGTGTTACCTATCTGCAATTTCAGCTTCACTTTCCCTTTGCCAACCATTTGACAAGGCTTACCATCCCCTACACAAATTTCTCTAAAGTCTCCCTAGACATACTCATGAAAAAATTCCCTAATTGGGGATGCATGAAAAGAGGCACTAGAATCTAAAACCCAAGATTCTACTTTATTTAAAGAACATACCAAAGCACCTTGTCCAACGAAATCTGCAACACCTGCTTCTTCTTCATGTCCTTCATGCTTATCTGCTACCAAACAATAATCTTTCTTTTCCTGCTCTTTCTTTCCATATCTCCAGCAGGTTATTCTGCCATACCTGAACTTGGACCTCCTGCTATTAAATTTCTCCATTTGTAGTCTACTTTCTTCTGCCATTGCTCTACTCCCACTCAAACAGAAACCCCTATGAGTAACCTGTAATCAACACACACTAACTAGATCTAATCCAACCTGTTAGTATTCCAACCAAAAGCTCTGATACCAGTTGTCAGGGACCTAGAACAACAAACATGCTCTGATACCAGTTGTCGGGGAATCCAAGAACAAACACACTTGTTCTGATCCCACTTGTTAGGATCTTGCTCCTCAGAAAGAGCACAATATGATTACCAAACTTAAGCAATTAAACATGCGGAAATATACCATAAACACAAGTAACTAAAATTCACCAATAGCACAGAATATGAGAGACAATATACAATCTTATATTAATACTTGTAAAAAAAAGAATACAATAAAGAATCGCCACACTCTTCCACCTTACTTAGGCTTCCCACACCTCAAGTGTACAATAATTCTTCTTCAAAACACTCTCCCACCAAAAATAGTCCCAACAACCAACTCACACACAAAATTGGTGTTCACCTCTCCAACTAGTCAGTAATAACCCTGCCAGTACACCAAGCACTCTATAGTACTTCAAGTTGATCTCCCATGAACCTGCAACCTGTAACTCAATAGACCATACTTACGATAGAAGGATCTTCCTTGCCTTCCTTTCTAGCTCATTAGTGGAACTAGGAGAAACACACACTTTGTTCTCTTCACTAGCACACTTTACAATACATGCCAATGGGTCTATAAATAGATCCCAGACTTAAACAATAACTTAGACTCTTAGATTACTATAATTATCCACGCAACTCAAGACTCGAAATAGTCTTTACATGTAAACACTTCATTCACTAAACTAACTGTTCGTGCAACGAGCAGTTCTGGAACACACAGGCGACCGACGTCGGTCCCTGCTTGCCTGGTACTGCCAACATCGGCCGACTCCCTACCGACACCAGTTTCCTTCTACACTGATCATGATCGACGTCAGTCATGGTACCGACGCCGGTGCTTCTGGGTCTTCAGCAACCTCCTTTTCTTTGTCTGCAACAAGTTGAAGCTTTTAGCTCCACAACCTAACAAACAATGTTAATATTGTTGGATGAAAATGCTACTTCGGGAGGTTCGAATCCTTGACGTGATGATAACAAGGATTGTGTGAATGTAATGAAGAAGGCAAAGATCAATGGTTGGATACAGAAGGCCACCTAGGGCATATTATTTTCTCTGCCATCACCATCATCATCAATCTAAATATTTGTTTGCATGTTCATCCAATATAAATATGTTTGGTTTGCATCAAGTCACTTGTTCGAATCATGAGAGAAGCATTTTAAGCTCTGAACCTATGGCTCAATTATTGTCTTCTTATGCTTCGCTAATACCACTTTTGTAACATGAAGGATCATCTACCTTTCATGGCCATCAGAGGGGTTAGTAGTAACAGTGATACTAATAATAATCATCTTGCCAGTATGTTTGGAGGTTTTGAGGAGGATGATAGGTTTAGGGGATTAACATCACATAATATTTATCCCTATGGCAGCTATCCCTTGTAAAGCATCCATAAAGAGGCAAGATCATTTATTTATGATGGGTAATTTACTGAAATAAAAACAACATGATCATTAAAAATCTTAACTATTAGTTGACGTAAAAGGCATCATGTGCTACCAAACCACTCTGCACCACTACTCGTCCCAAACTATCACTATTCAAAACCAAGTTGTCTCCAATGGAATATGTCATTTTGTCTCTTTGTGAGACAAATCTGCAAGGCCTTGCCCACTGTGTAAGCCTCCAACTTAATTACATAATTAACAAATTGTTGTAAGAGGTATTTTCAACAAATTAAGTTATAAATAAATATTTTTTATATTAATAAAATTTTATATAAATAAATAAGGTTGAGAAAAATTTAACATAAAAATGATAATGATAATTAATTCACAGAAAAATATTGAAATATAAATCAAATTAATAAATTATTTATAAAGATAAGTTAAATGAGAATTATTTTATGTTATAAATGTTAAATAAGTAATGTTATTATTATTATGTTATTTAAAAAAAAATTGTGTATATAATTTTTATATTTAAAATTGTATATACAACTTTTTCGGAAATAAAATATTATTAAATGGATTACAAAAACATAAAATCTTTAAGTTTTATTATTATTTAAATCAGTTTTAATTTTAATTTCATGGACGATACATTTCAAAATAATGATTTCAAGCCATCATTCCTATTTAACTTGTAAAATATTTTTTAGTTTTAAATGATTTATAAGTATGCATGTGGTGTTATGATTTTTTATAATGATGTTTACTTCCTTAAATTTAGAGGAACAATAAAGAGCATTTCTTAAAATGGATGAACATTTTTTTAAATGGAAAAATATGGTGCATGGTGGCTCAAACATAATTTGAAATGTTTTCCTTTAAAAATGTTCATATAAGAAATAACTACCCTTATTATAATGAAAGAGGAATAAAAAGTAGTTACTTTGATTAAATTGGCATTGATTTATAAGTTTGTAGGTTAGCAGCTATGTGAGTAGAATTTGAGGTTTTTGATTTCAATGCATTAGAAAATAATAAGAGAAATGATATCTATTAATAGTCAAGAGGCTTATTCATTGTGGTTTTCATCTTTGAAGATGACTAAGATGACTAAGATTAAGTATTCAAACAAGGGTGTTGGTTTTTTGGTAGATCAAGGTTATTCATGACATTATAGAATCCCAATATTTATTACAAGAAAGAAGATTTAAAATTTTCCCCAGTTTGGGTAATTAACCTCCCCATATATTTTTGTGGCTAGACTCCAATCTTAATCAGATTGATAACTCCACTCTTAATCAGATTAGTGACTCCATTAGAGAAATGATGTGTATTTCTTCTAAAACTTGTAGCAAATAAATATTGTTTATGCTAAGATTTGTGTTCAAATGGATGTGATTAAACCTATTCCTAAATGATCTGGGTAACAATTTAGGTAACAATTCAGGGGATGGGTCCACTCCAATTGATGATGGAACTTCCGAGAGCCATAACTTTTGCACCGTAGCTCCAATTGACTCACTGTTTGAACTATTGGAAAGATAAGAATGAGGAGAACATAGTGAGATGGAATGGAGCTCTGCTTGATGAAGTTTGACCCCCAAAAAACCCAATAGAAGTGCTCCAAATTTTAATTTTAGTAGTGCAATCTAAAAATAGTAAGTTTCTAAAAATAATAATTTCTCAAATTCTATATTATTGTAAATCGTGGAAGTCAAACCAATTCATCTCCCTCAAGATTGGTGACCTTCCAAATCCTCCCCGCACCTTCAAAACATGTATAAATGAAGATGTAACCTGAAATATAAATCAAACATCTCTTCTCAAAGATAAGCATATGTTTGGGTCTACAAATTTAATCAATAAAACATCTCTTCTCAGAGATAAGATTATTTGAATTATCTTGTTATTATTTCTTGAATTATCTTTCAACCAAATATTTTAGATTTTTGGATCAGTGGTATCAGAGCGGTTTGTCTTTAGAGTGTATGATCCTGAGGATGAAGTCAAATTATAAGAAGCTTGGGTGGAAAATAGAATACGCAGACTATCCACCTATTCGCTCCAAATGACTTCAAATGACATACAACACTGAGACATCTGATCCTTTCAAGGAAATGGTGAATGAAGCCCTCCAATAGCAACAAGCAAAAATGCTACAACAATTCACTCAAATTCTCCAACAAATCTCGATGGGAAATTTTAGCTCCTCATATGCACCCACACATCCTTTCAGTGCCCCAACACCCTTCAAGGTTTAGGTGAATTTTGATATCCCTACATTTGGAGGCAAAATCAATGCTGATGTAGTAGGAAATTGGTTGGATCAGTTGTCATCTTATTTTTCTGTAAATAAATTCATCGATAAAGAGAAGATCATTTTTGCTCTTTTGAAAGCATCATTACCTATTAAAAATTGGTGGGAAGTGTACAACAAGAGATTCAATACAAATGATATTGGCCTTGAGACGAAACCTATCTAGGATGATTTCATAGAAGCTATAAAAAAAGAATACTACCCCATTGGAGCATATGATGATCTGTATATAGAGTGGTAACAACTTTGTCAAGGTAAGGAATAGTTTGTTCAAGATTACATTGACATTTTTCATTTTCTATCTGCGAGATTGAGTATCCAAGAAAGTGAGAAACACAAGGTTCTCAAATACCGTGGCAGACTACAATGGTACATATGGGGAGAAATAGAACTTTTCAATTTAAAAATCCTTGGTGAAGTGTACAAGTTTGTAGTAAAGATTGAGAAGAAGCATGGAAGAATGAATATGAAGAGTCAACCTTCAAAATAGAAAAGTGACAAAAAAGATCAAACATGAGGCCAAAATTGGAAAGAAAAGGAAGGAAAGACTAGGAAGTGGTGTGATTATCACAAATCTAGAACTCACTCTAAAGAAGAATGTCGAGCCATCAAGTCCCTACTTTTTGAGTCACAATCCTCAACATCCACTGCTTTACCTCATACAGATCCTATAGTTGAAAAGGTTGAAGAAGAGATTATAGATGCTGAGCCTGAAGCCATTGTTGCTTCATCATAGACCCATGAGGAGAGGCTAGATGACAAGGAAAGGTTGTTTCACTCTAAATTATGGGTGAAAGGTAAGCCTCTGCATTTCATTCTTGATAGTGGAAGTCAAAAGCATTTAATCTCTACTAATGTTGTGAAAAGCCTAAATCTGTCCATGAAGCCTCACCCAAAACCATACAGTATTGGATGGTTGAGTCTAGGAAGAACCTCCATGTCACCCACCAATGTCTTCTCTCATATGCAATAAAACCTTTCCAAAATGAGGTCTTATGTGATGTGGTCAATCTAGATATTTGTGATGTACTCTTTAGTCATCCATTCATGTACGATCGACATAGCATCTATGAATCAAGAACTCAAAGGATTACTCTCACTCTTGGAACATGATGCTACAGGGTACCAAAGGTACCACCTTCTAAATTTGTCTCTCTGATTAGTGCCAAGAAATTTGTTCTCATGGTAGTCAAGCCACAAGAATCCAAAAGGGCTGATATTACAGCCTTGACTACATAAATAACACAACAATAGTATCAAATAGATACCAAGCTGAAGAAATTCATGACCTTGCATCCACAGATTGATGGTCAGACAGAAATAGTGAACAATCGAGCCCTGTACAGTTCCATAAATCACAATCCATTCCAAATATGCATCGAGAATCAAATCAAAGTACAACTACCACACTTGATGAAAAATATTGATGTAATGGGGACCATTGCTTCTCAAGGAGGGAGGAATGATCCAAGTAACAATTCAGGTGACAATTCACATGAAGGGTCCACTCTAATTGATGATGGAACTTTTGGGAGCCATAAATTTTGCACCATAGCTCCAATTAACTCACCATTTGAATCATTGGAAAGATTGATAAGTTGTGGAGCTAAAAGCTTCACTAATGCAAATGTGGAGATTGCTAAGTTATAGAGTAACCGACATCGGTCAGGCCAACCGACGTCAGTCATCTCCAGCTACACAGTAACTGGCATCGGTTATGGTCGGCCGGCATTCGTCAGACAGGAACCGTTGTCAGTCACCTGTGCATTTTTAGGTGGCGTTTCCAGAATTAGAATTGCTAATTTTAGGAGAACATCTAGTTTGCATGTAAAGACTAATTTTAGTCTTGAGTCTGCACTTCTAATTATTGTTTGGTTTGAGATCTATTTAAGAGACCCATGGGGATGTATTGTAATCAAGGACTAAAGGATTAGATCTTCAACTTGAAGGCAAGAACAACAATTGGACTGGTTGTCTCAAGGGGTGTAAGATCAATTGATCTATAGGTAGCAAGATCAGGAAGATCTATAGGTAAGTAAGATCAGTTAGATCTGCAAGTGTGCAAGATCAAGAAGGTTTGCTTGGATAAGCAAGGTCAATTAGATCTGCAAGGTGTAAGATTAATAAGATCTGCTGTGTGTGTATGTAAGGTAGGCAAAGCAACCATTGAGTTGATTGTCACTAGACGGTGTAGGAAGTAGGCAACAACAACCATTGGGTTGATTGTCATTGACTAGTGGAGGCAACAACTCGATATTGAGTTGATTGTTGGTTGTAATTGATTGAGAGAGAAAACTCTTGAGGGAGAATTACTGTACACCCAAGAGGTGTGAGGAAGAGTGAGATTCTTCATTGTATTTCCTTCTGGAAGAGTGTTAATACAGATTGTATTGTTTCTCGTATCTCATATTTTGTGCTATTTTTGAATTCTAGTTACTTATTACTTCTGGTTTAATTCCATGTTTAGTTGCTTATACAAAGGTAATCAATTATACTCTAAGGAGGATCCTAACAGTTGGTATCAGAGCCAGGTTAGACAGGTTTATCAGAGCCTTGGTTCATCAGAGCAGGTTAGTGTTTGTTGATTACAGGTTACTCACAGGGGTTTCTGTTTGAGTGGGAGTAAAGCAATGGTAGAAAAAAGTACGCTAAGAAATGGAGGTATAACCTACTAAAATTGTGGAAAGAAAGGGCATGTAAAGAAAGATTATTGGTTGGTAGAAGATCAGCATGAAGGAAATAAAGAAGCAAATGATGTAGGTATTGTTGCACAGAGTGCTCTTATATTTTCTTTGGATAAAGTAGAATCTTGGGTTTTTATTATGGTGCCTCTTTCCATGCAACCTCAAATAGAGAATTTTTCCATGATTATGTCCATGGAGACTTTGGAAAAGTTTATTTAGGGGTTGGTGAGCCTTGTCAAATTATTGGCAAAGGGAAAGTGCAGCTGAAATTGTAGACTGGCAACATATGGGTGTTGAAGGATGTCATGCATGTTCCCATCCTGAAGAGGAGTTTAATTTCTGTAAGAAAGTTGGGTGATGAGGGTTGCACAGTAACTCTCACAGTGGAATCTTGGAAAGTTTCCAAGGGTGCACTTGTATTAACATGAGGTAAGAAAGTAGGTACACTTTATCTATCTACTTGTATTATTGATTCTCCTTTTGTTTTATCTACTTCAGATGTAGATGCAAAGATATGGCTCTATAGGCTTGGTCACATTAGTGAGAAGGGAATGCATGTTCTTAAGTCAAATGTTAAGAACTGGAAAGCCTTGGTTTTCAAGGAGAAGGTGATGGACAGTGATCAGCTCAAGAGGCTAAATAATTTTGAGCAGGGCAATGTTGATTTGGACAAGGTTATGATCCAAAATGAGCTCGCAGGTAAAAATCATCACTCACAGGAAAACACAGACACTGATGTCAGTCAGGCAGAGACTGATGTCGAATAGGTAGGAACCGATGATGGTCCGGTGGAGACCAAAGTCGATGATGTCAGACACTGACGTCGGTCAAAAAACCAACTTCGGTGATCAGGTGGAAATGACATCGGTCAGGTGCAGACTGAGGTTGGCGAGAGATGACCGAGATCAGTCACTTTTAGAATGAAATTTGGGTGGATAGCAAGCTATCAAGGAGTCTCAAATGCCCATGAGGAGGTTTGAAAAGGTAAGTAAGCCTTAAATTCATTATCCCCCTTCTTTATACTACTTGTTGCTCACTGATGGTGGAAAACCAGGAAGTTTTGAAGAGGTAATGCAGGTAGAATCTAGGAAACAGTGGGAGCATGGCATGAATGAGGAAATTGATTCCTTGGAAGAGAACCAAATGTGGGATTTGGTAGAGTTGCCAGCTGGAATGAAAGCACTAAAAAATAAATGGATTTATAGGTTAAAGAAAAGAGAGAATGGCCAGGTTATATGGTCTTGAGCAAGCTGCAAGACAATGGTGTTTGAGGTTTGACAGGTTTATGACAAAGCATGGCTTTAGTCAATGTCAATGTGACCATTGTGTTTATTTTACTAGATTGGATAATGATAGCTACATTATCCTATTAATGTCTGTAGTGTATATGCTTGTTGCAGGATCACACATGTAGGGAATTACTGAGCTAAAGGTAAAATTAGCTCAAACATTTGCCATGAAGGATTTGGGAGCAGCAAAGAAAATTCTTGGCATGAGTATTTCTAGAGACAGGGAAAATCACAAGTTGATTTTGTCTCAAGAAGATTATGTGAATAAGGTAGTGGAGAGGTTCAATTTGCAGGATGCAAAATCGGTAAGCACACCTATGGTTGGACAGTTCAAGTTGAGCTTATAATAGTGTCCTAAATCATATGATGAGGTTGAGTACATGGTATGTACTAGACCTAATATTGCCCAAGCAGTGG
Source organism: Torreya grandis (assembly GCA_037957365.1). Classification (NCBI taxonomy): domain Eukaryota; kingdom Viridiplantae; phylum Streptophyta; class Pinopsida; order Cupressales; family Taxaceae; genus Torreya; species Torreya grandis. The sequence continues at coordinate 3,285,497 of JARHVA010000503.1, read as the reverse complement.
GAGTTATCAGCAAGTTTATGGCCAATCCAGGAAAGAAGCACTAGAAAGCAGTTCAGTGGATTCTCAGATATCTGAGAGGGACCAACAACAGGTATTTATGCTATGCAAGGTCAACCACTTCTCTACATGGGTATGTAGATTCGGATATGGCAGGTGACTTGGATGGCAGGAAAAGCACCATAGGATATGTGTTCACTGTTGGTGGAATGACGATTAGCTAGATTTCAGAGATGCAGAAGGTTGTTGCAGTCACGGTGGCTAGCAAGGATAAGAACCTTGCTGAAATGTTAACAAAGCCGATAAAAAAGAGAAGTTGAATCTTCATTCAACTTTTGATTGTCTTCAAGATTGAACTTAAAGATGGAGATACAAGTCATAAACAAATTAGTGGATGTTGCTGTATAGGTACAGGTGCAGCTGTTTATCTCCAAGTGGGAGATTGTTAAGTTGTGGAGCTAAAAGCTTCATTGATGCAAATGTGGAGGTTGTTGAGTTATAGAGTAACCAACATCGGTCAGGCCAACCGACGGCGGTCATCTCCAGCTACACAGTAACTTGCATCAGTTATGGTTGACTGACATCGATCAGACAGGAATCGACATCGGTCACCTGTGCATTTCCAAGTAGCGTTTCTAGAATTAGAATTTCTAATTTTAGGAGAATAGCTAGTTTGCATGTAAAAACTAATTTTAGTCTTGAGTCTACATTTCTAATTATTGTTTGGTTTGGGATCTATTTAAGAGACCCATGGCGTTGTATTGTAATCAAGGACTAAAGGATTAGATCCTCAACTTGAAGGCAAGAACAACAATTGGGTTGGTTGTCTCAAGGGGTGTAAGATCAGTTGATCTGCAGGTAGCAAGATCAGGAAGATCTACAGGTAAGTAAGATTAGTTAGATCTGCAAGTGTGCAAGATCAAGAAGGTTTGCTTGGAGAAGCAAGGTCAATTAGATCTGTAAGGTGTAAGATTAAGAAGATCTACTGTGTGTGTATGTAAGGTAGGCAAAGCAACCATTGAGTTGATTGTCATCGGACGGTGTAGGAAGTAGGTAACAACAACCATTGGGTTGATTGTCACTGACTGGTGGAGGCAACAACTCGGTATTGAGTTGATTGTTGGTTGTAATTGATTGAGAGAGAGAACTCTTGAGGGAGAATTATTGTACACCCAAGAGGTGTGAGGAAGAGTGAGATTTCTTCATTGTATTTCCTTCTGGAAGAGTGTTAATACAGATTGTATTGTTTCTCGTATCTCATATTCTATGCTATTTTTGAATTCTAATTACTTATTACTTCTGGTTTAATTTCGTGTTTAGTTGCTTATACAAAGGTAATCAATTATACTCTAAGGAGGATCCTAACAAAGATAAGAATGAGGAGAATGTGGTGAGATGGATGGAGATTTTATAGATGAAGTTTGACCCCTAAAAACTCAATGTAATTGTCTAAAATTTCAATTTTAGTAGTGTAGTCTAAAAATAATAAGTTTCTAAAAATAGTAATTCCTCAAATTCTGTATTGTTGTAAATCATGGAAGTCAAACCAATTCATCTCCCTCGAGATTGGTGACCTTCCACATCCACCCCACACCTTAAAAACATATATAAATGAAGAGGTAACCCAAAATGGAAATCATACATCTCTTCTTAGAGATAAACATACATTTGAGTTTGCAAATTTGATCAATAAAATATCTCTTCTCAGAGATAACATTATTTGAATTGTCTTGTTATTGTTTTTTGAATTATCTTTCAACCAAAGCTTTTCGAGTTTTGGATCACTAAAAGCATTTGGTTAAAATATTTAGAATGAGGCATGTTTAAATAAGTTGTTGACTATGAAAGTCTTCCCTTCATATGCTTGATGTGCCATGTCCATGGACATATGGTTCAAGATTGTCTTATAAGAGTAATTGCTGAAAAGAAGATTAAGAAATATGATTTTCAAGAAGTTTGGAAAGAAAGGGGGAAAAGGTCCTAAAGTAAAGGAATTTCAAGAAATGGGGGAAAATGAGAAAAAATGCCCTAAATCTTCCTTAAAAGAGAAGGGAAATATTTAGGATGGGCTGACTCCTAACCCTTTTGCAGTTTTAGGTACCAAATCTAATAATGAAGAGGTAATGGCTTCATCAAAATCTCTTAAAGGCATCGAAGACAATGAAGACTTGGAGAAATTATTGCTTCTGTCTTTAAAAGATCCTATAGAATCTAGTTCAATAAATGAGTAATAAGTAGATGTCAAAAAGACGGTTTCTACATTATGGGGTAATGTTGAAGAGTTTTGCTTTGGATCTCCAATATAGAGAGTGAACAATCTCGACAGGAATAAGCCTACCTTGTTTTTCAAATAAGTATTGAGGTTTTTTCTATTTTTATTTTCTATTTTTTAGTTATTATGGTTTGTTATGCTTTATTGACATTTTCTATTGTTGAGCCAAAGTTTTCCTAATGTATAGAATATGGATCATGATATTCTATTCACCACTTTATTGTTGTAACTGTAAACCATGAGTACAAGGGGGGTCAGTTTCTCTTATTAATATTCAAAACATAAACAAAATCATGAAACACAACACTTCAAGCATGGCTCCTCAGTTTGGGTAAGGTCATGATGCAAAGAACAAATAAAAAGCATAAACAAATAGTTTTATACCTTCCCCATGGACTCTCCTTCAAATCTGACTCACATACATGATTGTGCATGTTTATAGAGCTCAAAATATTTAGCAATGTCATGGTACAAGAGCCCTCAACATCTCCTCAATCACTATTGGAATGGTTTGTGGATCAATTGGAAGAAATTGGTAAAGCTTTAGGAGTATTTTTGCATAGTTTCTTTGCACTATAAAACTTGTTTTTGGTCTATGGTGGTCTTGGTATTTATATGTTTTCCAAATTAATTGTGGCCTTAGGATCAAGATCAAGATGAGTGGCATAAAATGAATTCATTTTTTGAGGCAAATGCATTGATTATTTTGAAAAGAGGTTGCCTTAATGAAACATGGCTTGCCTTAATTCATTTATCTATTTCAATTAATACTTAGTGCTTGAAAACTTTATGATGATGTCATAAATAATGTCAAGCTTCAGATATTTGTTGAGTTTTGAATATGATATAATTAGATAATTAACCAATTTAAATGGATTTTTCATTTAGCAAATTGATTTATTTTGCTTAGCTAATCAATCCTAATAAGCTTTTGGGTGCTTTATGCAATCTTAAAATTTAAATAGTTGTTCTAGTTAATTACCCTATGTTACATGTTGATTCCTTGCTAAGCAAACTTACTTGATTATCCATGAATATTTATAGTTAACAATTTGATTTGGTTATTATTAGTTAAGCTATGAGTTATATGCTGTTATGAGATAGTTGAATATTGTTTAGATTACATGATTATATTTCTATGAGTTATCTATAGTGTATATTCTTTCATTATGATCATGTTCAGTTGTTAGTTAGTAGTATTTTATAATGTACATATGTCATGATGTTATGGACTAACTACCTGCTTGTTGTGAGTTGGACGTACGAGAGATTAATCCCTTAGAGCATGATAAAGGGAGAGCATCATCAGAGAGGGTGATGTAGATGGAGTTGCTGGGGGATGACAGAGAAATAACTAGAACCCTACACACACCACATCAAATAATACTTTTTATATGCATTAATTGAATTATTAGCATTAGTATGTTCTTTATATTATCTGCATTTATCAAATTGCATGTGTGTTAGTTTAGTTCAAATTTATGTTTATGTGAAACTAATCTTGTAGGATTTGTGTTGTAGTTTCTATAAGTTCATATTGGAATAATAATGAGTGTAATACTATTTTTGATTATAAGAATTTTTGGATTGGAATAATGAGTGTAATACTATTTTGATTATACGAATATTAATGACTTGTTAGTAGTAAGTCATTATAATTAGTTATATGTACTAATAAGACTATATATCATTAAGTCATATTATTATTAATTAGTAAATATATTCTAATAAATGTATAAAGGGAAAAGTAGAAAAATGGGAATAAAATAGATAAAATAATTGTATTGATTTTTATAATTAGAAATAAAGTCTCATAGGAGAATTAAAACACATAAACGAATTTGATTATAATTAAAATAAGCAATTGTATTTTAATTGTAACCAAAAAGTGAATTAAAAATAGTAAAAAATAAAGAAAAATAGAAAGGAAGGAAAAAATCTTAGAAGGAGAGAAAGCACCATACTCTAAAAAAGAGGAAAGAGTGAAGAGAAGGGTGTGGTACAGAAGAGTGAATTAAAATTGTAAAAAATAAATAAAAACAAGAAAGAAAGGAGAAAAATCTTAAAAGGAGAGAAAGAACCATACTCTAAAAAGGAGGAAAGAATGGAGAGGGGCGGAATACAGAAAATAAGAGAGATTGGAGAAGAAGAAGAGAAGACAGGAAAGCAAAAAGAAACAATCGAGCATATTGCCAGGTAGGCAATGCAATTGATTTTAGTGTATTTCATGTTTTATGAATGTCTTGTTATAAATAATTACAATTGATTATGAGTGATCTGTAGGTTAAAAAAATAATTATCTTCCTATTATAGATGCATATATACAGTGAATTATTGTATTCCAATATAGTGAATTGATTTACAAATTTATACAACAAACAAGAGGTTTGTCTTATATAGCAATCATATTGTGTATATACGGTGACTTATCTCTCTACAATGACTTATATGTTAGTAGATAAACATATTAAATTGAGAATATATTATTTCTTGCACTATATTGTATTATAGTTACATACTAAATGAGGCATTTATGAGTAGGTAGGCATCCTGTGATTTTTCTATTCAATAATGATTTGCATATATACAAAAAAAAAACTATATATCAAATTATATATATTTACCAAACTATTTATGGCAGAGAGTGGGTTTATGTGTAAAGAGTCGAACCTCTTACCAAGATGTATACAGTGATTTAAATATGAACCATGATTTATATATCAGAATAAAAAAATAAAATTAGGGATAATTTTTTTTTGAATCTATATAACTGAGTATATTCAACTTATACTTACAGCTATAAATTAAAACATTCATTTAAACCTTGATATATATCTTCATCCTAGCATACATTTAAGACTCAATATAGATATAATTTATAAAACTTGTAGTTGACTTACCTATAAATATTACATATAATGACTTAAATGACATCTTATTTACAAGTAAGCCTATGCCATGTATGGAGAATGATCTGAATATTATAATAAAAAAGAAAAACTAAAAATTAACTTTAGGATGCTCTGTGGGCATCTAACCATGAGCTTGAGCATATACGACTATGCAATGAGGTTAGATAAATATATTTGGTGCTCTGGTTTTATTTTGTTTGATATATAGAAACTAGTATACATTTTACTAAGTCACTATTTCCAGAATTAACAGAAACTTTTACTTATATCTATATGATCAAACGTATTTCCAGAATTAATAAAATGATCATAGTTTATATAAAAAATTCGACAGAAATGATCATGTAGGAGAACATGCCTAGTCAGTTATAAAAAACTATGAGTGTTTGAAAGTTATAACTAAATGACAATTTGATAGGAAAAAAATAACCTATTAACTATGATAATTTGTTAATTAATATTTTGGAAATAATATGTTTCATAATTGATATTCAATCTATTCTATCAAACGATTGTTGAAAATCTCATGAAATCTTTATTTATAGTTATAAATGACTGTAGCCATTTATATGCAATATTTATTTATTAGTTGAGGACATGTTTACAGTACATACTATGAGTATATTAATATGTGCAGGTGTATATACCTATATAGTATGTATTAGTATATTGTGGTGGTACCTATAGTTCTATTGATTAATATAAACTAAGTCCCATATTCTTGAAGAGTGAAACACTAGCTATATATGTACACAACTCCCTAAAACATAACAAGATGTATAAATGAAAGATCATGTTCAAACAAAACATAATTAAAATTATGTGACTTTTGTTTCTTGAAATTGTAATGACTGGTTGTTTGTATCTAAGTAGTTGTGCTCAAGAACAATGGACTATGATAATATGGGTTGTCATAGAGTACATTATATTTGAAAATTACTTATAAGAATTGAAAAATTGCAGTCTAATTATATATTATATCTAATTGGTATAAATTGTAATTATTATTCTTATTATTTATGTGTTAAATAATGTTGTGGAGATTCATTCATACATTTGACAGACTAAATATATGTATTTTGATTATTCCTATACTTAGCATGTTTTATGATTTTCAGTAACATGTAATATGTATGAATCTATTGGTTATACTTATGTTAACCAAATATCATATTGATGGTACTGAATAAGTAGTGAGATGGACTTCACTAGCTTATTAATATCACCAATGCCAAAGTAAAGTAATCCAACCGAGTGGTGTGTTGAAATTGACTAATCCTAGAGATCATTAACTATTAAAAAAATTTAGCCAAAGTAATGTTAGTTAGACATTGTCATTTCATATATATGATCTTCATGTTTTTGTGATATCATGTTAGAACATATTTCTCTATGGTACACTGCATGTTCTTATAAATCATATAGCACATGGGTACTAACTTGACTCTATAGATTCACACACCATCACTATCTACTCATTTGTGAAGGGAGGGCCATTCCCTAATAGGAGATTGTGCGAGGGATCAATGGTCTGTGGTTGGTGTAGAAAGTATTCAGATGATGTTCTCCCTCCTCACAACACTACTTTTATGGAGATGACACTTGAGATTTCTATAGATACTAGAGTTCGAAGAACTCATGCTCCATAGAGCCATGTATCATGTATCTTATACATTGTATTATATTTATTATTATTAGAACATCATTATTTTGATGAGATGTAATTATTTTCTTATTGTACATTGATAGCAGTGGCTAAATAGTTATATTAGCCATGGATGGATATCTGTAATTACTTTCTTTATTTAGCTATGATGTGTTTCACATGATAGTGATTAGTGATGGATGATGTCACATGCTTATTTTATAGTTATCATACTTAAAATATTTTATTTGGATCACTAAGATTCTTGTGGTGTAATCTAATGAAATAATACATTGTTTAAAAAAAAATTATGTATTTATAAGTAAATCCTAATGGGGATCTTACATGTATCAAAGCTATGATTCAAACTCTAGGAATTAATGAGTCCACTAATGATTTAGTATCTTTATATTTATAAAAAAATATATGGTGAAAGCTAGAGTATCTAGAGAGGGTCCATCAAATGTCAATGACAATAACCCTCTATTTCATCCTAATCAATTTGTTACTAAGCAAACAATAAAGTTGGATCAGATTCTCATAGACATGAATGTGACTAGGGATCAAATTACAACCCTAGAGTAGGAAGTTCATGGCCATGAAAAGGAAAAACATCAGGAAGAACCTGAAGAGCATCTTGTTGAGTATAAAAGCCCTCAGGATGCGAGAGCACAAATAGCTATAAAGTTGGCCAGAGATATGCAAAAGGTGAATCCACCTAAGTTTGATGAAATTGTTTTGGGTGATGGAGCTAAAGCATGACTATCTAAGATGAAAAAATATTTTGAGTTTTAAAACTATTATAAAGTCACTAAAGTAGTTTGGGGAGCATACTAGTTGGCTGGTGAAGCAACTACATGGTGGGCCAACAAAAAGTTAGAAATAAATATTAATTCAACCACCATTACATGGGATCAATTTGTGACATTGTTTAGCTCACAGTGGTTTTCATAGTTATATTTTGACTAAAAGCTCACATATTTCTATATCTGAAATAAGGAGACTTATCAATGAATGAGTACTAGTAGAAATTCACCAAAATTTTGAAGTATGTACTTCAGTACCAGGTAGATGAGAAGTTCAAAATTAGAAAGTTTATCATGGGATTGAAACCCCATATTGGTGGAGAGGTAGATGTTTATGGACCTTTTACCATGGACTAGGTATTCAAGAAGGTAATCAAATAGGAACACAAGTTGAAGCCTCTTGCATAGGTTAGGGACAAGTTCAAAAAATTTTTGGAAGTTATAAGTCAACTTTAAAAAAGAATAATTTGAAGCAAAGGAGTGGAGACTCCAGGATGTAGTTCAAAAGTCAAAATGCTAAATTAAACAATGGTTCAGGAAATAAGAAATTGGATAATGGTTTTAAAGGTAGTTTCAATGGAAACCATTAGGATGATAGGAAAGGACCACCTAGAAGTTGTTTCATTTGTGGATATGATCATTTATGATCATGAATACACTTAGGACAAGTCAAAGAATAAAGTTTCTACTCTTCAACAAGGAACTTTATAGCAGTGTATTCATGCGGTAGTTGATAATTTCAAGCCAAATTCTAATTTGCACCTATAGAGCTATCATGTATTTTGTTTGAACATCTAGTTTCCATTTTGATAGATATAGGGGCTATAGAATGTTTTATAGCTCCTAAAATTCTTAGTAAGTTATCTAGAAGAGTTAGAGTAATGACAAATGCATGGTCGATACAATATGAGAATAATTCAAAAGTCATGGTTGACAAGTGTTTGGTTGAAACAATGATTAGGTTGCTTGAATTCACAATATTAGTAGATCTATATGTAACACCCCTAGGGTCATATGATGTGATCCTAGGAGTTAAGTAGCTTGCAAAACATAAGGCCAAGTTTGAATGCTACCTGAAAAAAGTTGAGTGTCTTGATGATTTTTAAAATTAGACACAAATTCAGGGCGAAGAAAGAGAGTTGAGGCTTAGACATATTTATGCAATGCAACTCATGAAGGCCCAAGGAAAATGGTACCAAGTATTTATCATCAAGATAAATGAAATGGAGGAACCTAAGGAACCATCTCTTGAAGATTATCCATTCCTTAGGAAAATTCATGATGTATTATTGAAATAATTTCTAGGATTGCCTCTTAGATGTGAGTTTGATTTCTCTATCAATATCATATCTAGATCAGAACCATAGTCTAAGTTACCATATAAGATGAAAACCATCGAGTTGGTTGAATTAAAGGATTAGCTCTAGAAATTATTGTCAAAGGGGTTGATTAGGCCAAGTGTGTCACCATAGATGCATTAGTTATCTTTGTCAAGAATAAGGATGTCACTCTTCAAATTTGCATATACTATATACTATTGAATAAGGTAACTATCAAAATAAGTATCTGCTACCTTGTATAAATGATCTTTTTTGATCAAATGCAAGGAGAAATAGTCTTTTAGAAGATTGATCTTGGAGCAGGATACCATCAACTGAAGATAAGAGATGAAGATATTATGAAGACTGTGTTTAGAACTCGTTATGGGCACTATGAGTTCATAGTGTTACCGTTTAGATTGATAAATGCTCTGACAACATTCATGAATCTCATGAATAGTGTGTCCATAAATTATCTAGATCATTTTATTTCAATCTTTCTTGATGACATTATTGTATACTCTAAGAATGAAGAGGAACATCTTCAACATCTAGAACTAGTTCTGTAATAGTTGTGGAAGCACAAGTTGTATGGCAAGTTTTTTAGTGTGCATTTTCCAGGGGAAATCACAATATATAAGACATTTATTTTTTTAGATGGTTATTTTGTAGATCCAACAAAGATAAGAGCAATTATGAGATGGCCTGCACTAAATAATGTGCATGAGGTAAGAAGTTTCATGGGATTAGAAGGCCATTATAGGAAGTTCATTCCAAAATTTTCTAAGATAGCTAATCTAATTACTTTTTTGTAATGGAAGAACCAAAGTTTTATCTGGTCAGATAAGTGTGAAGTATATTTTCAAGGATTAAAAATAAGGCTTAATTTAACACCAGTGTTGAGAGTTCCTAAACCCAACGATCAATTTTTAGTGATCACTGATGTGTTTGAGGATAGATGAAGAGGAATCCTTATGCAAGATGGTGCAATAGTAGCTTATGAATCAAAGAAGCTAAATATTTATGAGGTGAACTATGCCCCTCATGACTTGGAACTTGAAGCAATTATGCATGCTTTACAAGTTTAACAACATTACTTGTTGAGAAAACTATTTGAGCTCAATATAGATAACTTAGGACTCAAGTAAATATTCACCCAACCAAATATAAATATTCATCAGAGATGCTAGCTAGAGTTTTTGTCTGATTATGATTTGATATCAAATATATCAAAGGTAGGGAAAATAGAGTAGTTGATGCCCTATGTGTAGAAGGTACATAGCAGTTATGGCTACTATCAGGAGTAATTTCAAGGATCGAGTGATCAAATTATCTCTAGGAGATGAATTATATGATCAAGTCAAAAAAATATTATTTGATAATGCTCATAGTCCTAGGTATAAAGGATTCATATTAGAGAGTGATGATATTTTGTATTATAATAAAAATATGTATGTTTCAGATCGAGAGAATATGCAAATCATAATGCTAAAAGAACTACATAATGCCCCTTATTCAGGACATCCAAGACTAGCCAAATTCATGGTAGAGCTTAGACCACTATATTTATAGAAGGGAATCAATAAATATGTAGTAGATTTTGTGTCATATTGTCTAGAATGTCAGTGAGTGAAAGCTGAACATGTACATCTGACTAGGTTGTTATATCCACATGATATAATTGAATGGAAGTGGTAGCTAATCAATATGGAATTTATCCAAAATTTATCATTGTCACATAGTATACATGATATAATCTTGATTTTAGTTGATAAACTAACCAAGGTAACTCATTTATACTAGGCAATTTGATAGATGATGCACCTACTCTTGCGAAGATGTTTGTAAATTAAGTGTATCAGTTGCATGGATTCTCAAAAAATATCATTTCATATCATGATCTGAAGATGAATTCTAAGTTTTGGGTAGATCTAAATTTAGTTTTGGGTATGCAAATAAACTTCATCACTACATATCATCTAGAGATTGATGGCCAGACTGATAGGGTTAATCAGGTGTTAGAGGATCTTCTTCATATGTATTGCATAGATCAACAATACAAGTGGGAAGATTATCTTTTATTGGTTGAATTTGATTACAATAACTCATACCAATCAACTTTAAATATGACACCATTTGAGACATTGTATGGAAGAAAGTGTAGGACACCAATCAATTGAGACAGGTTGGAAGATAGGGTAGTCTTTAGATTTGAGATGATTTCAAAAAATAAAATATCAAGTTAAATTAATCAAGAAGAGATTAGCCAAGGCCAATGATAGAAAGAAGAATTATGTTGATCTAAAGAGAATAAATAAGTAGTTTTTTTTAGGTAATAAAGTGCTCTTACGAGTTAAACCACATAAGAGTTTGATTAAATTCGAGAAGTCGACAAAAATATCACCAAGATATGTGGGACTCTTTGAGGTGTTAGAAGTGGTCAATCATGTAGCGTATAGACTTGAATTGCCACCAACTCTAGCTTTATTATATTATGTCTTCCATGTTACTTATCTTAAAAATTATATAGCTGATCTTTCACGTGTTGGATTAGAATGCTTTGCAAGTTCTGGATCTTGGGGTGGTCATGGTAGAACCAATCAAAATAATTGACACATACATAATTTATTTATGTAATAGAGAGACGTCATAGTTCAAGGTCTTGTAGGACCAATACTCTGAGGATAGTGATACTTGGGAGGACTATGATGAGTTTTATAGGTAATTTTTACATTTATTTTTTTGATTTAATACTTTATACTATGTTATATTTTTTTTATGTTGAACAATATTTTTAATTCAACATTTATGTTTGAATAAGTGTCATCAAGATGATGACCAAATTTAGTAGGGAAGGATGTTACATCTTGATTTCTTGCTAAGCAAACTTACTTGATTATCTATGGATGTTTATAGTTGGCAATTTGATTTGGTTATTATTATCTAAGCTATGAGTTATATACTATTATGGGATAGTTGAATATTGCTTAGATTACATGACTACATTACTATGAGTTAGTTGTAATGTATATTCTTATATTATGATCATGTTGACTTATTAGCTAGCAGTATTTTATGATGTATATATGTCATAATATTATAGACTAACTACCTGCTTGTCATGAGTTGGATGCAGGAGACATTTATCTCTCAGAGCATGATAGAGGGAGAGCATCATCAGAGAGGGTGACATAGATGGAGTTGCTGGGGGATGATAGACAAAAAGTTAGAACCCTATACACACCATATCAAATAACACTTGTTATATGCATTGATTGAATTATTAGCATTGGTATGTTCTTAATGTTATCTACATTTATTAAATTGGATATGTGTGTTAGTTTAGTTCAAATTTATGTTTATGTGGAACTAACCTTGTAGAATTTATGTTGTTGTTGCTATAAGTTCAAATTTGAATAATAATGAGTGTAATACCATTTTTGATTAAAATAATATTAATGACTTGTTAGCATTAAGTCATTGTAATTAGTTATATGTACTATAATGACTATATATCATTAAGTCATATTATTATTAATTAGTAAATATATTCTAATAAATGTATAATAGGGAAAAGTGGAAAAAAGGATTAAAATAGATAAAATAATTGTATTAATTTTTATAATTGGAAATAAAGCCTCATAAGAGAATTAAAACACATAAAACAATTTGATTATAATTAAAATAAGCAATTGTATTTTAATGTACCAAAAAATGAATTAGAAATTATAAAAAAATAAAAAAAAAGGAAGGAAAAAAATCTTAAAAGGAGAGAAATCACCATACTCTAAAAAGGAGGAAAGAATGGAGAGAGGGGCATAGTACAAAAGAGAAGAGAGATTGGAGAAGAAGGAGAGAAGATAGGGAAGTAAAAGGGAATAGCTGAGCATATTGCCAAATAGGCAATGTAATTGATTTCAATATATTTCATGTTTTGTGAATGTCTTGTTAAAAAGAATGGCAATTGGTTATGAGCGATATATAGGTTAAAAAAATATAGTGATCTGCCTGTCATAGATGCATATATACAATGAACTATTGTTTTCCAATACAGTGAATTGATTTAAACATTTATACAACAAACAAGAGGTTTGTCTTATATAGCAATCTTATTGTGTATATATGGTGATTTATCTATCTAAAATGACTTATATGTCAGTAGATAAACATATTCAACTAAGTATATATTATTTATTGCACTATATTATATTATATTTACATACTAAATGAGGAGTTTATAAGTAGGCAGACAACCTGTAATTTTTTATTCAATATCAACTTGTATATATATAGAAAACTATATATCAAATTACACACACACACACACACACACACACACACACACACACACACACACACACACACACACACACACACACACACACACACACACACACACACACACACATCAGATTGTTTATGGAAGAGAGTAGGGAAATATGTAAAGAGTCTAACCTCTTACCAAGAAGTATACAATGATTTCAATATGTCAAGCCACATTTTATATATCAAGATAAAAGAATCAAATTAGGGATAAAAAATAAATGAATCTATATAACTCAGTATATTCGGCTTATACTTACAACTATAAATTAAAACATTCATATTAACCTTGATATATATCTTCATCCAATCATATATTTAAGACTCAATATAGATATAATGTATTAAAAATTATAGTCGACTTACCTATAGATATTATGTACATCGACTTCAATGGTATCTTATTGACAAGTAAGCCTGCACTATGTGTGGACAACAATCTGGCTATTACAATAAAAAAGAAAACCTACAAATTGAATTTAGGATGAGCTATGGGCATCTAACCATGAGTTTGAGCATATAAATCTATGTAATGAGGTTAGATAAATATATTTGATGCCCTATTTTTATTTTGTTTGATATGTAGAAACTGGTATACATTTTGCTAAGTCATTATTTCTAGAATTAACAAAAAATTTTACTTTGTCCTTCTTATAGTGACCGATGGGTATTGAAATTAGTGTAATTATTAAAGAGTATACTATCAATATTGATATTATAGAGCTAAGTTTAAATATTGATACTATACTCATCTATTGATAGTGTAAAATACTATGCTCATCCATTTATAGTTTAAATATATACTCTTTTGTTTATATTGATATTGTAAAATATTGATACTATATTTAAAAGTATTTAGTATTAAAGTAAATGTATTTAAATATCCTTACATATGGGGTATTTAAAGAGTATGATATGCAAATAAGAGAGTATCCTTATTTAATTTACACATAGTTTTAACATCATTCAACACTTGATATTTAAATAAATTTGTAGAAGGATACTCTAAAAGAATGTCAATTAGTATATATACCATGTTGGACTTATGGTGTGCCTATATGAATGGACTATTGACATGAACATATGTCTATATGATCAGAGTTTATGTAAAAGAATCAACATAAATGATCTTGTAGGAGAACATGCCTAGCCGGTTATAAGAAACTATGAGTGTTTGAAAGTTATAACTAAATGATGATTTGATAGGGAAAAAAATAACGTATTGACTATGATAATTTTTTAATTAATATTCTCAAAATAATATGTCTCATAATTGATAGTCAATTTATTTTATTAAATGATTGTTGAAAATCTCATGAAATCTTTATTTAGAGTTATAAATGACTATAGGCATTTATATGCAGTATTTATTTATTGTTTGAGGATGTGTACGATACATACTATGAGTAGATTAATATGTACATGTGTATATACCTATATAGTATGTATTGGTATATGTTGGTGGTACATATAGTTCTATTGATTGATATAAACTAAGTCCTAGATTCTTGAAGAGTGGGACACCAATTATATATGTACACAACTCCCTAAAACATAATAAGATGTATAAATGAAAGATCATGTTAAAAAAAAACATAATTAGGATTATGAGACTTATATTTCTTGAAATTGTTATCCCTGGTTATTTGTATCTGAGTAGTTGTGCTCAAGAATAATAGACTATGATAATATGGGTCATCATAGAGTACATTTTATTTAAAAACTACTTATAAGAATTAGAAAATTGCAGTCTAATTATATATTATACCTGATTAGTATAAACTATAATTGTTATTCTTATTATTTATGTGTTAAATAATATTGTGGAGATTTATTCATACATTTGATAGATTAAATGTATGTATTTTGATTATCATTGTACTTAGCATGTTTTATGATTGCTAGTAAGATGTAATTTATATGAATTTATTGGTTATACTTATGTTAGACAAATCTCGCATTGCTGGTACTGAGTAAGTAGTGAGATAGACTTCACTAGCTTACTAGCATCACCAATGCTAGAAGAAGGTAATCTGATTAAGTGGTGTGTTGAAATTGACTAATCCTAGAGATCATTAAATATTGAAAAATTGATCAAAGTAATGTTAGTTAGATATTGTCATTTCATATGTATGATTTACATGTTTTTGCGATATCATGTTAGAGAAAAAATTTTATAGTACATTGCATATTCTTAAAAATCATATACCACACGGGTACTAACTTGTCTCTCTAGATTCTCGCATCATCACTATCTACTGATTTGTGAAGGGAGGGCCCTTACCTAATGAGAGATTATGTGGGGGTTCGATGGTCTGTGGTTGGTGTGAAAAAGTGTTTGGATGATGCTCTCCATCCCCACATTAGTACTTCTTTAGAGATGATACTTGAGATTTCCATAGATACTAGAGTTTAGGGAACTCATCCTATGTGGAGCCATGTATCATGTATCTTGTACATTAAATTATATTTATTATTATTAGAACATCATTATCTTGATGAGTTGTAATTATTTACTTATTATAAATTGACAAAATTGGTTGAATGGTTGTATCAGTTGTGGCTGGATATCTATAATTAATTTCTTTATTTAGTTATGATTTGTTTCACATGATGATAGTGATCAATGATGGATGATGTCAAATGATTCCTTTAAAGTTATACTTAGAGTATTTTATCTGGATCACTACTTAAATTCTCATGGTGTAATATAATAAAATAATATGTTATTTTAAAGAAATTAACATATTTATAGGTAGATCCCAGTGGGGATGTTACACCCTAAAACATTTCTTGTAAAGTAGTAATTAGACTAACATTGAATTAAATGAATCTAACAATTGGTTATAATGCATTGATCAAAGTAGGGTTGTGTCAGTATGTTTCATAAATTTTACATGACGTGTGCAAATGAATTAGAGAATTTTAATGGTATTTGGTCTAGTTTTTGTGCTATTGTAGGAAGTCTTTCTGACCTACAATTTTGACATAGAAATGACGAGAATTGGATGTCTACATTTTACCCCTAATTGAAAGGGCACAACAAGACACTTAAAATGAAGTAATGACTTTTTAAAGAATAAAAAGGTTACTTAAAATGATCACAATCAAAATAAATGATCTCTTTCCTACTTTTGTTGAATTTACTTGATTTGTATAAAAACAAGCTCACAAAAATACCCCAACCAGTGTTTGGGATGCCCATGATGCCCTCGAGGGTAGGATGAAAAAAGTAATTTTGATAGACAAATCCTTAAATAAAAGAAATGACACATGTTTTAGTAGAAGAGGTTGAAAAATGGAGTTATTAAAAAAAAGGGACAAAAAATAGAGAAAGGAGCCAAAAATAAGCCTCCTAAGAAAAAAAATGGAGAATAAATAGGGCTAGGGGAGAAATTCAAAATCTTGGCTATACAATTACCCCCTTAGGGGTGAAAACTATTAATTTTCACCCCCACCCTATATAAATTTGGATCTCTAGTTTTTTGTGTAAGAGAGGTAAATAAAATGGCTCATTTCCCACACCATAGGTATCTTGACAAGTTCGTGCAAGAGTACTAGCGACCAACAGGGAGCAGGGCATCAGTAAGTACAATTTTCCTTGGTCAATTTTTGTATTAATGGAATTTATTACCCCTAATAAAAATGTGAAATGAAAAACTCGCCATTTTCAAAAAAAGATGAAAACAATAAGATCGTTCACACAAATAATGCTATCACCTCCCAAATGGTGAGGTCGTGGGTAATTTGGCAATATCATTCAAATATAATAAAATCATGAAAATGATGAGGTCACCTTTTTCAATGAAAAAAAATTTATTAGTGAGAATGTTGATAAACCAATGAGAATGTATTTTAAATAAAAAATGTACAAAATGGTGAAGTTACACCAAACAATGAGATTGTCTTGTCTATCAATGAGAATGACCAGCTAAATGTTGAAATCTCCTAGTAAATGGTTATAATTACAATAAATGTAAAAAAAATAATGGGAATATCCTACTAAATGGTAGGACCATGTTATTGATTAATGAATTTGTAAAAAAATGGTGAGAACACAAACTTGTAAAAATAAAATGATGGGAACATCCTACCAAATGGAAATAATGCCAAAAATAGCAAGATCACCCTAAAGACAAATAAAAGCAAGTAAAAGAAAAAGTGAAGTAGGATAGAAGAATAAACTACTAGGTCTAAAATTATAATAAAGTGGTAATGTGGACCAACTAGTAGAAAATAGATGAATTAATGAAGTGCTTTTGCCATGTAGTGTGATATGCAAGAGCGAGTGGAGGTCATCATAGCATGCGAGTGACAGTTAAAAGTGTTATACTATCCTAGTATCATAATCTAGAACTTGGTGGTATTCTTTTAGGTAATGGGGCTACTTCATGTGACACAAATACTAATGATTCATGCTGATAGGGCTTACCTATCAATGATGGTTGAGCATTCACATTTTGAGACATCTACCTTTCATTTATTGTTAGATGTGGCTAAAATGACCTTAGAGGATGTATGGAGGATTCTATGGTTATCAAATCAAGAAATAAGGATCTAGTAGATGTGACATGATAGGCTAGATATATTAGAGGAATTGATAGGTGTTATTGACATTATGATAGAGGTTAGGGCCATTTCCATTGATACCTTAGAGGATATAAAATTTCCACTAGATGTCATCCCTGGAGGGGTTGGTAATATTGTATTAGAAAGATATGGATAGGCATTGGTATAGGTGTCAGTGCCTAGTGAGGTAGTGATTTTGATGGCTATTATCAATGGCCTTTGTTGAATGACAACAGTGGGCACTACTTCTATATTGGTTCAATAGGTGTCGTATGAGATATGTTAGACTCGACCACATGTTTTTCATGGGGTCTCAAAGTATTGACTTAGTTATGCCACAAAATATTTATGATCTCCTATCTAAGGGGTTTGGGCATTAGACATAACACTTTGCTACAAGTTTAGGCCTGGGAGAATAAAGTGATTAAGGTGTTAGCTAGACAGAGGATGTAGTGAGGATCCTATGACCCACTAGAATTTGGTTGGTATCAAAGAGGGGCTGACCTTCAAGGCCACATAGGTGATTTATATTATTGTCAATGGGCCCTAGATGATATGGTGAATGAGGACTTCATATATCAACCTTATATGGCTATATAATTTGGTTGGATGGAGGATGGATGTGTCACCCAATATATGCTGACACTATGCTATATCACCAATTGTCATGACTTTATAGTGGAGTAGTACAAGGCTGATTGGGTTCAATAGTCATTTGGATTTCAGTAACATGTTACTAAGGGTCTACATTTATTTTCTCATGTGATTTAGGAGATGAGGCAATGGGGCCTATATATCCTAAGAGTAGAGGCAATCATGAGTTACTTAAAGGTTCAACTAGTACTTTGGGCCTATATAGGCGGCATGAAAGATGAAATCATTATATAAACATATGAAGCTTGGTGGATAGGTTTTAGGCCCACACAATTGACTTGACCTTAGCCTCAACATCTAGGATAACATTAGAGGAGGATTAGATAGAGGACATGTATAGTATAGGGACATCCATATGGCCAAATACTAGGATAGGCACAGGCACATGGACAAGCATAGGTATAGGGATAGGTTTTGTAGACACAAGTCTCTCCTCATTAGGTTTTACAAGTTAAAATGTAGTAGATTACATAATAGGTAGTGATGATCCCTATGCAACATGTTGTACACTAGGTTTTGCAAGCCCTAGGTACACAATTTACACCCCTAGTGATATATTTAGGCTTAGAAATAGAGGATATTTAGGATGGTGGTGGAGACAGAGGATAGGGCCCTCTTATAGGTGCAAAGATGACAAAGGCAATAGGTGGTGAATATGGGTAGGGTAAAAATGAGGCAGGGATGTCGGGGATGAATAGATCAATAGCGGACCAAGCCCATATATATAGAATACAATGAGAGATTAATCTTAGGGTAGTAGAGATTGTAGGTCTTGATTAGGATGTGGCAAGGCTATAGGCTGAGTTAGATACAACCTAAGGAGAGAACATGAGGCTATAAGGTATCATTATAATCCATGATATAGAGATTGTAGCATTGAGAGGGTAGGTTACCTAGATGAGGAATGTGTAGGAATAACTGATGATACAAGATGTCAAGCTTGTGACATCCATCAGTGAGTAGTACAGGGCATGTATAGAGTGAGATGGGGCCTAAGCTGATGTTCAAAGATACCATGGGGAGTTAAATGAAGCATGATAAATTATGTTGGATTAAGGTATGGATATATCACTAGATGATGCGATCTAGGCCAAGGATGATGCCCTATGGGTGAAGGATGAGGATACATACTATCAAAACTTATATGAGTTAGCTGTGTTAGTAGAGGGTAGGGATCCTACATTTAGAGATTACATGCATAGGTAGAGGATAATATATATCTTGAGATCAAGTCACATGATATATTTAGAGAGATCAATGGCACAACCAAAAACTTAGTAGAGATTGATGGAACCAACACCACCTTATACTAGTGTCAAACATAGGGAAGAGATTTGACTAGAGTCCTCCTAGGGATGGATAAAGTCAGAGCTGATTTTTTGGTTGTAGTTACACATTTTTATATGTATAAGATGTATATAATCTCATGATGTATAAAACTTTGATTTTGAGATATATATGAGACTCATTTCTCTACATTGATATTTTACATAGACTATGATATTATTTTGTCATACATGATGCGATTATTTACTCTATTGAGATGTTAGATGTAGATTGTTGAGTAGAATATGGGTGTTGATTGATTATATGTTTGCGATGATTTTATTATCTTTCTTTCTAGTTAATATTACACTTGTGTTTATTTTATGGATGTAACTTGTAGTATGACTAGATGGCATATGCCTATTTTAGAAGATGGATGCCCTTAATTAGCATAGATATAACCATGTAATTTCAATTTTTTTCATGTGATGTGGTTATAGAAAATGAAATGACATATTGATCATTCATTAAATAGATAGATCATTCTTGAAGAAATGATTTTGGTGCAACATTGATATATATGACTTGAGCACTTGATTTTTAATTTGGAAAATGATAATATGCATCATAAGTATAGATAACCTATGATAACATTGTGTGTTAATTGATTATGGATTAGTTTAGATGTGAAATATTTATAACTCAAGATCATGATATAGAACATCAATACCTAAGTGTAAAACATAACACATTTGAAAAAAAGATAGACCATCAAAATGGTTTAAATCAAATGTAAACAAATTAAGGCCAAGATATGGAAGATCAAGACTTAAGTGTGAAACAAATGTACTAAACATAATAAAATAAGAAAAATATAAACAAAAAGGAAAACAAATAGATAAATAAATCACACCAAAAACATAATGTAATAAAATAAAAACTCAACTAGGTAATTAAAAATTAGGTGTGAGTGATGAATAAGGTGTTACACTTGGATACTATATCCCTAGACTAAGGGGATAATAGGCAGGATAAAAAAATAGGGGGAATAGAAGAATAAGGAAGGGGTGGCTGAGTCACCCTCAAATTACCCATACAAATGGATGTTGCCTACGTAGTACATATATACCTCAAGCCAAATGTAGTTCTCCCAGGATTTGGGATAGAAGAAAAGTGATGACCAGTAGAAATTTAATTGTAGAGGAAGAATAAGAAAAGGCATACTCATAAAATGTAAAGAGCATTAAAATAATAGTTGCTCACAAAGTATTGATAATATAAAGGTGATTTAAAAATGGTGGGAGTGTAAGATAATGGTTGCTCAAAAAATGGCAAGAGCATACGAGTGATCGTAAAATGGTGAAAGTGTAAGACAATGGTTGCTTGTAAAATGACGAGAGCATAAGAGTGCTCAAAAAATAATGAGAGCATAAGATAATGATTACTTTTAAAATGATGAGAGTGTAATAGTTTTCATAAAATGGCAAGATCATAAGACAATGGTTGCTCATAAAATGGAGAGAGCATAAGACAATGGTTGCTCACAAAAAGATGAAAGTGTAAGAGTGCTTGTAAAATAATTAGAGCATAAGATAATAATTTCTCAAAAAATGGTGAGAGTGTAATAATGGGGAGATCGGGGATAAAAGAAAATGGAAATGGAGGTAAAGATGAAGAGTGGATGAGCTAACCCGAATGCCTCATGCATCTAAGCATTGCCTACATAGTCTCTCTAGACCTTAGGCTAATGTAGTTGTCCCAAAAAATGGGAGTATAAAGAAGGAATGGTAATTATGAGTGGAAATTATTGGGATTGACTAAGAGGTTCCCACCCACAAGATTTTGTGGATTTATATCTTTTGTATATATTATAATCCATTTTTTTCAAATTTTTGATTTTTTTTTAATTTTTAGAGACTCAAACAACAACTACACTGATTGTAACAATAATTACCGTAAAATAATAGTATAACTTTAGGAAAATAGAAATATCATGAAATGAAAATATTGGAATAGAAAGAGCACATTATGGGGAAATAATATGGTGAGAAATAATTAGAGGACATCTCAAGAAACTATCAAGTAGGTAACACACTTGTTGACATACCCTGATACACTTGTCTACAAAGAGGCTGTTGATGTTGTTTAATCTGGAGTGCCTTCAAAAATGTCTTATGAATCATAACACATTTTGGTAATAATAAAGATCATGATGGTAATAGGAAATAAGAGGAAGAATAAAAATAGTTCAGCGAATGGTAAACAAGGGAAATGGATTAATGCAAAAGGGCTGTCATGGACAATCATTCAAATCAAGTAAGAATAGAAGTGCTTAAGATGATTTATATTCATATCCTCTTTGAGATATTCCCCATATGGTGTAGCCAAATTGTATGCCCTAGAGCCATAATTTAAAGTAATAACATACGAACCCCGCTAAGTGGCCTCAAACTTGCCTTTCTTTTTATGCTCAATGTTGGTACTCTTCTAATTCTCTTTTATTACTAAATTTCGAAATTTAAATTCTCTAAGAAGAATACATTTATTATAGCTAAATCATAGCCAATTTTGATAAACTCTTAAATGGTCTAATGTGACTAACCTTTTCTCATCCAAGAGATCTAGCTCTTGCAATCTAGAAACTTTATACTCTTCATCATCAATGATATTCTACAAGGAAATTCATAGAGAGGGTAAATCGATATCTATAGGGATAATGGAATTTCAACCAAAAATTGAGGAGTATGGTGTGGCTCCTATAGGCATGTATGTATTGCTATGATAATTATACACGGTTGAGAATAATTACAAGTGCTAATCATGACCAATGTCATTAAAAATATTCTTAAGAATCATAATAATGTTTTTATTTGATGTCTTCAATTGGTTGTTCACTTAAGGATAAAAAGTTGTGGACCTTTTATGCTTAATATGGAATTGGGTACATAGGGCTTTTATGTCTTTATTTTTGAATGATCCACCATTATCAGATATAATAGTGGAAGGAATGCCATAACGATAGATGAGGTGATAGTAAATGAACTTGGAAATCTGCTTGCCATTTATGTGAGGAGAATAACCTATATCCACTTGGTAAAATATTTCATAGTAGTGAGGATATGCTTGTGGCCATCAAAGGAAGTAGGGTTTATCTTCCTTATGAGATTGAGTCCCCATGTGGAAAAAGGCCATGGTGTAGTGATTGGTTAGAGTGGTTTGGAAGGAGCATGGATCCAATTGGCATGATTTTTATAGGCATCACACTTCTTGACATGTTGACAAGCATTAGTCTCCATTATTGGCCAATAATACCTAGTTCGAAGGAGTTTCTTGGTAAGGGCCATGCTATTGGTATGGGATCTACAAATCCCTTCATTTATATCCTCAATCACCAATTTGGATTCTCCCAAACATAATAAACAAATGAACATTCCATCATAGCCTCTAAAATAAAGTGTATTACCAAGTAGGGTCTGATAGGTAACGTTATGAATGAAGGCCTTGTGTTGGTTTTGTGATAGGTTAACAATAAGAATCTGGTTATGGAGATAGGTATATAGGTCTTGGTATGAAGGGGGATCAGGACCAATGAAATCACATACCATCTCAAAATTTGGATATACATGAGTTGGTTAAATAAGGTTATTAATAAGAAACTAATACTCTTTGTTTTTGGCTACTACTATCATGGACCCAATGGTTGCCATTGCATATGTTGATCGATTATTGACCCTTGGTATCTTCTCAAACTAAATAGTTTCAAAATGTTGTTTGAGATTATTGACCATACTCTTGTAAGGTACATTTTTATCATCTCTAGTTTGGTATTGGTTTGTAGCCTAATTAATGATCAACTGGGAATCACCATATACCAATAACTACTAAATGTTCCATTATATGGTGAGATGGATTCCTGTAATGAGTGCTTCATACTTAGCCATATTATTGGTGCAATAGCCAGTGTGAAATGCCTTGGGAATAATATCCCATTGTGGTGTGACAAACAAAATACTAGCTATAGATCCATGAGATGTGACTAATCCATAAAAGTATAATTTTCACTATTTGGATTCAATATACACTTCCTCTAGGGTCAAGATTGACTCATCTGGGAAATCAAAGATTAGTGGTTTGGTATGTAATAAATGAGATTTAACAAGATGATCTATAAGGACTTTCCCCTTAATGGTCTTATAATTGTGATAGTCAACATCAAACTCACTTATCAACATTACCCACTTGGCCATGAAATCCGTTAGAATTACCTTGGATAATAGATATTTGAGGGGGTCAATATTGGCTATAACAATGGTCTTATTATTTAACATGTAGTGACACAACTTTTAGGAAGCCAACACCATTTCTAAACAAGCCTTTTCAATTGGAAAATAATTATTCTCATATGCTACAAGTGTCTTTCTCAAATAGTAAAGTGTGCACTCTTTATTGGTCTCAATTTGTGACCCACATCATAAATAACTATTAGACTAAATATTCTAATGAAGACAAAGGGAGATAACAACAAATGGTATTAATGTCCCCTCATTTTTAGATTCAAATGGTTGATTCCAAGGGCTGATTACTTTCCAAATGTTTATCTAGGTGAGCAATGTCAATTAATCACTGAAAGTTCAATCCACTCTATATTGCTTGAGGATTATTACTAATGTTTGCTTAAGTCCTTTTACCTCCTCATTCACATGGGTATCACATTATATTAAAATGGGTAGGATATTCATCATAAAAAATGATAAAAAGATAGAAAGAGTAGGGTAGGAAAGTACATGGTTCCTTGACTGAAACCAAATTGTTATGTTGAAGGTCAAAATCATGCCTGTTCACTAGTATACCATTGTGTATTAGGTCTAGATATAGCACAAACTGTAATAACTCTATGGATAAGACTTTGAGGAATTAACTAAACATATTATCTTGAAACTCTATTAAACGAAATCATATTAAGGTCTTGTAGCTACTACACATAATGGCTTAACATAGCTTCAAGTTAAATAGAATAGAAATTCAAAACTAATTAGGCTAAGTATTGCATAATCTAACTACAAATTCATTAGTAAACAAGCACTGCAATCTCTTCTCAACATTACTTAATTCTATTTAATAAATAAATGAAGGACATTACTAAATAGCAACATGAACTTCAAACTATATTGGTATATATTTTAGTGTTATTACAAATGCCCTCCAGGCAGATAATCACAAACCAAAACAAGATGAGAAAAAGAAAGGACTAAGCCTATCACAATTGCCATTGAGTTTTGGTGTATAAGATCTCCACATTAAAACAAGAATGTGGAATATATTATATATAAAATATAATGGGAATTATATCCAAGTAGTGTAAGGCTCCCATCTTTGGCCATGATTGTGATTCTAAGATGTTGGATTGTATTCAGTTAGAATATTCCCTCCATTCTCAAAAGAAATCTAAATTCTGTTAAATATTTATCCATAGTTGTGACATATATCTAACAAAAATGATATCCAAAATTCTCTCTTTTGGGACATGTATTTTGAATGATTCACCTATTCGAGCACCTAGGGGAATATTTAGGTCAAGAAGCCACCAGTTCATTCCATGTACCACCCTTGACTAGTCAGACTCCTCAAAACCTAGATTGACTTATTACTTTATTATTTTTCTCAACTCAATCCATTTTGACATTTTTATGGTATATCAATTTTAGGCCTATGCCCTTCATGATGACTCAGCTAGTTTACATGGTTTGAGTTTATCTTCTTTTATGTATTCAAGCTCTCTTTGCCACGTGGAACTCATCCACAGTCTCTTGGACATGTTCCTTGGATATGTAGCCTTTTCTCAGTTGGCCATTCCTTTTACTTTGTTAGGCTATTGTATTTTCCTACCAAACCCCACTTTTACACTTAGAGGCTTGTCGACATCCTTGATATTTATCTTGCTACCTACTATGTCATCATTGTGGCCATTAGGCTTCTTCTTATTTTCCTAAGATTTTGTATGTGCTTGATTGATCATTGACACATGGCCTTTCCTCATCCTCTTAATTATATTCATGATTTTGGATAATTATTTAATTCATCCAAAATCTCTAGGTTATGAGGGGGTTCTATATGGCATCTTCTTGGGACTTCGGGGCCACATGCCTTTAGCTTTTGGGTTAATGCTTTAATGCCCTTGAGGTTCTAAGGTTTTGGGCTTATGAGAGGGTACCACATGGCACCTTATCAAGGCCTTGAGGCTTTGTTGATGCATTAATGTTTCCATGGTTCCAATATTTGGAAAGGGTGCCATGTGGTACACTCTCAGGGCCTTGGTGCCTTAAAATACTTAGTCATTTTTTGAAAAGATTAAACTCTAAAGTCATGTGTCAAAGAGATTTAGATGCATGGAATAATCTAGGGGGGCCTGAGAATATTTGAAAACCCATGAGAAAATAAGAAACAATAAAGGAACTAATGTAGTTGAATTGATTAATAAGTTATCCCCAAAACTATAAAATAGACTAAGGTAAAAGAAACACAGCTTCTGAGTTTGGATGCACAATAAAATTCGTTACTCCACAATAATGAACTCACACCATTTCAATGTTAGAATTTTTTTTGAATTGATAGGAATAAAATTGAATATCAACTACATTTTTATAATTGGATAATATAGACTTGGTCACTTTCAAATCAAAATAAAATATCTAAGAGGTACAATCTAGACTATGTAGATCAGACATGGAACTTCTCATTCTAAAAAAGGCTTGCAATCAGATTTGGTTAATACCAATGTAGTACTTAGAAGGAATAAATGCACATATATAAACTCATAACCAAAGACCAAACTAGAACAAGAGGGTCCCCATTTTAAATTTAAGAGTGGAACATGTTAGACCCAAAAATTGGTGACCTCTATGGGGATAATGTTGTATCACCATTTAGAACCTATATTTTAAATCTTCACACCTGGATAATAAACACAAACTAAAAATAATTCATTAGACAAAATTAGAAGGATGAAGGCACTAAATTATACTTAAACATGTGACATACTAAGATCCAATTTATCCTTAGATTATTAGCTATGTGAAAGTGATTGGTTCTTTTACAACCCTTTGCATTCACATAAATAAATTTAATCTTGCCCAAAACAATTAAAATTTATAAGGATAATTGGGATATTTTGATTTGGAGGGCATATGGATTGGGCATTGCTCTGCTTCCAACCAACTTTTTATATCCCCAATAAATATACCTCTAATCCCACTCATTGCCTTGCTCAATCACTAACCAGGCTAGAAAGCCTGTGATAGAGATTTCCTGAATCGCCCTTTCAAGGAAAGAATTTGGGTTTTGAATTTTGTTCAATTTATTTTTGATTTATTTCTTTTGAAAATATTTTATTGTTCAATCCATTGATTTTTGGGTACCAATCTATGGGTGAAATGATAGACTCAAAAAATTCATAACTAATAAGCTAAACTTAAATCAATTCATTTCTTGCATTTTCCTTTAGATATGAAATTAAGTGTAGTTTTAAGTTTTATGGTTTCAACTATAAAATGAAATGTTTTTAAAATTCACATATTTTGTTTCAAATCATGGGCCTTTATAATTCTAAAAATGTTCAACAAAATAACTTCTAGTTTATGTCGTTGTTCAAGAATTACTACTTACTATCCAACTTCAAAAATCTAAATGATTTTTATGCATGTACTCATCATGTGAAGTGACCAACCCAAAAAAAATAGGAACACCTCAATTTCAACACTTTTTTTATGTTTCTACTTCTTCATAGTCCTAGCTTTAATGCAATGTTAGCTGTGAGAAATCTTTATTTTCTAAACAAAATTACAATCAATGGTCTACAAGGGGAGATCTGAAATAACAATGCCACGAGACCACCTTTAACAAGACAAATTCCCATTATATGGTAAGTAACTAACCTCAATCAGTTCCTATTTTAGAGAACACATTGAAAAGACACCAATGACTTGAAAAAAATAGGCCAACTCAAGTAATTTTGGGGAAAACAAACAGGAAAACAACAACACCAAGCAAACAAACAAATAATAGAAAACAAATCTAATTTAAAAACATGAAACATTATACAATATATAAATGAAAAAAACCACTCGACTCATTCCTAAATAGTGTTGGATGGAATAGTTAAAAAGAAATGCTTCAAAAATTGTCCATTAACTAGTAGTTACAGATCATTTCCTTGTAAATCCTTCAATTTTAAAGCATTCAGTCCTAAAAATTTTGTAACTTGCTAATAATTGGTCCAAAGATGGATTAAATTAGAATGCTAAATTTATTTTCATGGGATTTATCCCATAATAAAACCAAGTCTAAAATATGAAAGCATTTGACTTGTGCTTTTATATCAAACCATCTTTTCACGGTTTCCTAGTGCTTGCTAAAATTTTGTAAGGCTTCATCTTTAATATCATCCATATGAATCAGGTCCAATAACTTAAACTGACCTAATTCATTTTCTTCCATGTATTTATTAATGAATTGATATGTGGGTCTCTTAAATGTCATTAGAAATATTGGTTCCACGCCATAAACCAACATGAAAAGGGATCTCTTGAGACTCTTCTTGTGCTTTGTTTCATTAGCCCATAAATCTTACTTGAGCAGAATATGCCAACTACATGGGTTCTATTATACTAATTTCTTAATGACATTCAACAAGTTATTATTTGTGGACTCAACCAAACCATTTACCTGAGGGTAATAGTTTAAATAGAACTTTAATGTAATTTTGTTTTGATATTACCACTTAATCAAATTAGTTGATTGGAAGGTAGGCTCATTGTCACACATAATTTCCATAGGGGTGCCAAATCTAGTCATAATGTGCCCTTCAAGGAATCTAATTAATTCCTTAGTATTGTCATTCTTAACATATTTTGATTTATCCCATATTATGTAATAGTCAGTCATTTTAATAATGAATATATGGTTGACTAAAGAGTTTAGATCTATGACTCCAATGAAGTCTAGGCCCCATTAAGAAAAAGGATACTCTTCAATTACTATTTGAATCAACATAGCAACATGAGTTTCCCTTTTCACAAAGGTTTTATAGAGATGACAATATCTCACATGAGTATGAGCATCCTTGAATAATGTTGGATAATAATAACCAACACTTACTATGTTTTAGGCTATCACACTACCCGAAGAATAGTTGCTTCCTAATTTATCATGGATTGAAGTCATAACATCTAGTGCTTTCTCTTCTACTAAGCATCTTAAGAAAATCCCTTCATGCTTTCTATAGTACATGACACCTTTTTTTTGCATGTAGTGAATAGCCTTAAACCTTAATGCTCTTTTTTGTGTCCCACCCAAGACATTCAGTGTGACTCCATATAAAAAATAGTGAATAATAGAGTCATACCATGGGCTGTGCTTTAGTTCAGACTAGTTCACTTGGACCAAAATAATACTAGGATTAATTTCTAAGATCAATTATGACAAACCTTAACCTCAAACCAGCTTCATGGGATTAACTTCAATATCATATTATTGAAGTTTTGAGACCCAACATCCCATTCTTTCTTCAATTTCATTCTACACTAACATCATTTTGACAATAGGATCTAGAACCATAACATAAACTTTGTTAGGATGTAATGTCTGAATTTATTTGTTGCCTTTACCAATGCATAAGCTTTTTTTTCCAACATAGGCTAATTTAAATCAAATTCCTTAAAATTAGTGCTCATAAAAGTTATAGGATATTCTCCATCTTCTAATTTCTGAGCAAGGACAAAAATAATGTTATAATTAGATGCAAAAGAATATAAGTAGAAATCTTTTACGTAACCTGGGTTGACCAAGATAGGGGCTTGCATTATGGTGTCCTTAATTTACTAAAGTCTTTCTTTAAGGTAGGCAGACCTTAAACTTTATCTTCCTATTTTAACATGGCATTAAATGGTCTAGTTATCTTAGTAAAACCTAAAGTGAAGTTCCACATGATATAGATTTTACAAAAGAAAAATTTTAGTTCCTTCCTACTATTTGGTAGTTATATTTTAGAAATGGAATTGGATCTATCAAGGTCAATTGACATATCTTAGTTTGTAATTGAGTGATCGAGGAACTTACCTTTAATTGCACATAAAATAAATTTCTTTGGATTGAGTGAAACACCAAACTTATGGAAGTACTCAAAGATATTTTGCAAGTGCCTTAAATAGTCTGATCTGTATTTGAAAAAAAATGTTAAGTTATCCATATACAAAACAATCCACTTACCGATCAACCCTTCTAATTCTATGTCCATGGCTCTCTAGAAAGTGGTACCAACTTTGATCAAATTAAAGAGCATTTTCTTTTAGGAAAATGTGCCGCAGTTCATGGTCAAGACTATCTTAGATTGGTCTTCCTTGTGAACTAAAACTTGATTGTATCCTAAGAACACATATAGGAAAGACATCATCTTAGATCCAATGACCTTTTGGACTAATTCATCTAGGTATGGTAGTGGATAATTATCCTTATCTGAATCTTGATTTAGATTTCTAAAATCAACTCAGAGATGAATTTATCCACTCTTCTTTCTAATCAGTACTAAATTAACTACCTAGGTTGAGTGTCTTACTAGAAATATTATACCAGTTAACAAAAACTTCCAAACTTACTTTAGGATGAGAAGATCAAGAACTAGATTGAATGGTCTCTGGAATTATTTAAATTGATTTTTATCAAGTTTCAAGGGAATATTATGCATCAAGATGCTGGGATTAAACACTTTTAGGTAACCATAAGTCCAAGTGATGATGTTTTGGTAACGGATGAACATCCTTTATAAATCTTACATTTATTCATTGCTACATTATGACCCTATTGATCAAACATCCCCATGTTCAATCATGACCTTTGATTGGGGTGAATAGCTCTTTTAGGCCTAGCCACAAGCCTTTCTATGTCGAATAA
Organism: Torreya grandis; assembly: GCA_037957365.1. Taxonomy (NCBI): domain Eukaryota; kingdom Viridiplantae; phylum Streptophyta; class Pinopsida; order Cupressales; family Taxaceae; genus Torreya; species Torreya grandis. The sequence goes on along the minus strand of JARHVA010000503.1, from coordinate 3,254,790 downwards.
CTTTTCCAATGATATCATTACCTTAGGGATTTAATTGTCTTTAATGTTTAGAAATTTGTTGGTAAAATAATTTTATCCATATAGATCACTCCTCTCATCCTCATCAATGACCTATGCATTAAAATCATTAGAATTAGAAAGGGAATCTAGGATGTGTCTGTCATCATCAAACACTTGAAAATTCTTAACATTATTAGGTATAGATGGACATGAAACTAATTCAATAGAAAACTTTTACAAATTCATATTATCTAAAGGTGTAAGGTTAGCAATAGAAATAATTAGTGAGTTTGCCATGGCATTATCACTTATATGAAGGGAAATAAGGTTAAATGTATTAAATAATTCCATAAAATCCCAAGCATAGTGCTTATATTTTCTCAAATGAGAAAGCTTACAATAGTATTTAATCATCACGTAATTGATGACTAATTTAGAATCACTGTATACTTTTAATTGACATAAATCATACCCAGCTACAAATTCTAATCCTAAGATTAGTGCCTCATATTCTACTATGTTATCGATATAGTGGAATGGCAATCTATATATAGCTACACGTTTTTTACCATAGGGATCAATAAATAAAATAAATGATCCTAATCCTTGCTTAGATTATGCTCCATCAAAATATAAATACCCCATATTGGTTTGTTGTTCAGAGTATAGACACATAAATATGTGGAGGTAAAATTGACCCATTCATTGATTGTATTGTATTTTATAATCATCAAATACATGTATGGATCTCTATTGATATTTATTTGATTATCCATTCCTCTCCATGGTAGCCACATATGGGAGAACTATGTTTCCATAAAACCATTCAGAGATTTGGAATAATATCTACTCAGAAGCATGCCATATGCCTTCGATATTTCAACCACTTGTATGTATATGAATTGATGCATTATTAGTTCAAACTGTAATTTCATATGAAAATTTAATAAATCCCATACAATATTGACTTAAGAATTAGCCAACTATATGAATGCCTTGTTTGATTTTATATAGAATTTTCTTACCTTTATATAAACTCTTATAGGCATGACATTTACTGAGGCACCTGAATCAACTAGGCAATTGTGAAAATTCTTACCAATTATTTAGACTATGAGTAATAAGGGTAGAAACTCAATATTGGATTTGTGTATTATGATATTGGTATTGCCTGATGCCTTATTTTTGGGATAAGTGATCTCATTTATAAGAGATGTAAGGATTAAATCCCTTTGTTTAATAATTTATGCTAATTCATGGAGGGTTATATTAGCCTTATATTTTTCATACCTTCTACTATGTTGTAGCTCATCTTACTAGTGGTGGGTTGGTTATCATCTAATTTTGGTGGAGGTGGATCATTTTTGGTTTTTGGGTTAGGGGGAGTAGTAATGTTATTGGGTGGAATCGAGGTTGTCAAGGGTTGGAGTTCCCTACTCTTAAGGGTATAGTTCCCTCTCTAGTACAAATGTACAACCTAAATGTCATTGCTTTTCTCCTTGGGTTCATTATCCCCTTTGCTAGGAAAGTCTAGGGTATCTAAAACTATGGTTGTATTAGGTGATTTGGATGAACTAAGAAAGTCATGGTGGCTTGTGATATTTGGTTTATTTGGGACAACCTTATATTCATCAATATCATTCTACAATATTTTGAAGGCATTACAAAATTGAACATAGTTAAGTTCCCCATGCTTGGTTGTGTTGTGCATATGACACCAATTGGGTAGGGCAATCTCCATGATGTTGGTTTCATGGATTTTATTAGATGGGTACTCAACTTGTTTTACTTGCCTATTATTAGGTCTATAATTATGTTGATAAGTGAAATTTGGGGCAAAATTTCCACTGTTTGAAATACCTACTTATTTTTTTAAGCTAAGGAAATCATTGTTCAACCTTTGGACCATCTTTTAAATTACATCTAGCTCAGGTTTGGTTTATTATTGATTAGAAATTTATGTGTTATTGGTTTCAACTAGGACTATATCTAGGTTATAAGACCATGGCATAGCATTATTTCCCATAGAATTAAAAAACCCCAAGTTCTGATTTGGAGTAACATGGAGTAGAGGAAGTTATTTCATGATTAGGATAGGCTATAGTATTGGAACATTCTGATTTATAGGAAGGATTTGATTCAATTCTAGCATGTTTGGAATGATGTTAGGAATAGGGTCCAACATTTATCCTTATGGATTGAGTTTCCTGTCCACTTTTATTGCCTTTGCATAGGTGAGGGGAAAATCAATGACAATTGGATCTCTCTTTAAGAACATGGCTATTCATGGGTCCAAAACATGTTTACATGTTTCTAATGTTAATTGATCATCTAGCCCATACATGGTTGTCACCCTACTATACATTTAAAAAAAATAGGGATTGTAATTACATATAGGTTCATTAAGCTCCCTTCGCATGCAAGCTAACTGTTGTCATAGAACACTGGGGTCTACCACCTGACTGAACTAGGTTAAGAACATGTTTTTCAATTAATTCTGGATTCTAATGGAATCTTTAGGCAAGTTAAGGAACCAGTCATAGGCTGTATCAATTAACGTGAATGGGAATAACCTATAGGCTACATATTTGTGCTCAATGTTCAGAAACCTAAGGGTAGTTTTTTAGGATGTGACACGCTCTTCAATAGTCCTCCTAGTACTTGGGGTGAACCTTGGAAGGTATCTCTCTCAGTTTCTAGGTATATTGTGCATGTCCTCTAGAACATTGATTACAGACCCTGCATACCAAGCTTTGGGTTATTTTGCTTTAACATAGCATTAATTTACGTGGTCAAGCATGAAAATAGGATAAGAGATCCAACTAGATAGTGCACTGTCTTATCATGCAACAAATAGTCTTGCACACTCACTCAAAGTGCATGATTTCAAACTGGTTCCCATAAATTTTATTGTGCAATGGTGTATACATTAGTATTTCCATACTAAGGTTCTTGAATAGGTCATTAGTTATAACTAAAGATATCATAGTTAAGCTAATTCATACCATGAAATCATTCCATACTTAAGATATTTATCACAAGTAAAGAGAGGTACAAAATCAAGAAAAAGAGTAATGGTATCATTACTTCCATAACAAGTTTACATGTATCTTAACAACACATATATTCCATTTTATTATATATCAGTGGTCACCATACACAAGTATTGATGTATATCAATAACATTAAGTTGAAAATTACATTTGTCAATATACCACAACAACCAACAACATCAACAACCTTCTAAGTAAAACTAGGGGTATTTATACATGATTCTACCCTGATCATCTAGTTACAACATTAATATGAAAATGATGACTTACCAATGACCATTAATAATAATGAGTCATGACACATCATTATATTGAATTCATGAAGATATGGGCATAATTACCCTTATATACCTACTTTATGATATATATATGATATTGTGCACCTATATTTTCACAAGCCTATGCCAGATTCATGCTTGAATTAATATCCTCTGATGCTCATGCAAACCATTTAATTAATCATTTCCACCTTTTGCACCCTTTTCCAAGTCATATGCCAATTTATTGAGTCTTGCATCCTTGGTTCCTCCATGTTTCCTACATCCTTATTCTTCATAACTTGCTTCATCCATGCCAAGGTATTCATTGCCTTGGCTTACTTCTATGCCTAGGTTTACTTTCACTCCCATCTCTCTCATGCCATCATGCCAAAAAATACTTAGAGTAAAATGATACAAAACTTAAGGTTCAACATCACCCCACACTAAGTCAATAGTCTATCCTGGACTATGTGACCTCCTTAGGCCCTTTAAATTCCAAAAATTAAGGTCTTGTTTGTTTGACCTAGTGCTTGACCTCCTCCTAATGGTTTAATGTAGTTGTAACTTGGAGGTTATTTCTTTAACTTTGCATTTGAGCCATTTGGTCTAATTGGGCTTCTCCAAAAAATCACCCATTTGAGTTATAAAAAGTTCAAGTGATGCAGTCGCATACTTGTGGACATCTTCAAACATTCTAGATTCTATCAAAACCTATATTTAGATTGACATAAAACTGGTGTTAATCTCTTGGAGATGAGCACTTAATTTAGTTTTGAGTGCCTTCACATATTGGAATGCTTTGGTGCACTATGTTATATCCTTTATTATGAGTGAATTCTCAACCAATTTATAGCATTGGTTTTCCTCCAACTGAAGATTTGCTTCCAAAAATTTGGTGTGTCATGCCAACCTAATAAAAAACTCATCTACTATGGAAGCTATGGCACCCACTCATGCCAAAAAAATCGTACACACTTTTACGAATTCTATAAATTTATCCATATCCCAAGTTTGCTCACATTGGGGGTTGACCTAGCCTTTGAATTATTTAAAAAAAGGTTCATTAGGGTTTCTAGCTTACTATCAGGTTCATTTGTAAGGGTCCCTCTATCGAAAAGTGCTAGATCTTATTGTAAAATTTATTTACATAGTTTTAGAGTCTTTACCTAAGCTATCATCATTTATTGTAGCTGGCACTTAAGCTCATCTAATTCATGTTTAATCTTTATTATTTCAACACATTAATTTTGATACAAGATAATGACCTCTTGATGCTTTTTATAGATCTGATTAAAATCATAGCCTTGTAGATCATTCTGCCATGTGACAACTAAATCCAACTTAATAAGGGATACACTTACTTGGGCTAGTGTTGAGGATCCAACCAAAATACTTCAGGAACTTATATCCCCTTTGGTGATAAATCAATGTCAGTATATAGAATCTCAAAATGTTATTCCTCATTAAATACATCCATATAAAATGAGAACTCATGTCAAGTTTGATTGGAAGAATCTTCCTTAGGGAAATACCCCCAAATATACAATTATTCTTTAGGGACATTTTGATGAAGATATCCTCAAACAAAGATGGTATCATCCTTAGTTCCTTACTATTATGTTGATTCCTTTGAAGGCCCCTTGCCCTTATTTGGGTCATGCATGAGGATATTGACATCTGAATCAATCTATTTTTTTGTGCATGAGACAACATCTTGGTTCTTGGTGCCTATAGTTACACCTATATCTACCCCATCTTCACTAGTGGTACTTTTAGTTTCCATTTGCATGTCATTAGGGAAAAAGTAATCTTGTTTCACTGGGGTTTCCTCTTCAATATTGAGGGTGGCTTCTTTATGTTTTTTTAGGTGATGATTAAGGAGTTACCACCCTTTATTCTAATACCCCAATACTTGGTTTAGAATGCCCCTGTCCTAAAGGAATAACACTTTACTGGGTGGTGTCAAGGCTATTTTTTATTACATAGGCAAACCTTGGTATTTGAGAGGTGATGGGGCCATCCTTTGCCACTTAGGCTACTCATCTTGTGCACTTCTAGTGGCAACAATTTTTTGCCTCTTTTTTATCTACACTTACTTCTTTGCACTATTGTTTTTGGATGGAGAGGAAGGGTTTTTTGGGGGGCCTCATAGCTGCCTAAAGCCTTCTTCTTGGGCTTCAACATATAATATAATGTGTGAATATGCATTCCATTAGAATTTGGTTCATATTTATATCTGTAACATCCATCTCAACCTTCTCTTTATATGATTTATTTCTAGGGTAAACATATAGTAATCAAAGAGTATGAGTTTCAACATTAATTTTATCATCATCAATATGCACCTTGTGTATTTCAAAAATTCAATTAACAACATTATTAAATTACTTGGATATAAATACATATGGCAACATGAGCCATCTAGATAAGTTATCTATGAGATCCATCCATATGTGTGCAAGTGAATAATGTTGTATAAAAAAAAAGTGGGATTAAGTTCTCATTTCCCCTAATAACTCCTTAGGGATGAAACATTCATTATCTAATACCTTCTTCATCCCTTCAAACCATCCCTTAATTTTTAGTTTGTGGGAAGTGGAGATAGTGTCTAGACAAGTGAACTGATGGAATCATTCTATAGGGGAATTTTTCCCCAGTGGGTATACCTATTTCAACTCTTTCTTGACATATGCTGGAATGCCAATCTCATCAAATACTAATAAGAGAAGAATCACACCCCATGAAAATTTATGGTTTGGAAGGTAGTGGGCCTTGTTTGCATCCTATACAATCTTCTTAGTTAAATACAATGCATAATTATGTTTTTTCCCATGGGCCATTTGGATCACCACATAGAGTTATGCCATGTTTACCTCTTTCCACTTGTCTTTGACCCTAAGCTAGGTCATTTCCAAGTGTGAATCTACCTAAATAGAAGGGTCATAAAGGCTATAAATATACATTATGTGGCCTTCCTTATTATAATTTATCACTACCATGACCTTCTCCACTTCCTTATGGTCTTATAGATCCATATTAGTATCTATGATTGAACATTATAAACCTACCACTTTGCTAAAATTTTAGGTAGTGATTCACTTCCTATGAATTGTAAAGTATAAATAGTATTTGTGGATATATGACACCAAAATCTCACTGCTTCATAGGCTTCCCAAAATAAAGCAAGGGAAATAGTTGAAAACCTAAACATAATTCAACCAATTGGAAACTAAGGTCATATGTGACCTATTTCCTTGTATTCTAGTTCAAATCTATAGTCTCATTAGAAGTCTCTTTCATTCCTAAGCTAATAGTGGTTATAGTCAAGCACTTGACACAAAAACACCATTGACTCCCACTCTTTTTCATGCAAGACTAACTTAGGGTATTAAATTTATTCAATTAACATAGAGGGTGTAGGTGGTGTTGTGGAATTATTCCCCCCCCCCCATCACATGCCAATATTAGTTTGTTCCTAATATAGGTTTCATTGCTTGTTATGCCACGCTTTCCTACTTATGCATCAAACTCGCTAGGAGTTTCCTCTCAGATTAGAACATGTCATCCTCCAACACCATCATACTCTTCCTCTTCATATATGATTGGTAAAGGTTTTATTCTATGGGACTTCTGCTTTGGATTCATCACCCTCTGAGGAGCCTAAATTTTAAGGAATGACCATTTGAATCTTCTAAAAGAATACATGTTTACTAGTTTTAATTTCTTTGAATTTATGGTTCAACATATTATAATGGTGGATGTTGATACCTGTAACCTACAACTCCCTTAATAGCATTCCTTTAATCATAATTTCACTATTTTCATCATCTATGATCATCACCATACTCTTTAGCTTTGAATTTTTCACTGGATTTTGATAAATGATCCTTCTTGTGGCTTAAAATGCTTCGCTCAGGCTTTATAAGCTCAAAAATTTTAAACAACAAAATATTAAAATGAGGACCTTATTAATTTATATAGTATTGAGAACTTGCATACATTTACTGTCCCATGCTTTCATCCATCATTTCACTCATTAATTCTCTCTAACAATATGTCACGATGTTCATTTGGCACACTTGCCATTATGTTTAATATTTTGTCCATTCAATACACTTGTCCCATCCTCATGATTTCCTTGTAGTGCATTACAACTATAAAAATATTTAAATTTACATTTTCCAAGGCAGGAACTAATTTTTCCCTCCTGACCCATTCTTAATGGGTTTTACTTTTCCACTCTTTTCCCACACTTTAAGTCACATACTGCCTCCTATGAGAACTATTTTTTCCTTATATGCTTCCACTTTCACACCTATTATGTGCACATTTACCTCATGATTTATCTTTCACTTTCATTTTCACTTTTGATTATGCATTCATTCACCATGCACACTACCCTTCACTTTCATGCCTTTCTTATGCATGATTCCTTCCAAATTTTACATTACACACTTCAACTTTAATTTAGTAATCTTTAAACTTACCCCAAACTAAAATATTACTATGGTCCTCCATGGGCATTACCAAAAAAAAGAGAGAACCAAGTGTTGAACTAAATCTAAAATAAAGGTACACAAATAGTGCATTGATTTATTGGAAAACAAAATAAAAAGGCTAAACTAATCTAGTGGAAGATGACTTATTAAAAAAGATTATAAATAATTACATGGAATGATAGGGATGAATTTGACTACCATTAAAATGACCTAGAATAAATTTATCATCTAACTACCTTAAATTTCATGCATAAGTGGGATACATGCTATGAATGATGAATGCACCATTCCAATGGATGTGAAGTTTACCATAATGGTGCATAAACTTAGAATAATAGATAATTATGTGCATACCAAGAGAAAAAGTTTTGTTTTTGAGATGTCGATCATGCCAGGATTTGTACTTCTATTTTTCAACTCCTTGACTCTAATGTGCAAGAAAGTGTGCTTCATCTAACTATAATAAAGTGTCAAGGTAAAATTTTAGATATTTTTCATTATCTAGCCAACTAACATGCATAATACATAAAGAAGGAACAAGAAAGTCCACTAGTATAACTACTTCAGTGCAAAGATAAGATGAAAAAGAGTATTCTTGTTCAATCATTTGTATGTCATTTAATAGGCCCATAAAACTACATAAATGCGATCATCCCAGTTAGTAAGATTGATATTTAAAATCTTTTTTAATGTATGTCCCAAGATCTTGTTAAAATATTTAACAGTGACATTAGTTTAAGGGTGGTATGGAATTATCTTATTGAGTGCAATCATGAACTCAACTAAGAGGATGCATATCATTTCATTAAGGAAGTTAGTATCATAATCACTTGTTAAAATTAAAGGGCATCCATATCCGGTGATGATATTTTACTAAAGGAACCTGACAGTAGTGGTAATAGTATAATCATGTGTGGGCACTAATTCGACCTTGCATGTGAGATAGTTAGTGGTAGTAATGATGTAACACATGCCAATTCATATTGAAACAGGGGTAATGGGTCCAAAAAAATCAATAGCCCATTTTAAAAAAGATTCATGAGCTAGGATTAGATGAATAGGCATAACATCCATACAGTTTGGTTTGCCTACTTGTTGATGGATATCCCATTGATGCACATAAACTTTGGCATATTTGAACATGGTGGGCCACCATAAACTAGCTAGGAGTACCTTTCATGCCATTGCATCACCGACATAATGTCCTCTGATGACACCTTCATGGACCTCTCAAAGGAATTTCGTGCATTTATGCTATGACACATCTTCAAATTACCTCATCCCTTCCTAGTTTATATAGGTCTCTACTAATAAGTAGGAAAGGTGCAGTACATACAAATAGTTTCTTTATCTCTCGGGTGTTAAGATGGGTTGGCATGGAACTTATTGTAATAAAAGAAGTTAATTATTTTAATTCTTAGGGTATGCATGCAACCTAAAAAAATTATACATGAGGTATATCATCCTCTATAACATGCACTGTTCACTAGACTCAACATGCAAGAGGTGGTTAGGACCAAAATTCACTTTGACAAGTTTTATGACCATCAAGAATTAAAACTCCTAAAAGAGAATAATCCACTACAATATTTATCCATGCAACACTATCTTCTTCACAAGGTAATTTAGTGCCTCATGATCCATATAAAAATTTAAAGGAGTGCCTAACAAGTACTACCATAACTTTTAAGTGCATATACCAAGGATAGGGCACCCCTTTTTATAGTAGAATAATTCCTCTCTGTTGGTGTTAGGTTATAACTATCAAAATATATAGGATGATCTAGATTCCTTTCAATAGGATATGAAAGGATAACACCCACTTCCATGATAGAAGCATTGATGTGTACATGAAATGGTGTTGTCTAGTTTGAAAACTAGAGGATGGATGCAGTTACCAATTTTTCATTTAAGTTCTCAAATGTATGTTGATGACATTCAGTCCAGAGAAAGAGGTCATTTTATTTGATAAATTATTCTAATGGATATGATATTAGCATAATTATGAATGAACTTATGATAATATCCTATTTGACCAAGGAAGGTACATACCTTGCACTGAGTGGTTGGAGGTGAGAGTTGAATAATAACTACAATCTTGGCTAAATTCACAAGTAGTCCATGCCAATAAATGATGTGCCCTAATAGGATCCCAAAAGGTGTGGCAAAGATACACTTTTTTGGGTTTAATGAAATCTGAAGTTGTTAATAACACTCAAGAATGAGGCACAAGTTGGCATAGTGTTCACGCACCAAGCCATACATGGTCCAATCATCTAGATAGACTTGAAGGAACTTATGGATGAAATATTTAAAGTTTTATACCACAATATGAGACAAGACTATTGGTGAGTTATTTAAACCAAGTGATGTAAAATTGTACATAAATGACCCTAATTTAGTGGAAAAAGTACCTTTTTCCTTATATTTTTTAGTAATTTGTACTTGATGATAGCCTAAAAATCTATCAATGAAGGTATAGATTTCACAACCAGTGACACCTTCCAAAATCTCCTCTGTGAATGGTGTTGAAAATGGGTCCATAACACACAACATTTAACTATCTATAATTCATGTAAATGAAAATTAGGCCATCCTTATTGATGCTAATCACCATGGGGATAACCCATTCAGATTCATCAATGGGTGTGATAAAATTGGCATGCAACATGACATCAATTTCTTCTTTAATGCACATACACAAATTAGGATTCATATGATACATTCACTTCCTAACTAGATGAACACATTCAACTAATTTTATGTGCATTTTGACCAATTTTAGATGTACTCCTTTCATCTATGTAATTACGTGGGAAAATATTTTCATACTCCTATAGTAGTTCAAAGTTTTTATCTAATTTTGCTTCAGACTAGTAATTTATTACACTAGGAATCTTGGGGGTATCTTCTGTGATAATATTTTATTGAATGGTTTAGAGTGGCACATAATATGGTTTCTTCTCAAATTACATATTATCTCTTACCTCACACACCCTGTATTCCATATGCAAGTTTAAATGATCAAATGGCAGTTCTGGGGGGTTGGTGCTAGTCCCCTCATCAACTTGACATACAACCTTCTGCTTACTCCTTTTGGATTGTTCCTTATGTTTATCTTCAGATTTTGAGTTGGGTTCAAATTAGTTATGTTAGGAGTATTAGGTTCTTAGAATATCACCAATTCATCCTAAATTTCACCATGCATGGTTTGTATTCTATCTTCAACTGGTGCTTGATCACCTAGTAGCACTTTATGGATCACTTGCAAGGATATGTTCAAATCTGATTTGGGTGAAGATAATGTAAACATTGTGAGAAAACCATGTTTGATGCATTCCCAGATATATGTATCTAGGTGCATATCTTGATGAACATATCACACTCTAGGCCAAGTGTGTCTAGTTCCATGAAATACATGTAACCATAAGGATTCTAGTAGAAATGTCTTATCAACATTCCAAATATTCTAATAGGTAGTTAAATGGTCACCTGGGACTCAATACTATTATAACTAAGTGGTGTGTGAAATTGATTGTCATGGTGAAATCGATGATGCAGTGTGGTGCATATTTTTTCCCATGCCAATAACTTGTATTAATGAGCAGCCCAACAATGGAAAATTATTCCTTGAAGTAAAATATGGAGTGAATACATATGTTGTTTAAAAACATAGTAAACCTCTAATTATTGTAAGTACTCTTAGAATTTGATTTGGCCATGAAACCTAGGTGATTGATGCAAATAGAAGGGTGGTGTAATCATCAAGTGTCCATAAATGATTCAAATATACTTAGTGTTTAGGTAGCTTATGTGGATCATTTATTTGTTAACCAATTACAACACAATCGCATCCCATGAGGTCATATTTTCCATGTTCCCAATGTTCGTAAACAATGTTGGTGGTGTCAGATATGGATTACATATTTCCCTAATAAATTAAACCATCAGGAGTAGGATTTATAGGTTCATTTCCTTGTGTTGTGATTTTATAAATGTGGTTGAGGTCCTCATCAACATCAATTACTTATATAAAAGGGGGACCTTGATCATTAGTGAGAGGACTGACTATGTAATAGGTGTCATTCTCAAAGTTGATTTAATAATTATTAAAATTCAAGTTAACATTATTGGAATAACACCATGGTCAACCCAATATATCTAGAAAACCATTAGCTTTTCCCATCTCAATTATTTCAAAATCACCTTTGAAAGAGAAACCCACAATGTTAACGGTGGCATTCTTGAGAACTCCTATAGGCATATCTCAAGTCTTATTGGCCATAAACATAACACATGGGGAGGGTTGAAAAGTGGGGCTACTCATCTTACTCTAGGCATCCTTGATGAAAAAAATAAATTCCATGCTTTTATCCACCAATATATCTCAGATCATCTAGCCATCAATGGATGCATTTACCATGAACTCCTTGTCACATTTGATATCTGGTTAGCCATAGGTTTCTTGGTAGCATGCATGGTTAAAAAAATGATCTACAAGAGTCTTGGTTATTTGTTGTCTTAACTAGTTATTCAATAGGGGAATTATGTTTTCATTAAGGAGTAGTTTACATAGCTCTCAAAATTCATCCTGCCTATACTATGTTGAGATAATTTATTTTTGCATATCAACCTGCATGGTTGCATCCTTATCCTTTAAAAACTAAATATCACATTATAAATCATTTTTAATGGATATTGTGTTGTGTAATACCTATTTTTTTTTAGCATTAGGGTAGTGTTGAGCATGTGATTATTCATGTTGAACCTTCTCCATAGGTGGAATTGAAACGGGTTGGGAATGAAAACTACTTTGTGTCATAATATTTACCTTAGGTTCCATTTGTGGTATGTAATGACATGGTATTTCATGTTACATTAATAAATTATATATATAAATACCATATCTAGAATTAAATTTATATCAGGAACAATTACCATAAAATTTATGCCTTCCTCTACACTAGCTAGCAAAACCTAAATTTTGTCAATTTTTGTGGAATAGCATAGTAATTGAAAATTTTCACCTAAGAGAAATTTTATTTCAAAAAATTAAGTCCTAAAAAATTAAAATTACTGAAAAAATCACTCTATAATAGTTCTAGATCAGAATATAAAGTTTGGGCAAAAACCCTTGCTTGAACTACACAATAACACTACAAACACTGCTCAAATAGAAAACAAATTTGTAACACTAATAACCTGATTACACAAAGATTAATAATACTAAAATAATATTAAAATATATCCAAAAGACACTATTTTCTTTAACAAACCCACAAATCTGAAAATGCTTCTATACTCTCTACTCACACCAACTATCTGCATAAAAGACTGAACACTTGCTGAAATATTTACTCCTTGAAGCTCTGTAATAAATTATATATGGAATTGTATCTCTATATAATAGGATGTTCATCTTAAAATACTTGGTATCCCTTGGTTTTCATCTAAATACCACCTTCATATAAGAGTTTTTATTTCAGGATGATTTGAAGAACATTGCATGCACATTGTTCCATAAGAGAAAATCATTAGTTTGGCAAAAGATCCTTCAGAATGAAATTATGGAATATAAATAACCAAGAGAACCAAAAAGGGTGCCCAAATCTATATCATATATTTATAAATATAAAAATCTAATTAAAAAATCCATTAGTTGTCATCTTCCTCCACTTTCTATAAACTGCTTTAATTCTGCTTTTCTTGCTTTTGTCCTAGTCCAAGAATTTCCCAAATTTTCTATCTCTTCTAAAGTATAAGAATTCAAAATTAATTTATTAATTTCTTTTAAAACCCACATAATTATCCTTATTATTATGAAATATCACACCCTATTTTGACTAATAAATCATTTAATAATAATATTTTATTAATTATTTAGTTCTTATTATCAAAATTAAGAAATAATGAATATTCTGGGTCTAAATAATAAATATTAAATAAAATTATTTTCCTAAATCCTTCCTTATTCCATTTAAAATATTGGAATGGGAATTTTTATTAAAAAATTAACTTAATTAAAAATGGGACATGAAAAGTTTGCCCTTCCCAAAATTGCATGTCCTCAAGCAATTACAACCCAAGTTACTCAAGAATCACCATGCCAATGTGATGATTCATATTATGTTGTCCATAGAGTCTCAATCCTATACCTGTGAGATGATATATCTTCTACCAAGGAACACTTTTCAAACTAAAATAATTGAGTATCTCCATGCCAATCAAACTATTTTGCTCATATAATCTAAAACATGTCCCTATAAAGTGAAACATTTCCTACCAAAATGCACTATAAAATCTATTTTCTCTATCATCCATAACATTATTGTATAAGTCATATAGTTTAACCACCTATTTTAAGAACAAATTTATTGCATGATAATACATACCAAATAAATGTGAAATGCTTACCAAATCATAGGTGTAATTCTGAAGGAAATATACAATGTGATGCATGATTAAACCTTTCTATTCTTGGCATGAATCAAGAAATGAATACAACCGACATATTGTATATTCTTTGATATGTAGGAAAATGATCTATTCTCTCCAATTCTCAACTTGATCTACATTCTCTTGAATAGCTTTTGTAAACTCTCCAATTGTATATTTATCCAACTTCCTTCCTAGCACTCTAGTAAATCTCAGAGTAGTGGACCTAAGCTGAGTGACATGGTTGTAGTAATCTTCAAGGTATAACCAATTTATCCATACTACCTCAACTTGAGATATGCCGATTTAAGCTTCATGGACTGAAATAGAACAATAGGAATAAATTAGAGGAACATCAATTAGCACCCTAAGACAACAAAATTCACACCACCAAACTCTAAATTCTAAATCTACAAATAATAACTTATTTTGATGGAAGATGATGTACTCCTTGAGACCATCCACTAGCACGTACTTGTCACCCTTCACAATTTTATCTAAAATGTCAGTGGAAAATAATTCATTGGCATAATATACCATGGTGGGAAACCTCCAATCTCTATGAATGGTAGAAACATACCAAAAATTAATCATTCTGAGAAAGCCATCAACATCTACATTGTTTTCCCTTACCCATTTCTGTGATTATTCACTCAAATCATATAGATCTAAGAGGAACTTCAATCTGATGTAATCTCTCTCCACCACACATTAACCACAAACTTGATGATGCTTAAAATATTTCAAAGCATACATTATGGAAAACATCTCCTCATCATAACTAGGGAAATTATGTTCTAAATCTTTGAACTTCATGCTTTCATTTTGTATGGAATTCCTTATTTGCATTGTAACCAAAACAACTCCCTTTTCTGTAGCATCACATTCTATAACAATAGTTTATAAAAAATCTAAAATAATAAGGACATTAAATAAGATTAATACCTTTTCCCACTTATTAAAGTCTTCTAGTGTGATATTTTCCTCTATGCATCTAACACTAATGACATGGCCCAAGTATAGAAGCTTTGTAACCTCAAAATCAAATAGATATTCCTTTATATCTAGAGCATGTTGCTCTAAAAATTCATTAGTCAATGTCATGTGCCACATATGATCTTACCAAGATTTACTACACATCAAAATGCCATCAAAAAACATCAAATTATCACTAAATACTTGAATCACCCCGATGGTTAGTGCATTAGTTAAATCACCTAGCATGTTCATGAACTCAAAGTTACTAAAGTGGCTCCTAAATGTTATCCTATGCATATCCATATCCCTCACTTGAATCCAATGGATAAGTTTTTCAATGCTAAGAATCTTATTCAAATCTTCATAGTTGGTATATGTCTTATTTCTATCATTTCCTTTCATAAATTGGTTATAATGTCCAATAAACCCCATATGGTTCCTTATAAACTCTCTTTCAATCCAAATTCAAGAGATAGAGAACTCAATAGTATTATTAATGCCACTATCCACTTTAAATTTCAAAACATCACCCCAATCCCATATGCAAAAACAATCTTGAATTTGAATCAAAGAGTCATCATGCCCTATACTATAAGTTATATCCCTTACTCTATCACCTTTGTTAGCATTCTTCCCATGATGACCATAATTTTGAAGTGACATAAGAGGAAACAACAAATCTGAAATATGATAATTATTTTCATACCTCAGGATATCAATAATGAGCTCATCCACATTTTTTAAGGTTGGAATTGTTTAGATACCCTCAACATCTCTATCTTTTCAAGTCATAATATATTTTTCAAATACATATCCATCCACCACACTACTCTAAAAACTAATAATTATCTCTCCCTTTGAAAGTTTGGAGGTTAGTGCATGTTCCTCCATATTGAACTCTTTACATCCATCAAATAAATGCCTTTCTTCCTTGAATTCATCACCTTATTTATAACACATGCAATAATTATAATTCAAAAACACATCTTCTATTACCAATTTTATTTACCTTCAATATATATGTTGGATTTGGCTAAATCCCTCAGATCCCATACCATCGTGTATGAAACATTTTGATGTTGAAAGAAAGGATATCCCTTCCAATTTGCCCCATTCATATTTTCAATATTTTTAGAATAATTCTCATCATGACATAAACATTGTAATGATATCATATGAAAATGATACAACACATCCTTACTTCTACCAACATCCTTAGATTAAGTCTCAACTAGGGAATCCTTTTTGAAATCATGCTCATCAATACAACTATCCTACTAACTATTCTCATATGGCATTGGGTCATTTTTTGCAATCCTTAAAGTCTCATTAGTTGTCTCTTGGCTCCCATTGGTAATAATTGGGACATTATCTTCAATTAATAAATATTTATTTTCAAAATTTAAATATTATTTCTCAATGTATTAATTGAGACAACATTATCCTAACAAGGAAACTCATTAGTAACCAATAAAATATCTTCTTCAAATAAAAAATCTTTACCTTCAACCTCTACAGCTTGGTGTTCTTCTAGTTCCAAGTTATATTAATTTATAATCTCAAATTTTTCAAGTATATTTTGACTAAAATCTTCAAAATTACATACCTTATTATGTCCCTATGTGGCTATACTTTGTTTCCACCAGTAATAAGCATTTCCCTCAAGATGCAAAGTAGTATATTGAATGACATACTTTTCCTTCATAGGATTGAGAGAAAGATATGTTTGTAATTCCTGCAGCCAAGATCGAGATAAAATATTATCACTACCATAAAAAGTGGGTGATATAAGTTCACTCAATTTATTTTTAATATCTCTCCCACTTATAAGATCAACATAGTCTCTATATGAGATGGTATCCTTGAATGACTCATCATGATTATTGTTGCCATTTAGCCATTCTTCCCAGTTTGTCCATTAGTCCCATGTTCTTAATTATAGATTCAAATAAACATCCCATGATTTCAAATCAAAAATAAAATTTTACTCTACTAAAACTAACATGAAATCACAAACACTAACATGCAATGGTTGATACCACACATGCAACCATTAAAACATGGCATGTAACATGAATAAACTAAAATAATAGTTATCTTACCCAGTAGGCTATCAATATCTCAGATATGATACCAATATCATGTTTCCTTACTAAATTATATATATAAATATCATATCTGGATTTAACTTTATAATAGGAACAATTATCGTAAAATTTATGCCTTCCTCTACACTAGCTAGTGAAACCCAAATTTTGGCACTTTTTGTAGACTAATATAGTAATTGTAAACCAACGCCTATGGGAAATTTTATTTCAAAAAAATTAAGTCCAAAAAAATTAAAATAAATTAAATAATCACTCCACAATAGTTATAGAGCATAATATAATTTTTTGGGCAAAAACCCTTGCCAAAACTACACAATAACACTTCAAAAACTGCTCAAATAAAGCACAAATTCACAAAAATAATAAGATGATTAAAAAAATGAAATAAATTGAAAATTTATAAAAAATACACTTAGTATATGTTTTAATAAAACCCATAAATTTAAAAATACTTCTATACTCTCTACTCACACCAAGTATCTACACAAAAGACTGAACACTAGTTAAAATTTATAGTCCTTGAAGCCCTGTAACAACTTGTATATGGAATTGTATCTATGGATCATAGGGATTTTGTCCTAAAATACTTCAGATCACTGGGTCTTTATCCAAATTAAATATTCATCCAATATTTTTCATTCTAGGATGATCTTAAGAACACTAAATACACACTATTTCACAAGAGAAAATCATTAATTTGGTAAAAAATACTTCAAAATGAAATTATGGAATATAAATAGCCAAGAGGGCCCAAAAAGGACACCCAAATCCATCTCATAGCTTTAGAAATATAAAAATCTAATTAAAAAAATCTATTAGTTGTCATCTTCATCCACTTCCCATAACCTAATTTAATTCTACTTTTCTTGCTTTTTGTCCTATTCCTAGAATTTCCTAAATTTGCCAGTTTTTTGGAGGATAAGAATTGAAAATTAATTTATTAATTTTGTTTAAAACCCACATCATTATCCTTCTTCTTAAAATACCATGCCCCACTTTGACTAATAAATCATTCAATATCAATATTTTATTAAATGCTTGGCCTTTATTATCAAAATTAAGAATAATGAATATTTCAGGTCTAAATAATCAATATTAAATAAATTTATTTTCTGAACTCCTTCCTTATTCCATGGAAAATATTGGAATGATATTTTTCCCTAAAAAATTAAATTATTTAAAAATGGGACATGACATGGTCTCCACAAAGTATTTATATTTTTGGAAACACAAACAATCCTAATGCCCTTCTCATTACACTCTTTGGTGATATTCATTATATAAGTCAAGGCATTCTTCCAGACAATGCTTATTCTTATAAAAGGCACAAGTTGGGTAAACTTGGAAATCACGCTGATAATGGTCTTGAGATCCACACTTGTAACAGGTTCTGGGTGGAAAATAAACACCCCCGCACCCATTACCATATCCTCGATCCCAAAAAGATCATCCTCTCCCAGAATCTTGATTATTAGAAATATAATTTTAGTGAGTCCCTCTTATGTGTTCTTCATGGATCTCATTAATGACTTGACAATCATTGGTATCATGTATGTATGCATCATATATTTTATAGTATAGTGATACTTTAGCCTAAGTAGTGCACTCAAGAAAGGGACAATTTATAACATCATGATTGTCTTCACATATTTCACAAGACTATTTTGTTACAGTGTAAACATTCCTCCATGGGTAGTTATTCATATTATGGACCTATACATCATAGTCAACACACCATAATCCACTATGGGTGTCATGAGCATTATTGGATGTTAGCTTCTCCAGTTAAGAGGCCATAGCAATAATCTAAGCCTCCATAAAGATATTGATCCTTGTATCTATACTTCCCACAACTTCAACACAAAGAGTATCTTCTAGTGACTCATGCGGGTTGGTAAAGGTATTTTGAGATAGAGCTCGATGAAACAAAAGTAACAACCCTCCCATAAATAATTGAACATTATGTGTTGAGTTAATATTGAATGATAGTTTTGAAAGAATCATTTAAAAATATGCATCATATTCACACACACTCTCAGTGAGATCTTGATTTATGTCCTTTAAAGAAACAATGCTTTCTTGCTTAAACTTAGGAATGTTAAAATTTTGAAGTAATGTAGTTTTTGATATTTCATAGCTCACAATTGCTTATTGAGGGTCAAATTTATAGTACCATTTGTGCATGTGATCAATAAAAGTAATGACAAACTTTGTAGCCTTTCATTCTAAATAAGTGATCCCTTTCACTTGCTAAATGATTTCACACTTATAAATGTGTTCCATCATATTTTTAACACCTTGATATTCAAGGAAATGAAGTGTCATCTCATATTACACTATTGATGTACTTGGAAGTTGTAGTGGACCCTTTTTTGGAGTTCCTCTAGCACCTCCTAAACTCTAGTGGAGGTTTGTTACCACCTCCAACACCATTGCTTGATCTTCCTCCAACAGAACCACTGCAGTGCTTCCTCCTATGTTTCTTGTAGAAATAGGTGTACCAGAATTAGTGGGCATTGAAGAAAGTTATTTTGATATGGATGGGCCTGTAGTTTTCCCACTATTGATATTAGGTCCACTTGGCATTCCAAGTTGATCCACATATCATATTTGTAATGGAAAATTTAATGTTAAAGGTAGATTATTATAATGAACTTGTACTCCCAAAGATTCCTCTACTATCTCATTTTTAGACTCTACACTATCACTATCCTAATTTCATACTATAATTCCATCAAACTCAAATGTATAAACATGCACTATGGTGGGGGAACTGGGTCTATGTAGATTGGGTTACAGTATTAGTACCTATCTTAGTTTTTTCATGTGTACCTACACTATTTAAGGGCAAAAACCTATGGGTAGGGGGTGTTTCTTATGCATCTCCATTCTCCCATAGATTCTTGTGACACTTCTAGTATCCTTCCATTGACCCTCTAGTTCACTACCTCTCATAGCGTTGTGCCTAGCCTCATCATAATTTTTCTTGTGTTATTCCCATGACTTGACTTCCATATTTAACTACCAATCTCATACCAATTCATAACCCTCAATTGCCACAATAGTCACATTACTCATGTGTGAAAGAGTTTAGCTATCCATAGAAAATTTCTTAGTCCACAATCAACCATAAACTTCTTAATCTCTAAAGGGAACTATTTGATATACCTTTTTCATGGCTCTATGAGGAAGTTGAACTATGCTTCTCCTAGGTAAGAATATGTAAAAACCACGTATTCCAAAATATAACTTTAAAGTGTTCCTTTCCACTAGATGTATACTATGCATGACTAAATAACTTGTAAATTAGCCAAGGATGTCTCACACTCTACCAATTAGGAATCCTTCTGCCCATAATTTATTGAATGGTTCTATGTATACAATTAAATACAAGCATGTAAGTGCATGGGAAATTCTACAAAGAATGTTTCAAATAGAGATCATATAGGTTATTCTCTACCCATGTTCATGTATAAATTCCTAGTTTAATATATGAGAGCACAAAATTTTATTTTACTGTACTAGTCCAAGGCTCAATATTCTCCAAACAAATTTGCTCAACCATTTTCCTATCATCATGATAGAAATTGAAATGAGTCCCGTTAAGGGAACCAAAATGTTGGGTTATTTTCCTTTAGCATAGCATTACTTTCCTTAGTTATGTGAAATACATGATTTTTTTAAAATTAAACACATATACTATTAACAGATTACACCACGAGAATCTAACTAGTGATCATATAAAATACTATAAGAGAGTTAATTATAAATGAAGAAACTACACCATACATCATTGATCAATATCATCATAAGAAAGATCATAATACGACATAGAAAATAATTACAAATAGCCAACCACGACTAGTACAACATACAACCACTGATGTCCATCTTCAGTAAATAAGTAATTATAGTTCTTCATGATAATGGTTCTAATAATAAATAAAACATAATATAATTTACATAAATAATATACATGGATCATCTGAGCATGAGTTCCCCAAACTCTCTAATATTTATGGCGATCTCAAGTGTCATATCTAATTAAGTACTATTATGGGGAGGGAGAGCATCATCCAAGCACTTTTACACACTAACCATGGATCAATGATCCCCCAAACTAATCCCATTAGGGAATGGACTTACTTTCATGGAATGAGTATGTAGTGATGGCATGAGTATCCAGAGAGACATGCATATACACGTGTGTTGTATAATTTCTAAAACTAAATATGCAGTGTATCATAGAAAATCCATTCTATTACAAGATATTTCACAAACATGTAAACCATACACATAAAATGACAATGTCTCACTAAAAATTGCTTGGCTCAAGTTTTCAAACAATAAATAAATAATAGTGATTTATAGATCAGTCAAAATTCATACACACCAATTGATTGGATTATCTTTATCTAGCATTGTGATGCTAGTAAGCTAGTGAAGTTCATCTCACTCCTTACTCAATATCAAAAATATGAGATTGGTTAACTTAATATAGACAAAATATTCACACATATTACATCTTACTAGCAATCTTATAACATGTTAAACATAGAAGTAATTAAAAACATATATTTATTCTATCAAACGTATGAATGAATCCTACATTATTATCTATCCCATACTAGAAATAATGACTACATTTTATAATACACAGGTAAAATACATATTTAACTACATATTATAATTACCATAATTAGTTTTCAAATATTATACACCCTATGATAACCCATATTACCATAGTCTAGTGTTTTTAAACATAACTACTAATTAGTGCAATGAACCTAATAAAGTAGTCATAAGTCCATAGAAACTATAAGCTTCTATACAACCAACTAGATATAAAAAAACAAGTCACAGTTCCCATGGAACATAATAATATTCTTTTATAGCATTCATTAAAATCTAAGGGGTTATATGCACACATACATAAAGTCCTACTAATTGTCATAACACATGCTATTCAAAGAAATAACCAACCCGCATATATTTAGTCTGTCAAACATATGGATGAATTCTACATATATCAATTTTAGTTTGCTAAAACCTTGGTATGACATATATTTATAATGTAGTATTATATGAGATCCCATAATATCATAATTCACAACTACATAATTACACATAACCAAACTTATGATTTCAGCAATCAAATGAACCACACTCATAAATAAAGGTCAAGTAGTACAAAATTATACAACCTGGGTATACCCTAAGTTTTAAGCTTCATACTAATATAACTTATAGGCACACAACATGATGTAACATTATATGTTATATATATCTAAACACTTGTACATATTAACACTCTCATAAAATGTACTACATGCAAGTATTTAATGCTAAATATATATAAACTAATAGTTAGTCTTAGCCTTTATAGAGAGTGAGATACCTCACAAATCCATTATAATTTTTCATTTAAACTCTTCATTATGTTTCTAGGAGACTATTTCACATGGCTATAGTTTTGGTCCATCGGGCACTTTATGACTCATTCTAGCCATCTATTAACTAAGGGTATAATATGTATATATGATTACTTATACAATATAACATATGCCATATGTAAGTACTCAAATGATAAGAAAATACAATACCAAATTTCATTTATATCTCAATATCAAGAACTCCTTATGGTTTCATCAATCTTTAAAAACTTCCTTGCTCACAGATTATGTTGATGATCTCTATAAGATAAGGGATTATACACTGTAATTCTCTTTCATAATTTTTATTATGTTTTAGGGAGATGGGTATACATGTAGTTGGTGTCCTACTCCTCCAGAGCCCATGACTTGGTTAAAATAGTTAATATATCTATGGACACACATTACTAATTATCCACACATACTATATGTGTGCATATACACCCTTTTAATTATACTACCTAAGATAGGTACTGTACACATGTCCTAAAAATAATAACCATTGCATAAGAACTCCTACGATCATTTTATAATTCTAACTAATGATTTCATGAGGGTTTAAATAATCATTATATCAAAATAGATTCACTATCAACATCTGAAGTCTCTTATATCTGGATGAGCATATTATCCTACCACTTACTACATGATCTAATCCATCAATGCCTTTTACATAAGTTCTATCCATATGAACACACATCCCAAGGTACATGTATATGAATAAGAGTATATACTTCCTCAAAAACATTATTCCATTTAACTTCTATTAAAACTATGCAAACATACAAATTATAGATTCAATTATATGGTATGCCTCAAATCACATGCCTGTATTGAGTGACACACCCAACTTAACTAATATGAGACATCCATAGAGGGTTCTCTAATTCAACAACATATAATATTATTCACTAATCAATCTTATTTTATGTCCATAGACATTGAGCATAAAATCAATTATAAAATAAGGTTAATAAAGGGCTTAATAAAATATTCAATGAATCAATTCACTTCCATTTATTCTTATTTTATGCATGATAATAAATGCCATACAAAAGAGAACCACCCATATAATGACTCAACATATAACCATTTTATATAGAATCACTCCAGTAAATAGATACTTTTATTTTAACTACTGGGGCATAAGGAATCAATGCTCCTCCATGTTATTCTCCTAATAGTATTTGTTGCATACTTTAAATATCTAAGTACCCTACATCCAACTGAGAACATTAAACAACTGGAGGAATTTGTTCACTAAAATACTCAAATTACTGGTGAATGTATTTAATTTTATAAATCTATCTATATATAATTTAGGATATTTATACACTCAACTAAGTAACTTAAGTAACTGTTTTTATATTCAGTAAATCAAATAAGTCATTGCATGATGTATTATGCTGCACTTTAGTATGACCAACTTAAGTATGCTACAAGACAAATTTGTTATATGAATATAATATGTCATTGCTTGATTATACAAATAATATTTTCACATCTCTAAAAATTATACCATAGTCAATGTTAGTAAATCCATTTTGGTTTAAATTACCACATTTACCCTTTTTTTATTATGCAAAAATTAATAGGTTCACCATAAAAGGAAATAGTTTTATATAGATATGAAGTCATAATGCCTAGTGGTTGAAGACAATGTAATATACAACAACCAAAAGGATTTATATCAGTTAATATTCATATTTATCATCATTTAATGGGATGCCTATCCCAATCAAGGTGTCATGATTCTAGTTGCTATTATATACATGACAACTAGAATAAACCAACATACACATATTTAATGATATTATGTCTTCTATTTCTACCCAGATATTTCTGTTATTATTGTTAATATTTTTGCCTATTTTCTTTCCTTTACTCAGTTTGCCCTTCTCTAACAACCATTTAATAGATACATAATGGTGGTCATTAGCCCTAAGCTTGTCTAATATTCTTGTTATTTAAGGATTGACTCTATCCTAGCAACAACTTGAATAACAATATGCAGAATTGGTTAATTTATAGATTGACATGTTTCAGCATAAAAATATATAATTTATTCAACCTAGTTATATGGTATAGAATAAAAAAATATTATTCATAGTGTACAAGCATGTCTACTTGATTTAACCATAAATATAAGATAATAGTTTCTAAATCTTTGATTTACAGACGTACCAATCAATATATAGATTTATGTATAATTTTACAGATATGTTTTTGGTACAAGCATGAGCTCCTACTTGGTAGTCCAAACAACCTCTCTCTAATTATTTGTCCTCTCTAACTCCCTCTGTGCTACACATTTTCCTGCTCCATTCAAATATATCCCTTCAAAAATTAATACTCTTCATGTCTCTTTCCTATTATTTGTTATTGTAAGACTTGGTCTTTTCTTTTAAAAAGATTTTCCTTCTCTTCTTTTTGTTTTTCTCCTTATTTAATGACTATCTTTCTTTTTGTTTTTTATTAAATTTAGACCTTTCCTATTTTATTTATTTATTTTCTTTTTCTTTTTATTTTTCTCTCAAAAGGTAATTTTAATTTTTTTATTTATTAATTATAAAAACTAGTAAATTCACTAATTAGATTAGCATCCCGTAATGCCATGATGGATTAATTAAATCAATAAATCTAAATCAAATCTAATTATGCTAATATCCACCAGATTAATACATAAATTCCATGCAAGATGAATTTCCAAATGACCATTTAAACAATGTTAAAAAATCAAGAGCAAATAACTATCTAATGCAAGTATAAATAAACATGTTGTGCCACCCATTTATTATGTAGTCTAACATGTGCTAACTATTGTGGTGTGTGCAGAGTTTTAGTTAGTTTCTCTATCATCCTCTGACATATCAATCTACATCACCCTCTCTGATGATTCTCTCCATCCATCACACTCTAAGAGATGAGTTCTCCTACATCAACCTCACAACAAATAGGTAGTTAGACCATAATAGCATGATAAAATTACATCATAAAATATATTTGAAATAAAAAATTAATTTATTTGTAATGTAAACATATACACTATATCTAACTCATATCAATGTACTCATGCAACATAATCAATATCTTACTATCCCATAACAACATATATCTCATAGTTTAGTTAAAAATAGTTAAATCTGAATTTATCAACTATAAATATCCATGGATAATAAACTAGTTTGCTTGGTGAAGAAGCAAGATGTAACATCCTTCCCCCATAAATCTATTCATCATCTTGGATGAATATTATTCAAACATAAGTTTTGAGTTAAAATCATTATTTAGTAGAGAAATAACATAGTATAAAGTATCAAATCAAGTAAATAAATGCAAAATCTACTTGAAAAACTCATGATATTTCTCCAAATTAGTACTATTATCTAAATATTAATCCCACAAGACCCTAATATATAAATAAATTTTCTGAGTGTCACTTACTTTGAATGGTTCCATCATGACCACCCCAAGGTTCTAAATCAGTAAGACAAGCCTATATATAATAGGACTGACCACTTCTAATACCTCAAAGGATCCTATATATCTCAGTGAAAGTTTTAATAACTTTCCAAAAACACATGAAATCATCATAAAAACCAAAAACAAATGGCTAGGGAGAGTTTCATAAAACCTTCTATCCCCCTCTACGCATATCTCTATCTTAGATATTGTTTTTCTCATTTTGGAGAAAGTATTTAGGGAGCATGGTAAGAATGATATATATATATATATATATATATATATATATATATATATATATATATATATATATATATATATATATATATATATAAGTTAATACTATCGCTACTTCATGTCACTTTAGGAAAGTATAACATGTCAATATTGTCACTACTCCATGTAGCTTTTGGATAAGTATGACAATGAATAGGAACTAGAAATACTACATTTCTAATGTATACTACATTTCAAAATTAAGGGATACCCATTCCATAGTATACATGCATATAGACATATGATTGAATTTGACATGTCTGTTTGTCAAATCCTATATTCAATAAGTCTGTTTATTGGATCCAAGCTTAGTAAAATTGACAAGTCCATCTATCAAATCATGGATTCAACAAGATCCCCTTGTTAGATCTAAATTTAGTAACTACCAAGTCAATGTGAGACTAGATAGGATCCACTACCATCTCACCTTATTAATTCACCACTCTTCCCTTAGGTCTCTATGAAC
Organism: Torreya grandis; assembly: GCA_037957365.1. Lineage (NCBI taxonomy): Eukaryota > Viridiplantae > Streptophyta > Pinopsida > Cupressales > Taxaceae > Torreya > Torreya grandis. The sequence continues at coordinate 3,227,821 of JARHVA010000503.1, read as the reverse complement.
TAATGATATCCAAAATGTGCACTAGGATCAATGAATCACAATTCTATACTAACATATCATAAAAAATAATACTATCTGATAAATAATTCTATATGTAACAACATACATACAAGAAAAATCATATAATCATTTTGTAATTGTATTAAATTACCACTACCCAAACATAATTAGTATCATATTTCATAGCTTAATCTATAGTGTTATATTCATAATTAAGAGGAAATAATGTTAAAATTATCATAACATACAAAGGCCAAGGATCACACCGTCCTTACAACCTTATTAAAGGTAACAAGCGAGACAAAGTCTCCCTGCTTGTTTGCCTAGTTCACGACAAGATAAAGTTTATCTCAACCTTTTATACTAACATGATGTTCTACACATCTTATACCCTACTCACTCCTGATGAAGGTACACAAATATATTTAAAAAATAACATGCTCCAAGCAAAAGATAATATTATCAATCTAATCAAGGGTTTAAAATAACATAATAATTATAATAAACTTAGAATTCTCAAACTAGAACCAATATAAATTCAAGGTTTGACACTCCACATGGTCAAAGTTCACAAGTTAGATAAAGTAGTGACTCTTAAAAAGTCACAATTAGAAAATATAAAACTAACATCTCAAACACAAAACTCTTACATACCCTCACATGGTAATATAAAATGCTAAATCAACTTCAAGAAAATATGAATCCTCTCAGTAGGTTTATAATGATGTTAAAATAAAGTGAGGGAGTGACAACTCACCTCTATGCCCACCATGAGAGATGAAACCTCTACTTAATCCACATAAAAATAAGGGTGTCAATACATAAGAAAAGCCTAACACAAAGGAATGCTCAACCAAGACATCAACACTCTATTACAATAAAATTTCCCTGCTCTAAGTGGTGCCAATCTGAAAATAGTCTTATAGGATTTATGCAAGTAAGACACAAAAATAAAGCTCACATACATAAGTGAGAAGCATTCCATGTTTTTTTTAAAAATTGACAACACAAAACATAAATAGTAAAGGTGACTCATTTACCAATAAATATGTAATCATACTCGAGGTGTTAAATCTAAAATATTCAAGAATATGGTAGGGAACCCTTGTTCACAACCTATGAACCATGCTATGTACTGGTCTACCCATACCTCGTGTACAACTATCACCATTGAGACACTTAATAAACTAACCCTTTAACAGCTCTAAGGGGATACAATTTTTCCTAAGGTACACACTCAATGTTCCACACAACATTTCGTGAATGTCTCATACTTACAATAGTCACCAAGCCATACAAGAGGATCCACCAATCATGGTGTAACATAGTTATATACTGAGGCACTACAACTCCAAAACACTAGTGCAATAATTCATGTCACTAATTTCATACTGGTGAAGAAAATTACACAAAAATTCTAATGGACTCATTAGGTCCTAGAATTCAAGCCACAACTCTTATACCACATGTAACAACCCCACTCAGTGCTAACTAGAAATATGTGTTTTTTTTTAAAATTAAACACATATACTATTAATAGATTACACCAAAATAATCTAACCAATGATCATATAAAATACTATAAGATATTTAACTGTAAATGAAGCATACTGCACCATACATCACTGATCAATATCATCATAAGAACACATAATAATACAAGATATAAAATAATTACAAATAGCCAGCCATGATTGGTACAACATATAACCACTGCTATCCATCCTCAGTAAATAAGTAATTATAGATCTTCATGATAATGTTTTCAATAATAAATACAACATAATACAATGTACATAAATAAGATACCTGGGTCCCTTGAGCATGAGTTCCCTAGACTCTCTAATATTTGTGGCAATCTCAAGTGTCATATCTAAGTAAGTACTATTCTAGGGAGGGAGAGCATAATCTGAGAAAATTTCCACACCAATCATGAACCAACTATACCTCACACTAATTCCATTAGGTAATGGCCCTACCTTCATGGATGAGTAGATAGTGATGGTGCAAAAATTTAGAGAGACAAGTAAGTGCATGTGTTTTGTATAATATGTAAAACTAAACATGCAATGTATCATAGAAAACTTGTTCTATTACAAGATATCTCACAAACATGTAAACCCTACACATGAAATGATAATGTCTTACTAAACATTATGTGGCTTAAGTTTTCAAATAATAAATAAATAATATTGATCTATAGATCAGTCAAAATTAATACACACCACTTGATCAGATTGCCTTCATTTGGCATTGTGATGCTAGTAAGCCAGTGAAGTCCATCTCACTCCTTACTCAGAATCAACAATATGATATTGATTAACTTAATATAACCAAAATATTTACATAGATTACATCCTACTAGAAATCCTATAACATTTTAAACATATGAGTATTCAAAAGCATAGATTTATTCCATCAAACATATGAATGAATCCTACATTATTATCTATCTCATACTATAAATAATGACTACAATTTATACCACCCAGATAAAATACTTATTTAATTATAGTTTATAATTACCATTGTTAGTTTTCAAACATTCTACACCCTATAATAACTCATATTACCATAGTTTATTGTTTTTAAACATAACTACTAAGTACCACAACCAGTCTAAAAAAGTAGTCATAAGTCCATGGAAACCATAAGCTTCTATACAAGAAACTAGATATAACAAAACAAGTCATTATTCTCATAAAACATAATAATATTCTATCATAAAATTCATTAAAATATTAGGGGTTGTATGCACGCATACATAAAGTCCTAGTAACTATCATAAAACATGCTACTCAAAGAAATAACCAACTTGCATACATTTAGTCTGTCAAATATATAAATAAGTTCTAGGTATATAAATTTTAGTTTGCTACCACCTGGGTATGAGATACATATATATTGTAATATTCTATGACATCTCATAATATCATAGTTCACAATTACATAATTACACATAACCAAACTTATGATTTCAAGAATCAAATAATCTACACTCATAAATAAAGATCAAACAGTACATAATTATACCACATGGGTGGGTAAGTGCACCAAATTGGGGGACAAAAATGGGCCTACCCATGGACATGATTTTTTTGAAATTCTAAAAATATGAACCTCTACAAATAATTAGAGATGGCTACACTCAAAATTTGAAGACGGTATAAAAACATGAATTGCAGCATTTCAAGTCTAGTTTCCATTTTTAAAAAAATGGTTAAGTATAAATAGATTAAACATTTAAAATTTGAAGAGGACCTCTTATTTTTTTTAAGAAAAATTAAATTTTATCATTCTGTGCAACCCACCATTTTTTGAGCATCATTAAATATTGTTAGAAACCTTTTGGTGAATATATAGATTAGATCTTATAGTGTGTTATGAACTTTTTAAATATTTTTTTGATGAATATTTTTTTTATTAATTTTTCAATTTAGTATATCTTGAAAACTAACAAAAAAATGGATAGCCATCCGTCCGATCCACCGTATCTACCTAAAAAAAATGAAAAATTAATTTTTTTGGATGTATGTAGAATTAGGCCTAGTTTATTACCATATAATTTGTTTTCTTGTTGGATAAATGAAAACCAAATTATATATCCATGAATAGGCATGTATGGGTGAGGCATGTAGTGGCCTAAAAAGGTGTTGTTAGAAAGAATATAGTTTGAACCCTTAAAATAGCTCAAAAATTATAAAAATCATATAATTAGAAAGAGGACAATGTGCTCATCATAATGGTAATAATTTTTTGATTTTTTTTGTTGAAATCTATAGCATATTTGGTGATTTAAGTTGAAATTTGCTGGTTTTATCTAAAACTCTTGGTCTCGACTGTAAATACACAGTCCCAAGCCATAGGCTCAAACATCCAAGCCATTTATGAGCCTAAAAGGGTAATTTTAAATTTGAATTTAAATAACATATACATGTTATGAAATACATACATGATCCATAATGCGTATACATTATATAACACAACATACAATGCATACACATTATGTAACACATACGCGTTTCTTAGACATCAAATGAAACAAACAAATTTCATGTTTATTATGGGGGAAAGGTTCCATTATCCATGCATACTTATAGGGGAAATGTCAAATTTCATGTTTCTTATAGGGGAAAGGTCCCATTACCTATGGACAATGAATTGAGGTGCCATAACATCGCATTAGACTTCAATATTTTTACCTATTTCAATATGTCATATTAACTAATTATAGCTAAGGTTTCTAGGTCTAACACATTATACATTTGATAATATAACTTATTTTATTACAAGAGGTCATAAAATGCATTTTTTAAACCTATGATCAAAACTTAACATTTAGTGTACCAATCATTGTGCATTAGAGTATCAATACTTGACTCTTACTTGTCAAGATGTGATTGGTTACATTTAATTTTATAGAATAAATGTTGAACAAGTATTACATAGTACATGTTCAAATTTTGGTGCACTTTAATATATAAATATATACACCAATATGTCTTGTCAATAGAACACATGTTAACAAAATCCTCATTTAACAATTGAAACATGCACAACTGTTGGGATCTTTCCTGTAGTAGGGCAAGGATATAGCTTACCACCTTACTTACCTAAAATCCTACTTGCCCTTAAATTTTGTGTTTCTTATTGATATTATCCTACTTGTCTAGAATCCTATCTTACCCTTTTGCTATTTCTTTGATATCTTTGACCAGACCCCTTTATTTATAAAATTTGAACTAATTTATTTAAGTGGCAAACCCATTGAATTAGACTATGTAGTATAGATAATCTTTTGTAAGTAAAAATAAGAACCAAGCCCTTGGTGTAACAGTGCATCTCTTTGATATCTATTTCAAGAATGCTATCTAATGAAGCCTAATACCTGTGAATCAAGCCTTAGATTATCTGAAAAATTATTTCTAAATTATGTTAAATAAAGTCACTTAAGTTTCCTCTAAGGTCACTTAGTGCATGCATCTAATTCAATAGGTGCATTTTGAGGTCCTAATTGAATGTCTAACAAGAGTATTATATTGTTACAATTATTCACTTGATTCCCATAATGTATTCAAATACATTATTCAAAATTTTCCTAAAATTAAGATCTCTTATGAAAATATGGTTAATCTTCCATTATGTGCACATCCTTCATCTACGCCTCCATCACACATGGGATAACCATCAACCACTCCATCTATTCCCACATCATCTAAAGAATGTATCTTTGACATGGGACTAGTCCTAGGTGCACCATGGATGCAACAATTACAAGCTTGAAAACAATCTAGACAACACTTGATGCTTAAAAATACCATATAGTTTTATACCTTACTATGTAACTGGGATGGTAAGGTACAAAAGTAGGATGATGGACCTACAATGTATTTACATGTTAAATTATTAAATATTTTGGTCAAGTTGGGTATGAATTTTGTTTTATATAAGATGTGGTTTTGACCTCAATAAACTTGAAATGGTTACATTTATCCATTAGTGATGATGTGGTAATTTATTAAGACATTGTTTTAAGATGACATGCCTAGTGATGAATGTATAGCTTATAAAATATATATTTAAAATAGGGAATTTATTCAAACCATTAAGGGATGGTGTAGACCTGGCATTAACCAAGTATGACATATATATAAGCTATCTTAGCTCAAACTCTATTGAACTTATTCAAGATACATTAAACATGTGGTCCAACGTCCCCTAAATTTGTGACCTACATCCCCTTAAGGATGATGTTGAGCAAAGAGACCCAATAATTATTCATGTGGATGATGAATTTCTCACTTCATAGAGATGGTCGATCAGAATTGAATACCAGTGTGCACTGCCTTGCTGAAGGTTTCAAGATTATATATATTTTATACATATATCTTCAATCATCTTGTTAAACCTTATGATGTGGATTGTAATAAATTAGTACATGTCTCAAAATTCTTGCTCTAACTTGGGATTTGAGGTTGAGGCTCATCCATTGCTGAATCGTGTTCTCTCTTGCATGTAGGACTTAATATATATGCAAGTTTTGGGATCTCTAGAGCTAATTCAAGGCAAAGGGATATAAATAATTTGAATATGTATACATGTGGAAAACTAATAATGTTTGGTGCTTTCTTGAAATTTGGATGGGACCTTAAATGGATCTACATGATACTTATCATATAGTAATGGTGAGTCAAAGGCTCATACCACATGTGTGAATTATTTACTAGACATGAGTTGATTTGATCGATGTCAATCTTTAAACATTGTATGTATGATAAATTTATGAATATGCCTTAGTTGGATTGGTTGGCTCAGTGATGGAACATATCTAAGTATCAAATATGTGAATATCTGACAACTCTAACACTTCTCTATGTGTACTAAACCTACACATGTATATGGAAATCTTTGATTGGATTGGGCATCTTGAGGCTCTAACAAATCCGATGCTTCTAGGACAAGTGACAGTTAGATCTCTAACACAAATATATGTGTGTACAAGATACACACGTGCATACATATATAATTAGATCAAACCTTGAAGGGATATGATACCTATCTCTTTAAATCTTCTAGGACCTGATACCTCTAACAGTGTTGACACTTTCAAGCATGCACGAGGTACACATGGTGATATGTAATTAAATTTGGCCTCTCGAGGCATTGTCAACTCTGAAACTTCTAGGACTTGATGCATCTCTAATAAATTTAACAAAAGTTTGGGTGTATGAGGTACACATGTGGAATAACAAGGTTCAATTATAGGGGAAATTCAATTGAGGAGGCATAGGAGGTCAATTTGAACCCCTTCTTGACATAACTATAAGATCATGATATATATGATTTGGGTTAAAATTAAGTATGAATCTATCTATCATGAATTGAAATAATTAGTTGATTGGTTCAATTAGGGACATGATTTAGGCAAATTGGAGGCCCTAAACCAAATTTATGGCCCAATCAATTGTCTAATCTAGATGCAACATGTATGACTTAATTGACCCTAATTTAATCAAAAATGTATATTCAAATGCAAATGTGGATAATTTTAACCCATTGAACCTAAATTAGAGTTTATAATGTGATTGAAAGGGATAAATTAGGTCACATTTTGTGACATGTTGATCGTAAACCCTAATTTTATCACTTGAACATGTATGTAGTTCCCCTAAACCCTAATTTTATGACATATACACATGTACAAACCTATTACACTAAACCCCTAACCCTAAATCCTAATTTTATAAAAAACATAAACCCTAAGTTCCTTGATTTCATCACAAATGCATAAATTCATGAATGTGATTAGTGTTAATTTGTGAATCTATTATTCACCTAGTTTTGTAAGGACCTATGATGGGATTATGGGAAAAATTAGCTCATTTTGTATTACATATTGATCCTTATTACATCATTAATTAGTCTTATTGCTTCATAGTCTTATCAAGAGTCTTATTGCATCATGTATTGGATATTTATGCATCATATTGGGGATTTATGTATCATATTGAGCCTTATTGCATCATATGATAGCCTAATTACATCATATTGATCCTTATTGCATCATATGATAGCCTGATTGCATCATATGATAGCCTAATTTCATTATATGAAAACCTAAATGCATCATATTGGATATTTATTATGTATTATAGTCTTATATCATTTTATGATAGTCTTATTACATCATATGATAGTCTTATTGCATCATATTAGGGATTTATGCATCATATTATAGTATATTGAGTGTTATTGCATCATATTGTAGTATTATAATGGAAAAAATAGTTGAATATGAATCTTTTTTCTTGTTTGTATAATATACGCTTATACTTCAAGGAATGCATACGGGTTCCTATAATGTGTAAATGTTCCTTTATAAAAAAACAAAAACTCACTTTTCAACATCTTTTTTTATTTGTAATTGAGATTGATGTCCCCATAAACATTCCTTGCATACTCTACGTACTTTCTTGGTTGATTTTTTCAAAGTGGGCTCCATTTCACATTCAAGGAGGAGGAATAAGTTAAATAAAAAATATTAGATAAATTATAAGAGTTGAGAGAAAAAATAAGGTATGAATGCAAGCAATTTATTTCAAACAAGGTACAAACACTAACCCTGATGAGCCAAATGCTTTAGATAATGAGGCAATTGATAATAATCAATTAAATCATGATGAAATTTATAATAATGAATTGAATTATGATGAAATTCACAATCATGAATTTAATTATGATGAAATTGAGAATAGAAAATTAGATAATGTTGAAAATTAACATTCATAGTTTAAAGTTTTTGATTATGTTGATGAAGCCTATGCATGATACTTTACCCACAAACAATGAAGAAAATTCAATGGACTCAAATAATGATGAAATTAACAATGAATAAAATTTAATGGAAACACATAATGAAGAAATAAACACATTTGAAGAAAATTTCATGGAAACATATGATGATTTTGAAATACCCTCTGAATGGATTCCACCAATAACAACACCTCCAACAATTGTGCATACCCTCTAAATGGATTCCACCAATAACAACACCTCCAACAATTGTGCATAGAAAAAATAAGTAATTAATTGAAGTTGATGAAAATATTTTGAAATCAATGCATAAAAAAATATTTGACCACCATTCAAGAAGATTGTCTCAAGAAATTTGGGATAATTTCTTTCATAAATTGGAGTATGATAGTCAAAGATGTCAATTATTTGTTTCATTAAGATGAGACCTCTAATGTATGCATTAAGACTAAGAACATCTAACATGGATAATAAAAATGATGAAATTATTGAAAATATACATGATGTGTATCATATTATAATCTTGAAATCCTGCAATAAAGATTGTAATGCTACCCGACGTATAATGATAACTTGTGCAGTAAATGGTAAAATAGGGATAAAATGATTGATTTCAAAAACAAGTCAAAAACTTGATATAAATAGAAAAACATTAATGAAAGAAATTAAAAGATGTGAAAGACTTAATAAACCCAATATGAAAGAGCTCTAGTCATTCTCTAGTAGACTTTCATAAAATGACAAGGCTATAGCCAATGCTTTGAAAGAGTTACTTGCATAATTTTGGAAAGATAATACAAGAGTTTCGGCCAATGCAAGAGATGTAGTGAAAAGAAGAGTTGGTACTCATAATCATGAACCGCATCTGAAACATTTCTTGGATATGACTCAAACATAATTTTACTCTAAGTTTTTAGAAAAACATCCACAAATTACTATTAGTCAAAGACTTTTTGAGATGGCCAAACCTTTTTATGTAAAAATAAATCATACATGCACCACTTGTTGTAGGCAAAATGTTGAATTTTCAATACACTATGATGTTTTTCACCATATTCATTGTACTTTGCATACTACTAACATTTTTTAGGAGTGTGGTATAGAAGTTCCACTAAAATTAGCTAGGGAATTTATTTCAAATCTTTTTTGTGAAAGATCAGATGGATAGTTTTTTTATAAGAAAGCATGTTTGGATGGAAATTGCAACATTTATGATAGATTGCTAAAATTGAAAAAAAGTATCCATTAGGAGTGTACAAGTGTAATTGGACAAGAATTAGTTGGTTTGAGCAAATACAAATTTGTGACTTATCAAGTAAAATATGGTAAAGAATCTAAAAGGTGTGAGCCTTTTACGAAAGAGATACCTGTTTCAAGTTTTATGGTCGAATTGAAGGAGAAAATTGTTTATGAGTATGTAAGGCACACACATAGGGATAAATGGCTGGATGAACATTTCAAGCTAAGAAAGGACACATTACCACTTGATTCTCTTGTTTAAGTAGTTGACTTTGTAGAAAATCACACATTCAAACCACAAACAAAAGTTTAATCATAGTATTACAACTCAACACAAATTACCATATTCGTGCATATAGCATTCATGCATGCACTTGATAGTATAAAAGAATATCAAAAAATATGAATGGATTTTCATTTATATATCAGTGATGACCAATCACATTGAATAGGTTATGTGTAAGGTTTTTTTGATAATTTCTATGGATAGTTGACTCAGAGGAACATTAATTTCAAATGGCATTACATTTGGTCAAAAAATTGCACAACATAATTTAAGAATGCACTAATGTTTTATTGGTTGAGCAGGATGCACATTACAAATAGTGTAGAATATATTTAGATTGTCACTGAGGCTGGCCACGGAAAAGGGGAACATGATGGTGCTAGAGCATGTATAAAAAGAGCCATTGCAAGGGAGTAGTTAAAATATGACAATGTTGCTAATTTGATTGATGCAGAAAGTGTGGTTGACTGGTGTAATGAGAACATATGTCATGGTGCTCAACCAAATTATACTATTTATAAACATTTTGGTTAATGGAGGAAACAAACTTGGAAAACTATGAGGATTGTATGACTCTAATAGGTTCAAGTGAGCTCCACTCATTTAATAGTTCAAATGTAGATTCTTGAACTATTCATACACAACATTTGGCATGCTTTTGTTCTGCATGCATGGAATTTATTTGGAATGAGTGTGAGTCACAAGAGTGGGTGGATGGATGGAGTTCCAAACCTCTAATTTGAATCAACACATATCAGGTTCCATCAACATTGTAACTTACTGTCATGTCATCCTCACATGATTTTGACCATGTATTCGATCTAGTATAACCCGGTAGAAGATTAATCTTTATGGACTATTTTTTCTCATAATTTATCTTCATAATGTCATTAAAAATTATTTTTTATGATGTAGGCCATGTTTTTGTAGTTATTTTAGATGAGGACAATGAAGAGGGAACATATTACTACTTATGTTGGTGTATAGATGGAAAGAAAAAATTGACTTCCCAGGTCGTAGATGGAGAAAACATTGATTATCCCATTAGGTCTATGGTAGTCACTGGAACTTGGATTCGATGATATCCTATAAAAAATTCAAACGTATGGTTGTTTGAAGACTTTGAAATTCATAGGAAGACTCTACACTCTTCAAATTTGGTTCTTGAAATGAATATGCAATTGCAAAAATATCATGGGAGGCCAAGAAACAAGAATCTATGAAAAGTTTGTGAGTCAGACCATGAAGCCATTCTTGATACTATCAAGATTAGATCATATCCAAGTGGTTCATTGGATTGAAATGTGTAGGTATGTTGACTTTTAAAATATAGATGTAATCAATTTTATTAAATGTTTTTGATTTTGTAGGTAGTACATGCATAAAATTCATCTTTAATTACTTATTAACATTTTTTTTAGGTTAGTGGTGCCAAATTAGCTTCCACCTTCACCTGGTTGGCACTATTAACAAAGAATTTTATATTATTGAAGATAAGAGAATCTTAGTAAAAGTACATGGCATTTTTGCACTCCTGAACAATTACTCATGACAAGTTTATTTATCCTTATAGCCTTCCAAACACCTTTACTGTTAGTGTTTCTGTGCTCTACAACAATAGTGAAAATTCACTTACGGGTGGAAGTGGATGTCAATATTCTTGGAGAACATGTAATTTGCCTATATATATGTACTTGAAGTGGTGTATTTTCACTTGCCAGTCTTGGATGCAAATTTGCTAGTTGGAGGTTGTGAAGTTGTCTCTTCATTACCAAAAATTTGCATTTTAGAACCCTTTACTGAAACTTCTAGCACATATTACTCTTATAGGTGATTCATACTAGATTCAAGGTGAAATTATAGGACTTTCCTATTCACATGAGGGATCTTATGATTCCTCCTTATGACTTACAATTATGGTTTTATGTATGCCTGAATTTAGGCTAAAAATTAGCCTCTTTCTTGTATTGGGAAGGACGTTTTTGAGCCCGAAATGGGTGGTGGGTTTGTCATTTGAGCCAGATGGGAGGTCAAGAACCTAGTCCTAGATGTTATTTAACCCTTTGGATGTGTTGGTAATGCTAGTTTTCAGCCAACAAGCACCAAAAATTGAGTTCTCGGATCGTAGCTTCAACTTTAACAATATTTGTTATTAGTGTTTCCGTGCTCCGAAACAATAGTGAAATTTTATTTGTGGGTGGAAGTGGGTGTCAAGGTTATTCAAAAACATGTAATTTGCCTATATATATGTGCTCAAAGTGGTGGATTTACACCTGCTGGCTCTAGAGGCAAAGTTGCTAGTTGTAGGCCAAGAGGTTATCTCTTCACTACCAAAAAATTGCATTTTAGGACCCTTTACTGTAACTTATGGCATAAATTTCTCTTAAAGATAATTTAGAATAGAATCAGGGTGAAATTAAATGAATTTTTGGTGCACACAAAGGATCTTATGGTTCCTCCATATGACTTACAATTTTGGTTTTATGCATGCCTAAAGTTAGGCTAAAAATCAACCTCTTTCTTGTATTGGGAAGGGCATTTTTGAGCCCAAAATGGGTGGTGGGTTTGTCATTTTTCCATATGAGAGGTCAAAAACCTAGTCCTAGACATTATTCACCCCTTTGGATGTGTTGTTAGTGCCAATTTTCAGCCAACAAGCACCAAAAATTGAGTTCTCAGATTGTAGCTTCAACTTTGACAACATTTGTTGTCAGTGTTTATGTGCTCTGAAATAGTAGTGAAAATTCATTTATGGGTGGGAGTGGGTGTTAAGGTTCTTGAAACACATGTAATTTTACTATATAGATGTGATAATAGTGGTGGATTTTCACCTACTAGTTCTGGAGGCAAAGTTGCTAGTTGTAGGTCAAGAAGTTGTATCTTCACTACCAAAAATTTGCATTTTAGGACCCTTTACTGCAACTTCTGGCATAGATTTCTCTTAGAGGTGATTTAGAATAGATTCTGGTTGTAATTAGAGGAATTTTCCATTCACATGAGGGATCTTATGGCTCCTTCATATGACATACAATTTTGGTTTTATGCATGCCTGAAGTTAGGCTAAAAATTAGCCTCTTTGTTATATTGGGAAGGACGTTCCCGAGCCTGAAATGGGTGGTGGGTTTGTCATCTGGGCCAAATGGGAGGTCAAGAACCTATTTCTAGACATTATTCTCCCCTTTAGACATATTGGTAGTGCCATTTTTTAGCCAATAAGTATCAAAAATTGAGTTCTCAAACCGTAGCTTCAACTTTGACAATATTTGTTGTCAGTGTTTCCATGCTCCAAAATAGTAGTGAAAATTCATTTTTGGGTGGAAGTGGGTGTCAAGGTTATTGGAAAACATGTAATTTGCCTATATATATGTGCTCAAGCTGGTGGATTTGCACATGTCAGTTATAGATGCAAAGTTATTAGTTGGAGGTAGAGTATATTATGAAAAAACTTTTGGTGAGGAGCAGAAAGATGGATCAATTATACCAATCCATCGAGCTTATACCCACAAACCCTCTTTGCAAAAAAAATATAAATTTAACATAATGCAATGACAATTATGATAACTAAATATATGTCTTCCCTACTTCAAGTGTTGAAGGTGGTTTGGAGGTTGGGGTAAGTCTATGGGAGGAGATATGGCCAAACATCAATATTATATGTGAGAGAGGGGTCAAGAGTGAGCAATAAGGTTAGAGGGGAAAAATAATCTTTAAGATCATGAATTAGGCCTTATAGTAATACTTGGGCAAAAGTGGAAAATACTTGGGGTCTTTAATGAAAAAGTCAAATTGGTATGTTTTAGATGTCATGAGTATATTTTCAACAAAATAAGATCAATGGGAAGGTCAAATTGGTCCTTTGGAGAGTATGTATAGGGCATGGAAAACCCTAGATTAGCGAGCTTCAAGCATTTTTGAGAAATTTAACCATGGAAATTTAGTGAAACTTTGTAATCTTGCTCCCTTATAAATATACAAGGTGAATCAAAAGGTTTTAACATGAGATTATATGAATGTGTATGGATTCTAAGACTAAGGGTTTGGAATAGGGCTAATTAGGCCTAAATGAGGGTAGGCTAATGAAGGAAGTGATAGTTAGAGGTGGATTTGGGATATGAAATTTGACATAGACATGAATAAGAATAGAGTATACCTATAAATGCCTTTATAATCTATTGATAACTCATAACGTTTCTGTACAAGGCAAAATACAATAAAAAAGGCTACAAGCCTTGAGAGAGCATTATGTCCATAAGGTGTGGAATGATAGCATGCTATTGTTTGAGTACTTGAAGGGGGTTATACCAGGTATGTTATGATCATCTAAGACCATATGTGATAATAGGTTGACCTCTTGAAACATTGACCAAGATTTGGTCCTTGAGACCTAAAGAAGGTGCCTAGGAAGAAACTAAAAAGAGATTGAGAGGAAATTTGTGAATGAGACATGAATGGAATGAGATAAAATATGTATGGATAGAGATTAATTCCATCAAGGAGGTGCTACTAAGAGTATAAGGAATAATTACTAGGTGTAATAAGCTAAATTAAGTCCAAAGAGTTAAAAGAGGAGCTAGCTTATGAAAGAAGATTCAAATCAAACCATAGCAAGTGAATGTCTAATTTACAACATTATCCTAACAAACCATAGCATAGAAAACAATAATAAGTGAATTTCAGTTAGGTATTAATTTATTATCAGGGTCTGATTTGCAATATTATCCTAACAAGTTATTCTTAGTCTCATAACATTTCTAATCCTTAAGATTACTTCAAAACCAATCATTTATAATAATCTGAATGTAAGTGATTCAAACAAGCTTTACTTCATTGGTTTTCTTAAATATTCATGTAAAAAATAAGAATGTCATGTACAAATGTCATATATAGGCATACAATGTCAATAATACATGCATTTCCATATAGGCATATAAAAAATTACATCGTGTCTAACAACATAATATCTAATGTCAAGTGAATACATCATATATGCATGTACAATGCCAAAAATGCATACATTACCATATAGGCATACAAAAAAGTACATCATATATAACATACTAATCATCAAATAGTCTCACTCTCTTTGCTTGCTTCAAAGAAGACTCTCCTTGGGATGCCCTGCTTGTATATGGAGATATCTTGAATACCTTAGATTATTCCAAGGTTTGACTGTGGGTAGTACGGTCATAGCTCGCTTACAGTTGAACCTATTCGAATATAGAAACTATTATAAATTTAATAAGTATACATGAAACCAAGTTAAGAAAATCATGTTTTAAACTATAATAAAAAGATTATTTAAACATGCACTTATTGCAATCTCATGGTCCTCCTCAATTTGTCGTTGACACTTGACTGGATCAATTCCAGTTTTAACTACACAAATAAGCATTTCAAATGATGAAGAAACATGAGGAGTTATCATAGTATTCATCTGAATCATACTTATCAAATGTCATATGATAGCCTTGCATACACAATACATTTGTGCATATAAGTTATATTTGTCAAAGTATATAGTAAAATTATTAAAATAAAAGTACTAAATTACAATTCAAAATTACAAGTGAATATACATACCTCAGTGAGAGCTTGTGTAGATGACATTGTAGAAGAAATTACTGAGTCTATCTCAATTCATAATTATGGAGGAGTGTCCACCCTAGTCATTAGATAAATAAACAACCTAATAATTAATAACTTAGGCAATTCATTGATTAAACAAGTTGCTAACAAACTTAGTCTTGCATATAGTCCAAGATTCAACTATAGTCCAAACATTTTATTCTTTTGGTATAAATTTATATGTAAGGTTAAATAAGTAACATGCATAAGAGTGTTGAGAATAATATTTTTTAGGAATCTAATTAGTTAAGAAGTTGTAAAATCCTATTTGTCCACAATCCTTGTTCTTGGAAAACATATAGTTTGTAAACTAAGAAATTATGTGCCTTGTGTTTAGTATTGTAACTTGTTATAGATTATAAATAGTTTAAAGAATGATGTTGAATTGATCTGTAAACTGAAAAATACAAGTGTATTACATTCAAAAATCACTTGTTCATGTTTATGAGATCCTTCAAATTTTCACTTTCTTGTGTTTAATTTGCATAAAGAAAGTAAAATTAGATTTAAAATGAAGATTAGAATGCAATAATAATCAGAGAAAATCAAAGACAACACCAACAAATTGATAACGGAGTTCAGCTTCAATAGCCTACATCTCTGGGTCCGCTCAATAGTGAGGACCATTATATTAAAATGCTGCAACAAATGGCTTCAAAACCTTTACAAATCTTTAATTTCACCTTCTCTGATCTTTATATGCCTGCAAATATTTCTCTTAAACTTGAAAACAAAAGCCCAAGGCTGTACAAGGCAAAAACAAGACTCTAATCCTCTTAATTTTCTTTACACAGTCAGAAATCTGTGTCAATACAAGTAAAAATAACTCCCTTTTATAACATTTCAACCACTGTGGCTGAAGCGGTCAAGGCTATTCAATTTTGGGCGGCAGGTTAGGGGTTCAAACCTCCTCCCACCTTTCTAGGCGGACTCTCCTTGTTGGGCACACTTAGGCTCTTCTCCCTAGGCACCAAGCATGCTTTGACTTCTTCTTCCCTCCTTTTTGGTGCCTTGGACTTTGAAAATTTCCTTGGGTGGCGTGATAGACATGGCACCTTTAATACATTTGAATTTATCAAATACCATGTGCATAAAAAAACACCTAACCAATATATTTTTTTCCTCTAATTATTTGCCATGTGTCAAATAGAGATTGGTCCACTTGGCGTTCCTCAACTGTGCCATGTCACTCACGACACCAAATTTTTACCTGTTGAACCAAAACTTCAGCGGCCTATAAATTTTGCATACGGTGTCCGTTTTGCAAAATTTGAAAAGCGTCTGAAAGCTCTCGATGATTAATATAATGTGTAAGTGATTTGAACTGAATTTGAAGACTTTTGGAAAATAGAATGGTACATGGATCCCCTGGATCATTCCTCCCCACTGGGAACTTTTGGACCTCCAAAAGTTGAAATTAATTGGTAATGAGGTGAGGGTATTTTTCCCTCACCTTTCTGACTTCCATCCATCTGGCCTTGCTTGGGTGCATCCCTTTGAGACCAACACAAAGATATTACTCATTACCTCTTTGCAAAGTCCACATATTCCTGTAAAGTATAATTACTTCCTGCAATTATGTTAGATATTCGGGAGAAAAATTATCAACGAAAGGAATGGATACACTTTCATCATGATCAATGATCATTGGAGGCTCATACAATTTCAAATTTTCCACATTTACAACTGAATAAATTTGCATGTAAGATGGTAAGTCTAATCGAAAAGCATTTATGCCAATTTTTTTCATTATCCGAAAAGGACCATATCGGATTGGTTTCAAATTTTTACCTTCACCTGTCAGTCTTTCCTTACTAATGTGAAGCCATACCATATCGCCTACAACAAATTGGCGATCAATACGATGTTTGTCATGCCTGGCTTTGTACTTGGCTTGACTTTTCTCCAATTGAGTACGAACAGTCTGATGAATGAGCTGTATTTATTCAATGAACTTCTTGGCTCGAATGGCTTCTTTTGGTTCACCAACAGATGTATCCTGTCCATAGCAAACATCTAGAGGAGATTTAGGTAAGTATCCATGACAAACTTCAAATGGAGATTTCATAGTAGAAGAATGAAGTGCCCGATTATATGCATGTTGTATGTAACACAATTGTTCATCCCATAACTTTGGATTTTTATTGCTATAACCCCTAAGCAAATGTACCACAGTGTGGTTCACAAACTCTGTTTGTCCGTCAGTTTGTGGATGAAATGCAGTGTTCTTTTTTAATTTAGTGTCCATTAGTCCCCACAAAGTTGACCAAAACTCCCCAATAAATTTAGAATCTTGATCAGAAATAATTGAAGTAGGCAAACCAAAATGAACCCATACATGTTTAAAGAACAAATATGCAGTGCCTTTGCCAGTAATCTGCTTAGTGCAAGGAATCAAAACACACATTTTGCTAAATCTATCCACAACCACATATAAATAGTCATGTTTTCTTTGTGTCATAGGCAATACCCCCACAAAATCCATAGATATACTTTCCCAGGGGCAAGTAGGAATAGGTAGAGGAGTGTAAAGTCCCAATTTCCTGTTACTAGGTTTACTTGTGGCACAAAGAGTACATCCCCTTATATATTTAGCAACATTTTCCTGCATACGAGGCCAATAACAATACATTGTCAAATGTGCAACCGTTTTAGCAACTCCAAAATGACTAGAAATAAGAGAAGTATGTGCTTCTCTAATCATCTGCATCCTCTCATTTTGAGGAATACATAGTTTACCCAAATGATACAAAAGATCATTGTGTATATGATAGTCCAATTCTTCTACTTGTCTACTACTCATCAAGTCTTTATAAGCATCCTGAAAATCAAGATCATTCACATATTTTTCTTTATAACTTTCATGAGACAAAGAACCATGTTGTAAAAGAATAGATGCAACAACCATAGGAGGCCTAGATAGCATATCTGCAACCTTATTCTAAATTCCTTTTTTATACTTGATCACAAGATGAAATTGTTGTAAGAAACCCATCCAACGAAAATGTCTAGATTGTTGTAGCTTAGTTTGTGATTGGAGAATCTGTATGTATTATTGTTTCTTTTCCCATTAAGTAATGTTTCCATTTTTTAAAACTTTGAACCAATGCATACAATTCCTTATCATAAGTTAGATATTTTCTTACTGCAATTGTAAAGGTTTCAGAATGATGAACAAACTGGTTTCTTACCTTGCATTAAAATAGCTCCCATAACATACTCACTTGCATCCATCTCAATCTCAAATGGTTGTTGTATATCAGGAAGTGCCAAGACCAGAGCAGTACTTATCTTTTCTTTCAAAGTATCGAAGGATTTTTGATGTTTGCCTCCCCACTGAAAGACCTATTTCACACTTGTCAAAGAATGCAAAGGTGATGCAATATATGAAAATTGAGCAATAAACTTCCTCCAAAACTATACTGCACCAAGAAAACTCCTAACCTCAGTTGTGTTAGTGGGTGTAGGCCAATTAACAATGACTGCCACTTTTACAGGATCAATTTTCAATTTACCATGTCCTAAAATGTAACCCAAGTATATCAAAGAGGTCTTGCCAAATTCACATTTTGACATTTTAAGATATATTTTTTCCCTTCGTAATGCATCCATGACTTTCTTAATGTGGATCACATGCTCTTCCCATGACTTGTTGAAAATCAATATATCATCTAAGTAAACTATAACAAAATCATCAAGGAACTGTCTAAAAACATCATTCATCAATCTCATGAATGTAGCCGGGGCATTACACAACTTGAAAGGCATAACAAGCCATTCAAACAATCCCTGCTTTGTCTTAAAGGCATTTTTCCATACATCACCTTCATTAATTCTTACTTGATGATATCCACTTCTCAAATCCAGCTTAGTGAAATAAATAGCATGCTTTAATTGATCCAACAAATCATCTATACGAGGAAGAGGGTAACGATTCTTAATAGTAATTTTGTTTAAAGCACAAAAATCAACACAATTCACCAAGTGCCATCTTTCTTTGGCACAAAATTAATTGGCAAACCAACAGGAGATGAACTTGGATGAATAACACCTCTATCCAATAGATCCATTACCTGTTTCTTGATTTCCTCATTTTCCACCACTTATAACTTGTACATGCCAATGTTAGGGAGAGGAGAATCCTGCAATAGCTGAATTTCATGTTGAACTCCCCTTTTAGGAGGTAAGCCCTTAGGATCCTGAAATATATCATCATAAGTAGAAATGATTTCAACCAATTCATTCTTGTGTCTAGGATCACACTTTTCCAAAGCTTGAGAATATTCTTTTTCCTTAGACTTAATCAACATGAGACAAAAAGTCTTGCTTGAACTAACTAGTCTTTTCATTTGCCCTGCTGTAACCAAGGAAAGACTTGTTCTAATGTGATGTGCTATAACTATATATTCAATGCCATCCTTAACAAGCAAGTACTTATTTTCCTCTCTATAGAAGATTGATTTTCTATCATAAAGATATGGGCTTCCCAAAACAATCCCACATATGTGCAATGGAAAAACATCCAACTCAACCTCATCTACGAACTTGGATGTGATGGCAAACCTTAGCCTACAAGTTTGTGAGACTTGTAGCTTTGCATTGTCACACACCCAACCTAGTGGATAAGGCTTTAGATGGGGATTGGTTTGTAAGCCTAGCTTCTTAACAACCTCTTCAGAAATTAAATTTGCTTGTGAACCACTATCAAATAGAGTGTCAATCTTAGTATGCTTTGAAACAACTCTAATGTGGAACAATTCATTTATTTTCTTATCAACATGCACAAAATTCTATCTAGAAGAAGATGCATCATTTGATGACTTAGTGCTAGAAACTGAAAGAGAAAATTAATTATATAAACCCCTAGCTGTGATCTTAGTTTCATCACCTGAATCTGATCCTAAAACCTGAACCATAGCATTAGCCTTCTTTTCTTTCTTTTGATACTTTTTAGGCCTTAACTCAGGATGTAGTTTCCAACACTTAGACTCATCATGATTTTTCTTGTAATGATTACAAAATGGTTTTCATTCTTCTTCTATTTTAACAGTATAAGTGGATTTATGTTTACCCTTTCCTAATGAACTTTCCCCTTTGGAATGCTTAGCATTAGATTGCTTACTTTTTACTTTAGGAAAAGATTCTTTTGATTGTTTTTCTCTAGCCTCTAAATGAGTGGCTTGAACACATATTGCATCTAAATTAGTGGGATTGAACATAAGAATCATATGTCTTAAGTAACTATGCAACCCACCTATATATTTTAGCAGTGTTTCTTGTGTGTATAGAGGAACATTCAAAAGTAAAGCTTTTTTCCTAAAATCTTGTGGATAATCTTGAACACTTTGGCCTTTTCCTTGTCTGAAACTTTTCCAATCCATCTTGGCTTGTTGCATATAGCCTAAAGGATAGAATTGCTTTCTGAGTTCTTCAATAAATTCATTCCAAGTAGAAATTGAGTTACCTTTTTGAAGCTCGGCTTCCTTCAACTTACTCTCCTACCAGATGAGAGCTGTACCTCCCATACGAAGAGTAGCCAAATAAATTTTTGACTCATCTCCTAAAATGTTTTGGACCCTGCAATAAACTTCAATCTGCTTGACCCAATTATCCAACTTTTTAGTATTAACTTCGTCATTAAACATTGGTAATTTAAACTTAATATCCAATTTTAGTGAAGGGAGAGATTCCACAGTTTTTTTACCGTCATCCAATGGAGAAGGTTTTTTGGTTTCTTTACCTTTTGATTCTCGTGAATCACCTTCTTTTTCATTCTCAGATTTCCTTTGTTTGTCATGGTATAGTTCCTCAACCATGCTTCTCATGTCCATGAAAGTTCAACGAAAAGCTTGTTCGAATTCTATCTCTTCTTCGGCCATCCTTGAAGCATGCCTTGAACCAATCTCTGGATTATACTCAATGAGTTTTCCTTCACCCTTTTGGGATTTAGACCTTGTCAACATACACTAGCAATCACTGTTAAATAACAACCACTTTGATACTGAAAATCTGATCTGTAAACTGAAAAATACAAGTGTATTACATTCGAAAATCACTTGTTCATGTTTATGAGATCCTTCAAATTTTCACTTTCTTGTGTTTAATTTGCATAAAGAAAGTAAAATCAGAATTAAAATGAAGATTAGAATGCAATAATAATCAAAGAAAATCAAAGACAACACCAATAAATTGATAACAGAGTTCGGCTTCAATAGCTTACATCTCTAGGTCTGCCTAATAGTGAGGACTGTTCTATTAAAATGCTGCAACAAATGGCTTCAAAACCTTTATAAATCTTCAATTTTGCCTTCTCTGATCTTTATATGCTTGCAAATATTTCTCTTAGACTTGAAAACAAAAGCCCAAGGCCGTACAAGGCAAAAACAAGGCTCTAATCCTCTTAATTGTTTTTACACATTCAGAAATCCGTGTCAATACAAGTAAAAATAACTCCCTTTTATAACATTTCAGCCACTGTGGCTGAAGTGGTCAAGGCTATTCAATTTTGGGTGGCAGGTTAGGGGTTCAAACCTCCTTCCACCTTTCTAGGCGGCATCTCCTTGTTGGGCGCGCTCAGGTTCTTCTCCCTAGGTGCCAAGCATGCTTTGACTTCTTCTTCCCTCCTTTTTGGCACCTTGGACTTTGAAATTTTCCTTGGGTGGCATGATAGACATGGTGCCTTTAATACATTTGAATTTATCAAATACCATGTGCATAAAAAAACACCTAACCAATATATATATTTTTTTCTCTAATTATTTGCCATGTGTCAAATAGAGATTGGTCCACTTGGTGTTCCTCAACTATGCCACGTCACTCACGACACCATATTTTTACCTATTGAACCAAAACTTTAGCAGCCTATAACTTTTGCATACGGTGTCCGTTTTGCAAACCGTGAAAAGCGTCAGAAAGCTCTCAACGAGTACTACAATGTGCAAATGATTTGAACTGAATTTGAAGAATTTTGAAAAATAGAACCGTACATGGATCCCATGGATCATGAATGATAATAGAAAGGGGGAGATCATCTTGATATAGGTTTATAGTGCTATGAAATTGAAAGAGGAAATAATCCCTGAGTACCTTGTTTGTTAAAGGGCAACATACAGTCAAAGGACTGAGTTATATTATGTTGAAACCAGTTTGAGATTCCATTGAAATTTTAAGGGGTAAAAGATAGTAAATGGAAGTGTATCAAATAAAATATTAGGTTTTAAATATATTAGGAGTTGAAGGAAAGGCAAAGTAACCTTGTACCCTATTTTCCTATGTGCATATGTAGGGTTATAAATTGAGAGTTTTTTATTTGCAATTGATTGTGGACATTTAGAACTTGTAGTCTAAATGAGAAATTTGTATAGGGTTAGTAAAGACATAATTAAAAAGTTTTGGGGTTTTGAAACCCACTAAGACAAAAATTATCCCCTTTAGTGTGCTCTCGACCCTAGTAATGGCCTAGCAACCCTGATTCTAGGGTTTAGTGTATAAAATGAGATTTGACTATTAAAAAATTAATCTTACATTATTTTATGTCTTCTCACTAATGGACATGGTTTCAAGCTTTTTAGGTATATAAAAATATGTAAATGAGGTTGTGATCTAGTGCTAAGCCTAGAGAAGGGTTAAGGGAGAAGGGGTGATATAGAAATAGGAGAATTTGTCCAAATAAATGGGTCAAAAAATGATTGATTTAGATAAAAGAGACAAATGGGTATTTATAAATTTCAATATATTATAGATAAAGTTCATACATGTTTCATACTAAGGAGGTTTGCATAAATGGAGGGCTAATTAGTGAGAGGCCTTAAAAAGGAATTATAATTTTCATTGAGATTTATTTCATAGGATTAATGTGGGAGTTCTATGGGCCAAATGGGTCCTTAAATATGTAATTATTTTCTATTGAAGATCTATTAGATGCTCCCAACAAGGAGATTTACCCAAAAATAGGGCTAGTAGAAGGTAAAGCTAGAAAGGTGTATGTGAGGGGTAAGTAGATAGACAGTTTGAGTTAGTGACATGACCAAAGATGTAGAGATAGAGAGAGAGTGATAAAAATATAGAAGTATTGATTTGAATAATATTATCATTGTTATTTGATTACCCAAAGGACTACGGGAATGAGTTATGAATGGATGAAAGAGAACCTTGAAAGGAAGGGATATAGGCAGAGTTTGGTATAGAAGTTGATATAATGATGCATCAATAGATATAGATAAAAACTCTCCCATAACTAGATATAGTAGTTCTTTGGCCCCCCTAAGTAGGTGGTGGTAAAAAACTACTCAACCCCATTTATCTATATGGGGTTGAGGTCCCCTAGTTGTATATGGTCGCAAGGCCTATGCCATATACATATAGGCTATAGTTTATAGTTGACGCTCTCCCAAAAAACCAATGAGATGTAATGGATGTAATATCCTAACAAACCAATCTAATTGACTAGGTACAATGGGATCAAGAGGCTATGCCATCTAAAGATATAACTCCATAGATAGAGATGAAATTATTATGATCGAATGGAATCAAAATGGGAATTGAATTGCTAGCTATGACCATTTTGGCTATCGATCATAGAGATTGAACCACTATATGTGATTAGGATAACAAGGAATCATGTGCCTAACTATGAGTATAGTATTTAAAAGAAAGGAGTGGTGTGCATATTAATGAAGACATGATATGTTTGATTGGTAAATTGATAGAAATATATTATACCAAACAACTTTTATCAAATGAATTCTATATATATGTACATCCAATCCTACTAATTGGGATTGAACCACTATGGAAACTACATATAATGGGATATCAAGCAAATGTTTAACTCATTATTTTGGTTATTGAAAACATAGTTGAGATTAAGGATGAGTTTCTAACAAGTTACGCCAATCCATGTTAATACATCAAACAATAAAAAGTCTAACAAAATTATATTAGTTATTTTATATAAATTATTAAATAGAATCTACCAAGGATGTAATTAAGGTGTATATACATTTAGATCATATAAGATTCACTTGAAATTTTACCTTTGTAAATGTATATGGTGTCACACTGACACAAATAAATGTAGTAGCCTGGGTTGGCCCACTACCTAGTTGTGATGTTGAAGGTAACATCTCCTCTTATAACACAAAAAAATACATATATATTATTTAATTTAAACATGTAAATTATTTTTAACCTTTTCAAATTGTAAATATAACTTAAAATTTTAACATTAAATTTATATAAAAGATACCTGCATGTGTGTAGAGACTCCTAATGTATCTAAACCAAATGTGTGTGCTAACAACTCATCAATAAAGACCACATCCTCTAAGCCCCTTGAAGTACCATCTTCATCATTTGAAGGTCCAGTGCATATAGTACCACAACATCTGCATTGGTGGGGTCGGGTATGACCACTAGCTAGAGTATCTCGAGCATCTATCTCTGAAAGTCTACTGGTATGATGAATGAGTGTATTGATAAGCACACTAAGTATATACAAAGTATCTATCTCCACAACCTATGTCACCACAGAGGGAATCTTTGAATGAAGTGGCTTTTGGGTAGGGATCCTTGTAGTTCAATTAGGTGCATGATGTGCACTTGGTCAATCCTATGTGGAGCCTTTCCCTTGGCCCTGAAACTCACCATAGTCAAAGTAGTTTGGAATTTGATTGAGGACAAACTCACAATAGAGTTTCCTCAAAAATTAAAAAAGGACCTCATGGTTATTACAAGGGGGATAGTCAAACACCATCCACCATCATTCCCAAAAATTGGCCTTAATCAAATCGTGTTGGCATTGGTGGATTGGGAAACGTTTGGTTGTTATGGGAAATGGGGCATTAGTGATCAGGTCGATAAATAAGACACAAATTTGATCTTTTATTATATTTTTGTTCTTCACCTCAAATTTTGACAATTTGTCAGCATAGTAATCCCTAAAATTATCCTTATATGACCTCCATCTATATATTTGACTTGTTATTGAGTCAACTTGACCTAATACTGACTCTAGGTTATTGGCCAAATATGTGCGATGAGTGTTTGTGGAAGTGGGTTCCCTCATTCTTCTAATTATTTGTTCAATTTCAATTTTGTTCTCCACTATGTGACCAACTAATTCCTCCTAACTGCCTGGGGGATCTAAGGGAACTATAGGAGGGTTAGATGGAGGGTTAGGTGGGTTGGGCAGAGGATAGGTGGAAGGTTACGTAGATCATGCTAACCTGTTGTATAAAAATTAAAAAAATAATAATTTGCAATTCACATTAAAAAAAATTCAAAAAAAATAAAAAAAATGATATAATCTACAAAAAGCATACCTCTTCTTCACAGTGGCATCGTTGATCTGGTGAATGGAGGGTGAAACATGAATTAGGAATTAGGAAACCATGAATGGGAAGCCAAAACATGAATGGGCAAAAAAAATGTGAAGGGGAAGCCAAAACATGAATCGTAAAATGAGGGTTTTTTTTGTTTTATAAATATAATAACACGTATACGTTATTATATATTTCAATAATGCATACCAATTGTTGTTATAAGGTGTACACATTATGGCTTGGTAATGCTGAGCCATAACACATACACGTTGTAGGGTATGTCCACAAAATTGTCCTCTAACTCTATGCACATACTTGGGTACACCCCAAGTTTTAAACTACATACTAATATAACTTATAGGCACATAACACAATGCAACATTATATGCTATATATATCTAAACACCTATATATTTTAACACTCTCATAATATGTACCACACACAAGTATTTAATGATGAATATATATAAACTAATAGTCAGTCATAGCCTTTCTAGAGAGTTAGATACCTTACAAACCCATTATAATTTTTATTTAAACTCTTCATTTCATTTCTAGGAGATTGTTTCACATGGTTATAGTTTTGGTCCCTCGAGAAATTTATGACTTATTCTAGCCATCTATTAACTAAGGGTATAATATGTATATACGAGTAATTATACATTATAACATGTGCCATATTTAAGTACTCAAATGATAATAAAATACAATACAAAAGTTCATTTATATCTCAAGATCAATAACTCCCTATGGTTTCATCAATCCTTAAAAACTTCCCTGCTCACGAAGTATGTTGACGATCTCTATAAGATAATGGATTTTACAATGTAATTCTCCTTCATAGTTTTTATTATGTTTTAGGGAGTTGGGTATATATGTAGTTGGTGTCCTACTCCTATGGAGCCCATGAATTGGTTAAAATAATTAATAGAGATATGGACACACATTACTAATTATCCACAAATACTATATATGTACATATACACTCATATAAATGAAACTACCCAAGATAGGTATTGTACACATGTCCTCAAACAATAACCACTGCATAAGAACTCTTATAGTCATTTTATAATTATAACTAAGGATTTCATGAGGGTTTCAACAATCATTCTATCAACATTTGAAGTCTCTTATATTTGAGCATATTATCCTACCACTTACTATATGATCTAATCCGTCGATGCCTTTTACATAGGTTTGTCCATATCTATATATTCTCATGAATAAATCCTTTCATATGAACACACATCCCAAGGTACGTGTATATAAATAAGGGCATCTACATCCTCAAAAATATTCTTCCAATTAACTTCTATTGACAATATGCAAACATATAACTTATAGAGTGAATTATATGGTACGCCTCAAATCACATTCCCATATTGAGTGACCCACCCAGCTTAACTAATATGAGATACCCATAGAGGGTTCTTTGATTCAAAAACATACAATATTGTTCAATAATCATTATTATTTTATGTCCACAGACATTGAGTATAAAATCAATTATAAAATAAGATTAATAAAGGGCTTAACAAAATATTTAATGAATTGATTCACTTTCATTTATTTTTATTTTATGCATGATAATAAATGCCATACAAAAGAGAGCCACCCCTACAATGACTCAACATACAACCATTTTATATAGAATTGCTCCAATAAATAAATAATTTTATTTTAATTGTTGGGGCATAAGGATTCAACGCTCCTCAATTTTATTCTCCTAATAGTATTCACTACACACCTTAAATATCTAAGTACCCTATAGCTAGTTGAGAACATTAAATAGGTGGAAGAATTTGTTCGTTGAAATACTCAAATTACTAGAGAATTTATTTAGTTCAAAAAATCTACCTATATATAATTTAGGTGATTTATACACTCAACTAAGCAACTTAAGTCATTGTTTTTATATTCACTAAATCAAATAAGTCACTACATGATATATTATGTTACACTTTAGTATGAGCAAATTAAGTATGTTACAGGACAAAGATGTTATATGATTATAATAGGTCACTCCCTGATTATACAAATCACTATTTTCACATCTCTAAAACTCAAACCATAATCAATTATAATCACTCCATTGCTGGTTCAAATTACCACCTTTACCCTTTTTTTAGTGTTAAATAAGTAACAGGTTCTCCATAAAAGGAAATAGTTTTATATAGACACGAAATCATAATGCCTGGTGGTTGAAGATAATGCAATATACAATGATTAGAAGGATTTATATCAGTTAATATTTAGATTTATCATCATTTAATGGGATGCTTATCCTAACCAAGGCGTCATGATAATAGTTGTTATCTTTATATTTGCAGCGATGATTTAGAATATATTTATATGTAGTCATGAAATACAATGCTTGGTTTACCCAATATTACTATATATACAAGATGACTAGAATAACCCAACATACACATATATTTAACAACATTAAGTCTTCTATTTCTACCTAGATATTTCTGCTACAATTGCTAATATTTATGCCTATTTTCTTTAGTTTATTTAGTTCACCTCTCTCTAATAATCATTTACTAGATGCATAATGGTGGTCATCGGACCAAATCTTGTCTAATAATCCTATTTTTAAAGTATCAATTTTACCCTAGCAAAAACATAAATAATAATATGCATAATTGGTTAATGTACAGATCAATGTCATTCTAGCATAAAAATGTATAATTTATTCAAACTGGTTATATGGTATATAATAAACAAATATTCTTCATAGTGCACAAGTATGTCTACTTGATTTAATCATACATATAAGATAATAGTTTCTAAATCTTTGGTTTATACACATACCAATCAATATACATATTTATATATAATTTTACAGATATGTTTTTGGTATAAGCATGAGCTCCTACCTGGGAGTCCGAACAACCTCTCTCTGATTATTTGTATTTTTTAAATCCCTTTGTGCTGGTCCTTTTCTTACTCCATTCAAATATATCCATTAAAAAATTAATACTCTTCATGTCTCTTTCATAATCTCTGTTATTATAAGGCATGGTCTTTTCTTTTAAAAATATTTTCCTTTTCTTCCTTTTGTTTTTGTTTTTTTTCTCCTTACTTAATGACTATTTTTATTTTTATTTTTATTAAATTTAGACCTTTCCTATTTTATTTATTTATTTATTTTCTTTTTCTTTTTCTTTTCCTCTCAAAAGGTAATTTCCAAATTTTTATTTATTAATTATAAAAACTAGTAAATTCACTAATTTGATTAGTATCCCATAATGCTATGATCGATTAATTAAATCAATAAATTTGAATAAAATATAATTATGCTAATATATACCAGATTAATATGAAAATGCCATGGAATATGAATTTACAAATGACCATTTAAACCATGCTAGCAAATCAAGAGTAAACAATTATCTAATGCAAGCAAAAATAAACATGCTATGCTAAACATTTATTTTACAACTTAACATGTGATAACTACTATGGTGTGTACAAGATTCTAGCCGATTTCTATGTCATCCTCTGACATCTCTATATATATCACCCTCTCTGATGATGCTCTCCCTTCATCATGCTCTAAGGGATGAGTTCTCCTGCATCAACCTCACAATAAATAGGTAATTAGACCATAACAATATGATAAACTTACATCATAAAATATATTTGAAATAACAAATCAACATGTTCATAATGTAAACATATACACTAAAACTAACTCATAACAATGTACTCATTTAACCTAAGTAATATCCTACTATCCCATAAAAACATATATCTCACAACTTAGTTAAAAATAGTCAAATCTAAATTTGTTAACTATAAATATCCATGGTTAATCAACTAGTTTGTTTGGTAAAGAAACAAGATGTAAAAATTAGGATAAGAGGTCCAACTAGATAGTGCATTGGCTTACCACATATTAAATGGTCTCATACACTCATTATAAATGCACGGCTTAAGACTAGTTCCCATCGGTTCTATCATGCAGTGATGTATACTTTGGGCTTTCCATACTAATGTGCTTGAACATGCACTTATTTCTAACTAAAGATATCATAATTAAGATAATTTAAACCATGTAATCATTCTATACTTAAGTTATTTATTACAATTAAATAGAGATGAAAATCAAGGAAAAAGTAGTAATACCATTAGTTCTATAACAAGTTTACATGTATCTTAAAAACACAAGTATTCCATTTTATTATATGTCAATGGTCACCATACAAAAGTCTTGATGTATATTAGGAACATTAAGTTCAATATTACATTTTAAAATATACAATAACCAACAAAAACAACAACAACATTCTAAGTAAAAATAGGGATATTTATACATGATTATGCCCTAATCATATAGTTACATCATTAATATGAAAATGATGACCTGTTAATGACCATTAACTATAATGAGTCATGGAACGTCGTTACATTCAATTCCTATAGATATGAGCCTAACTACCCCTATATACCCATTTTATGCTATATATATGATGCCATGTGACTATCTTCTCATGTGCCAGTTCTAGATCCATGTTTCACTTATTCTCTTTTGATGCTCATGTAAACTATTTCCTTAACTATATTTTCCTTTTGTGACCTTGTCCAAGTCATACATTAAGTTATCAGTCTTATGTCCTTGGTTCCTTCACATTTCCTACATCCTTGTTCTTTATGACTTGCTTCTTTAATGCCAAGGTCTTTAGTGCTTTGGTTTACTTGCATACCTAGGTTTACTTTCGTGCCCATCTTTCCCTTACCATCTTGCCAAAAATCACTAAAAATAAAATGATATAAAATTTAGGGTCCAACATCATGCTATGGGTGCAACAATGGTTGGAGGTTTGTTATAGTTAGATTGAGAGGATAAAATGGTAGGGTTGGATAAGGGTCTTAGGCTTGCCCTATTACTTCATGTTATCTTAAAGATTTGCAATTGGGATATAACTAGTGTATCTCTGATTGCTCAGGATCTAGTGATTTGCTCAATATGTTCAAGATTGTTTAAGATATCAAATATTGGTTAGGAATTTATCAGATTAAATAATTACAAACCAATAAATTATACAACATAAAAAATATCAAAATTTATATCAGATAATAAATCAATGAATGCAAAGTATCTAGAATTTCAAACTAGACAGAACTCATTGGCCCTCCTTCTAGCATCAGATTGTGTTGGTTTCAATTTATGACCCTCAACATAAATAACCATTAGACTACTTATTTTGATGAGGACAAAAGGAGATAAAAACACATGGGATTAATTTCCCCTTGTTTTAAGATTAAGCTGGTTGAATCCAAGGCCCGATATCTTTCCAATCATTTAGATGTGTGAGTATTGGATATTAAACACCAAAAGGTCAATCCAATCCATATTTCTTAAGGATTATTAATAATGTTTGCTTAAGTCCTTTTACCTCCTTGTTCACATGGTTATCACATTATAACACAATGGATAATATATTCATCATGAAAAAGGGTTACAAAGAGAGAAAGAGATGGGAAGGAAAGTAAATGGTTCCTTGATTGAAATAAAAAATTTAATGTTGAAGGTCAAAAACATGCTTGACCACAATTATACCATTGTGTATCAGGTCTAGCGATAAAACAAACTGAAGTATCTCAATGGGTAGGATTATGAGGAATTAACTAAACATATTATCTTGAAATTATATTAAATGAAAGCATATAAAGGTCTTATATCTGCTACACATAATGGATTGATAGAACTTCAATTTAAACAAAACATAAATTTAGAACCAATCAGACTAGCATGCGATCTAACTGCATATTCATTAGTAAACAAGCACTACAATCTATTCTCAATATTACTTAATTATATTTCATCAATAAATGAAGGACATTACTAAATAACAACATAAAAGTTGAACAAGAATGGTATCTATTTAAGTGTTATTACAAAATAATTTAAGTGTGCCCTCCAAGTAGATTATCAAAAGCCAAAACAAGATGAGAAAAAGAGAGGACTCAACATGTCACAATTTACATAAAGTTTTTGTGTTTAAGATCTTCCCCTTTTAAAAAATAATGTGGACTATATTATATAGAAAATATAATGGGACTTATTTCCATGTATCATAAATCTCCCCCATATTTGGCCATGATTTCCTCTAGGATGTTATGATTGCATTTAGTTAGAATATTTCCTTCATTCTCAAAGAAAATCTAAAATCTATTACATCTTTCTCCATGGTTGTGACACCTATCGAAATGATATCCCAACTTCTCTTTTTTGGGTCAATTATTTTGAATGATTTACCTATTCAACCCACCTAGGAAATATTTGAGTCAAGAAGCAACTAGTTTACTCCACATACCACCCTTGACCAGTTAGACTCCTCAAAATCCATCTTGACTGATTACTTTGTTATTTTCTTCAATTTGGGCAATTCTAACATTTTGATGGGCCATAAATTTTAGGTATGTTCCCTCCATGATGATTTGGTTGGTTGATATGGTTTGGGTTCATCTTATTTTATGTCTTCAAGCTCTCTTTTCTACTTTGTGATCATCCAAAGTCTCTTGGACATGTTCATCAAACACATGGTGTTTTATTAGTTGCCCATTCCTTTTCCTTTGTTAAGCTATTGGATTTGACTATTGATCCCCACTTTTCCACTTGGAATCTTGTTGGAATCCCTAAGATGTATCTTGATACCTATTATGTCATTGTTATGGCCATGCATCTTCTTCTCAGCTTTCCCATGCTTTTGTATGAGCTTGCTTGGTCATTGCCATGTGGCCTTTCCTCACCCCCTAGTGCTATTCATGATTTAGGATAATGATTTAATCACTCTGATCTCCTAGGATTATAAGGTAGTGCCACATGGAATGTTCTTAGGACCTTAATGCCATAGGTATTTAACTTCTAAATTAATAATTTAATGCCTCTAATGTTTTGAGCTTCTAAGATTTTGGACTTTTGAGAGGGTGCCATGTGGTACCTTCTCAGGGCCTTGAGGATTTGTTGATGTCTTAATGCTTTTGAGGTTCTATTATTTCAAGAGTGTGACACATGAATTCTTAGGGCTTGAAAAGACTTGGTCATTTAAAAAAAAAGATTTGACTCCCAAATCATGTGTTGATGAGATTTAGACACATGGAAGAATTGGGGGGGGGGGGCTAGGAATATTTAAAAAGCCTACAAATAAAAAAGAAATCAAAAAAGAAACTAAGGTAGATAAATTTACTAGTAAGTTATCCCAAATACAAAAAAATTAACTAAGGTAAAAGAAACACAGCTTAATAGTTTGGTACATAATAAAATTTATTTGTCCACATCAATAAACTCACACCCTTTCAAAGTTTGAAAAATTTCTAAACAACTAGGTCTAAAATCAAA
The DNA here is from genome assembly GCA_037957365.1 of Torreya grandis. Lineage (NCBI taxonomy): Eukaryota > Viridiplantae > Streptophyta > Pinopsida > Cupressales > Taxaceae > Torreya > Torreya grandis. The sequence continues at coordinate 3,194,682 of JARHVA010000503.1, read as the reverse complement.
TATCGATTGAGTATTTATAATATAAAATTCTAAATACTTAGTCACTTTCAAATCAAAATAAAACATATTAGAGGTATAATTTATATTTGAGTAGATCAGACATGGAACTTCTTATGCTAAAAAAGACTTGCATTCAAATTTGGTTAATACCAATGAAGCACTTAGAAGGCATAACTTCACATCTATAAAATTGTAAACTAAAGACCAACCCAAATTGGACCAAGAAGGCCCCCATTTTAAATTTGAGAATGGGGCATGTTGGACCCAACACTCTTTACCTTAATTATCATGTTGAGCTAAAAGTGTTGCCAATGCATGTTTTGTTATTGAGATGTAAAGGAGCAATGGTCTTCCTAGTGTATGTGGCATCAATACTGATAGATTGTCCAAATAGGTCTTATATTATTTAAAATATTTGTGACAACCTATATCCCATTTAAATGTGACACATTTATTGAAAAGGTGAGTAAAAGGATAACATCTATTAGCTAGCTATGAAATGAATTGCTGAATGGATTGGACCTTTCCCTATAGGATGTAAAGTTGTTTTATTTTAGAGGGAGGAGGCATTTACATAATAGATTGAACTATATAAGGGTAAAATCATATGCCTCTACATGATATTATAAACCTTAACAATTTTCCAAAAGTGATGCCAAAGATCACTTCTTAGGATTTGGGCATAGCTTATACTCATGAAGTCTCTCAAAGATTATTCATAGCACTTCAGGATGTTCTACATGTGCCTTTGACTTGGATAGTATTTCATCCACATAGTCCTCAAAAATATCATGCATCATGTCATGGAAGATGACAATCATGACACATCGATATGTTTCACCAACATTCTTCAAGCCAAATGACATGACTTGATAACAAAACATCCCCCATGGGAAGGTGAAAATTATTATGTGTTAGTCTTTAGGTGTAATATTTATTTGATTATGCCATGAGAAACCATCTATGAGGGATAAAATCTTGTATCCTATCATTGAGTTGACTATCATGTTGATGTTTGGCAAGGGGAAGTCATCCTTAGGGCATGCTTTTTTGATATATCTAAAATAATTACACAAGTGAGTTATCTATGGTTTCTTTCTTATTGAAATAATGTTTAAAATCCATTCTAAATAATCAAGTGGTCTAATTAAACCTACCTCAGATGCACAACAAGCTGATTTACCACTAAAGATGGGTCTAAAATTGGAATGTCTACGTAAGACCAAGTGAAGATCTTAATGAAGTCATTTAGGATAACAATAATGAATTCATGCTCCTTAGTAGTGAGGGATGTGCCTAATTAATTAATTTTTGGATCATTATAAGTGCTAATGTTAACTTTTGTGGTATCTTCTACAAGAAGTGTAGAACCATCTTCAAAAATAGTTATGAATGAGGAAAATTGATCTAATTTAGGTGATTATGAGTCACAAGGCTCACCCATGTAAGACAAATCATAATTGTCTATGTCTAGTAGTGGTTAATTGTAAACTTCTTTAGAAATTTCTACACAAATTATGTAGAGACTCCATGTTCCTCTGAACTAATGTCAGAACCAACTGTAATGCTTATACTTAGAGGGCACTGAGCTTCTTGAGGAGGTAAGCAAACTTACCTATCCAAGGTTTCCTTGAAATAGGTTTTCACCCATGGAATTGTGTTTTCTTTAATTTTTCCCTGGTCTAAAGGTGCCTCAAAGAGGTTTTCTAGAGGATCTCAATGTTTCAATTTTTTCATGACCAAGGAAGTTTTCCTGCTCTCTGGTAATAAGGTCTAGTGTGAAGTTAAATCCCTATTTATGATCATCAACTAGTAACTCATATCTAAGACCCATGAATTCAATAATGGCTCTTCATTTTATAATTCATCTAATGGGATGATAGAGGCTTGATGGTCCCAATCAATTAGGTCAGGGTAATGGAGGGAAAGGGAATAATGGGATGTGATGGTAAGAATGGCTTTGGTATTGAATAATTAGTATTAACAAGCTCATCCTATGTGTTATAATGGGATGATGTGTCATTTTTAGGATTTTCTTGATTAGTTGATAAAGTAGTATCACTATTAAAATCCATGGGGTCACCCATATGCGGTGTGAATCCAAGACCTCAATTTCCTATATGTTTTGCTATGGCTATGGGTTCAAGAATACCTTGCGATTTTTCTCCCAGACATTTTAATTTATAGTATTAATTATCCATGATTTTATTAGGAATGGGGTATTTAGTATTTTAAAATCACACAACAAAACTGTCACCATACAACTAGGATAATTTAGAATTGGTAGGTCGATCTTGGTTTGGTGACATATATTTTGCAAATAGAAACAACTAAATTTGATGAGAATTAGTTTTATTTTTCCATATAATGTTGGGCCTACCTGGGGTTGAAATAGGTTTGGGTATTCCATAGGATTTAAGAGACTTGGGTAGTTTACCAACATGGAAAACATTCTAGATGTTGTATGTGTTAATGCCGACCTATTCAATGGTAAAGTGAGAGGACATTACTATAGGAGGTGGATTAGAAAAAGTGGATGAAAGGTCACTAGGGTTAATTTAATTATATTTTAGAGACTTAAGAACTATTTATTTATTATTCTTACCTATAAATTCAATACTAAGACAACAGTTGTAGTTCCCATACTTGACCTCTAGGTTCTTACAATACTAGTATGGTTGTAAATCGCCAAGAATAGTAAACTCTAGTCTAGGTAAGGTAATTTTATAGACTAGTGTAATGTGGAAGGGGGTGATTGTACTTCATGGATCCAAGGATGACCAATAATTATATTATAGGTCAGCTTTAGATCAATGACATGGTAAAGGGTATCTGAGTGATAGGCCCAACAATGATAGGTAGATAAATGGTACCTAAAGATTCTCTTTCTAAATTATTATACGCTTTGATTATTATGGTATATAGTTGCATGTTTGTTGCTATATATACCAAATTATAGATCAATTTAAATGAACCTATAATCAACCTTGAACCATTATCTATGAAAACCCACTTGACTTTATGGTGGGAAATGATGGCTTCTATATATATAAAGGGTTATTATGTAAGGGACAAAGGGATGACATATTGCTTTGATAGAAAGTAAGCTATTTCCTTAGGAAAAAATGCCCTATGAGTGCTTGGAATTGGATAGGATCAATGTCATTGGGTATTTTGGATTGTTGGATAAAGTCATTCAATATTATTTTATGAATTTTAGACATATGAAAGAGATCTAGGATGGAAATATACACAGTTGTTTTTCTTAGTTACTCAAAAATATTATACTACTTCTTAATAGAAGGGTTATATGGTTTATATTTTGGAGGTGCAAAGTCTTGAATGGGAATGGTTACAAAGAAAGGCAAAGGGCTTGGGAGGATAACTCTCAAACATCTAATAATGATTGCATAATTTTGAGTTAGAAGGGAGTTACTTGAATTAGAAGAATTAAGCAAAGGTCTAGGAACAGTAATTCATGAGGGTTTAAGACACAATTATTTTGTTCCTACTCAAATTTAAATTACCTATAGACAAAGGTGGTGGTCCTAAAATATAAGGGATAACACTTTTATGAGTGTTAAATAGTGTATGAAGAATTACCTCAATAGTAGCAACATAGTTACTTGTAACACACCCTACAATATTAATATAATCATATGATACAATTTGATAACCAATTTGGTTAACTTGGGTATCATGATCTTGATTATGATTAGCTTGGTTCTAATTTTGGCCTTGTGGTTGATTTTGATTATGAATTTGTCCTTGATGTTGGTTATTTATTTATTGTTGATGGGAATGCTTTGGGAAGGGATTTTTGTAGACACCCATATCTTAGTTGGTATTAGGAGCTCTTTTTTTCCCAATTATAATTCCCCATTGTCAAGAAAATCTTAGATAATATGCCTTAATTATATGTATCTATAGATTGTGTGACTGACAACATGATGGTAATCATAGTACTCATTTTATTGATACCACATTTGCTAGGGTTAACCCTACGAAAATGGTTTTAGAATAGGCCGAAAAATCATATTAGTTGTGACTAATTTTTGGAATACAACCTCAATGGGCTCCTCGAGGTCACCAAAAACTCTATCTTGAAATTTTCATCATTATGGGGGAGCTATTTGCAATGTGAATTGTGGATTAGGTGGGGTAATTTGGGTAGGCAATGGCTACACCATTTTTACATGTCTTACTTTTATGACCCATTACCTACCATGTTTTCATTCTTAATAAAGGTCTTTGGATTTTTAGGCATGCCTACTTCAATTGGCACTTGAGTCTAGGTTGGTGCTTAAGCTTGAGATTGAGAGTATATCTTTACAAGACCTTTATCAATAAGTGAATTTTAAATATTTACCCCTTCATCAATGATATATTCAAATGTGTTTTCATAATTAAGTCTTAGATAATGGATGAATTCAATATCCAGATTCTATGCAAAAATATCTACAACCTATTTATTTGATAAATTATGAAAAAATGAATAGCTAGGGATTTCCACCTTTGTAAATTTATTGAGAATATTTATCCTTCCCATTGTTTATCATTACACAAATCATCTACCATCAATTCATGTTGTATGTTTTAGGATAAGGGATTTTAAAAAAATTATGATAGGTTATCAAAATTGGTTACCAATCCTTTTGGTATTTTGAAGAGCCACTCCAAGGCTTGTACACCCAAATTGCATGGAAATAAGTGAATCAAATAGATATTATTGTAAGAGACTTCTTGACACATGAGAAATTATGCTTGTAAATTCTCTCTTGGATCTCCTTTACCTTTATATTTTTTAGACTTTGGTAGCTCAAAATGAGGTGGGAAAGTACATGGAAAAAACTTAAGTCAAAATGATAGAGGCATATTTCATCAAATTTATACTTTTTGGGCATTTGGTTTTCTGATTAAAGTCTTGTAACTATTTCCTTCATTGTATTCCACTCTTAGATGGTTGGATCATTTTGGGATGAAAGGAAGGTATTTTTTTGGGTATTCATGGATCAATTAACTTGGTCGAGGTTGGTGTAAGTAGGGATGGATCCCTTCTATAACCTAAATTTTGAGTTTGATGAGGGATTTGCTATAGGTTTAGATTTGAATGGGAATATGTAAGGCATTTTTGATTCTAAGGAATCTATTATTATAAGTTATAGGGGATTTTATATTGATTCAGAGGAATATTTTATTGATTTTGAGTAATTTTTTATTGGTTCACAAGAAGTTAGTGTTGTTGTAAATTAGAAGAAGTAGGAACTATGTGTTGTGAACCACTCACCACTTACTATGGTGGTACATAGTTTCCAACTTGCTATTATAGATTATTAGGCACTTGTTGTGCATTAAAAATGATATATTGGTGATTAAAAAAGGTATGTTGCTTGTCAAGTGTAGCTTATTGCATAACATTCATTGGAATCATTTATTCAGAAGGAGCCAATGGATGTACATTAGATATAAAATTGGCCAAGGGTTGTTTTGGTTGTTCAAGCAACCAGTTTGCTATAAAAATGTAGAATTATTGAATGATGTTGAAGTTAAATAAGTTGTTAAATAAGCTACAAGTTGATCTGTGTAATGTTGGCTAATCTATTGCATTGTAGAAGCAATAATTTGGCCATGTTGGTATGGGTCAACAAGTTATCCTTTCCCTTTACTAGATGACACAATAACTAGTTTAAAACTTTTAGTGAGAGGTTGATTTTGGTTTATAGTTACCACTTGAGGTGACTCCTCTACTGTAAAAGGTTTCATAATTGCTCTATGGGAAAGTTAGGTGGGAGTTTGGCTTCAGATTCTAATAGTCTTATAAATGCCTCATCTTTATCTTCTGAGGTTTGTTTTTCAAATTGTTCTTGACTAGTTATGTTGTAAAAAAGTAGCCTTTTAGGTCATGGGCCTAGTCACGTACTTACCTAGATAGCTAGGTCAGATTTAGGCTTGTTATAGAAGGATGAAAACCCTAACTATTCCTATGACACTCAATATTTAGAACTCAACTATGTTTGCATCAATATACATAAGGTGTAAGCCTTATGTTCTCACCCAAAGTGCAGTGGAGAGGGGATCATGGTTTTTATTAGGATAGCTATGCTATGACACAACTCTATTCTTCAAGGGCTTGGGTTAGTGAAGTGATGGTTGTGTATTCATGGGCACAATCCTTAGGTTTCATAGGTTTAAAGGCCTTCAAGTACTTGAGGGCTAACTAGGTATATGATTAAGGGACTTAGGCATAGACTTGCACTTAGTTGTGGGTATCATTTTGGGGTGTAGGGTCTTAACCATACTTAATGCATTTCCTATCATGGGTGTAGGTTTCATTTCTAGCTACAGGTCTACCATGAATGAGTCAAGTTAGAACTTGTAAGAACTCAACCATACATTTGATAGAATAAAGCTTACAATCAATGAATATTTAAATATTGTTCTTCATTAATGAAGATCAACAATAATGCATGTATAGTCCATATAAATTGAGTAAATGCTTGACATAAGATTTTATAGGCCTAGAGGCTTATAGACGAGCTTGGGTGTTACAAAGGGGAGTGTCAAAAATCATCCCAGATTAAGTCCTAATGCTAATGGTAATTATCTAGTAGCATTATCAAGTGTTTTATAAATTGATATAAAGCACTTGTTTTGTGAACTAATTATTTCCCACTTGAATCTTTATTAACTCATTAAGATCTTTTACTAGGTCAATCTCAACACAAACCCTTAAATAAGGATGTCTTGAATATAACTTAAGTTATTCATGAAAAAATGAACCTTTCAAGAGGTTTAATGAGTTTATCAATCAATCCCCATAGGGGGAGAGGTAAACCTTGGAATTATATCCAAAATGGGATCTTAAGCTTGGATTATTTAGAGACGTGAAAGTCTCAGGTCTAATGACAAAAAATAATAAGAGTGTCGCAAATAAACCAAGGGCCATGATTAACAATGGATTTGCAATGCTCTGGCTTAGTAAAGTGAAACAACAAAAAAACCCTTGGTAAGGTTTTAGACTCCAAGTTTTACACCCTAGCCTTGGAAATGGTTGTGGACCCAAAATTTAAGCAGGCTCTCTTGAGGGACTCTACCCACAAAATAAGAAACTAGAGTGAAATCTTCAAAATAACTAAAATCTTTATCAAAATTTTGTAAATCAAATATAATATTAGGTAAAAGAGTGTCTGGGTTAGAACCAGTACATCATGATATACCTTCAGTATAATATTTTATGTTTGTTTTGATGCCATTGAAACTTATTCTCCCACTAACTTTACCTACATCCAAATATGAAAAAATCATGGTGATGGCCATTTAATAAAGGGTTTGTAAAACTGCCCAAAGTGCTGAGTGCTAACCTATCTCAACATAAAACTAAGAAAATCCTACCTAGATCGATTAATATCATTAGTTTGATGAATGGGATAGAATACCTAAAAGTTATTAGACATTCATATGACATAAAAACCTTAATCTCCAAAAACTCTCATTCTAAATTATTTTGATTTTACATCTTTAAAAAATCTAGGTTTTCTCTCATAAGAAATAATTTTTTAAGTTTAGTTAGAATTCATGTGTATTCCAATAAGAACCATTAAGTCTCCATGTGAAAGGAATAATTAATCATGATTGCAAATCTTTATTTAGCACTCATTAATAATCTTTAATTTCCCTTCTATAAATAGATATAAACTAAGTATGGTTTGTTTTTAAATATTAGTGGACATTACATGTCATACCATAACAAGGTGTAATTAAAACTAATCATCCTTTATTGACAAGTGAAATAGCATGTCATTTTCACCTAGTGTAACTAGTGAAATGACACATCACTTTTGTCTAGTGACTCTCCTTTCACCTTTATACAAATACATAGCAAGAGCTACATCATTAATTACAATTGATTTCATAGAGGGTCATCTACAACTATTATAGTGTTTCAAGTGGCCCTGTGCAACAAAAAAATTCAGGTTATAGAAAAATAGAATCTTTTCCCAAAATGTGGAGCAACAAATGGATCAAATGACTAGGAATACATTCCAAACAATATATTTTTATAACCATGTATCATTTCATATGGTTATATTTTTCATATATGGAAAATAAATTTTCACTGATGTAGGAAGAATAAAAGACTATAGGCATTCAAATTTATTATAAAAATCCACTACCACTCCAATTAAAGAGACAAGGCAAACTATAAAATAGATATCAGGCATGTTGTATGCCAAGGAAATGAAACTATTGACTGATTCCTTGTACAATATATCATTCACATGAGGCATGTAACACATCACTAAAACTTGATATGAGATAGAAATGGTGTTGGTGAATTCAAATAAAATAACTTTTAAATTTATGGTTGCATCAAAAAACCAAACTAAGGTGCTTGATAAAGAAGGTTCTAAGAGATTGTTGATGATCTCACCTTCATCTTTTGTAAGCTTCTTGGTAACACCTCTTCTTCTTTCTTCTCTCTAAATTTTTTAATTCCTCTCAAAGGAAATTGTTATTAAGAGGGAGTATTATGTAATGTCAAATCTCTTCTCTTTGTTTAATATTTTATCCTCTTTTCTAACCCCAAAATGAAAATTAATGGGGAGTGTTTGAGATTAATCTTTATTTAGGCTATTTTAAGTTAATGCTAAGTCTATTGTATTTTTGCATTTCTTATTATGAGAAATTTAATTTATCCTAGAGGTGCCACACCAGTTTTTATCATTTTGTAGGGAATATTAGAGTTATATTCACATGTAATTCCCTCCACACTTATCACACAAATCCCCCTAACCTTATGTGGATTAGGGACATTTGGCACACACAAGAAGGTTTTGCAAGCAACTCTTCTTTCCTTCTAGCTCTATTTAATGAGCTCTCTCCTTTCTCATTCTACACTAAATCTTGAGATTTATCTCTTATGGCTAGAGGCTCGTCTCTTTTCTCTTTTATTCCATTGAAGTTTCATTTGAAGAATTTTAATTTCCATGATTTTTTAATACATGTGGGGTTTTAATCTATTTAATAGTTTCCCCACTTGAAAATTCTTGTGTCTTGCATTCTCTTGTAGTTTGTCATTGAGGTAATATTTATAATTTACACATTCATTATTTAATGTATTCAACATTGAGGCTTAATATTGAGGTAATATTGTTTATTTATGCATTTATTATTTAATGTATTCAATGTTATTTTTTGATCATAGAAAATATTCTAATAGTTGGTCAATATAGTAGGAATAGTCATCAAAAGTGGTGGTTGCATTGATACAATTGGGTAATCTAAGATGGTAATGACGTCCTCATACTCAACATACAAAAAATGAGGTGGAGAGGTGTCCCAAACTATTCCATAGGTAGGATAAGGAGTATGCATGATATGAGGATAAGGATCAATATAGGAAACTACATGCTTCATGTTATTGATGTTAACTAGATTCTCTTCATTGGTATAAGAGTGAATTGTGGTTTCAACAACATTAGAATCAGTAGGATAATTGGCATTAGGTTGTTGATTTTGATTATAATTAAGAAGTAGATCTAAATATATAACAAGGAGAGAATCAATGTAGTGAAGGGATTTATACATAAATTTAGAGCCGTGGGTTTTTGCTACCTTATCATAGGCTTGAAAACATTATTAGATAATGGATTCATGATTGAGGTTGAGATTTAGGAGATAATATTAAGTTGTTCACAAGTTTCATGTGAATGTCCCTAATTTATGTGGTACTGTTAAAACTTTTGAGGATCATACCAATATTTGGTAAGGTGAGAAGGATCAAGATTTGTAGTTGAGGGTTTAGGTATACGTTTCTTAATTTATTTATTGAAAGAGGCTTGTGAGTGTCAACATTGTTCACATAAGCCAATGAAGAGGGAGGAGCTTGGAAGGGACTTCCCATGATAGGTTGAGAGAGTGTCACTTTGTCAAATCCACCTAGAAGGATGGTATTGATGGTGTGTGGGGAATTATACATATCAGTAATAGCAACATTGGTAACTTATTTATTTTTAGACTTCATAAGTATACGAGTTCCAAAACTTATTTGGGAAGGCTCAAATTATTTTATGAAGAAGTATTGACATTTAGCTTAATGTTAAGATTTTAGGACTTATTGTATGTAAATCCTATGTTGTTAAAGGGATAAGTATAAAAATAACCTAAAATGAAAATTGGAAATAATTAATTTGACAAACTTTTCCTAAAATAGCAAGATTATAAAGAAAGAGCACTTATCTACATTAAAATAGGTATTTATATGGACTGGGAGACTGAAATAGGTTGACACATTTTGTTCTTTGACTGTATCTAAAATTTAGCTTCGGATAGTAGTGCCCTTATGGGGACAGTTTAATGATGTGGAGTTAATTTCCAATTGTGGCACTAGTGTAAACTTTTAGGGAAGTTGTAGGAGGTTTTGGAGGACTTGTAGGTGGTTTTGTGTCTTCTGAAAGCTCACTGATGTCATTTATTTTATTGAATATCTTTCAAAACCTTAATGGGTACCTACACACATGAAATAACAGTCGGATCAAATGTAAAAGAAAGGAAAAAATTGGGTTGTGGGATATTATAATTACGTAGAGTAGAACCCATGTTGTCCTAGCCACTACCTACATTAACCCTAATGCTAGGGGTCTCAGATCACATGAAGTTCTCCCTTAATGAATGTGGGTAATCAACGTGCACAATATGCTAGAATGACTTTTGCTTAGGCCCTTCTTTGATTAAGCATGCAATGTATAGATGTAATAGTTGAGTAGTATACAAAGTATTGAGTTGTACTATTGATTAATTTTATGTAATTATGTGCTAAAATAGTAAGTGCTAGATGTAAAATGTTTTGTGAGGCTATTTCTATAGAATGAACTTTGATTTGAATATAAGACCTTTTTCATTGGCCAACAAGTTTTAAAAGAGGGATAAAAATATAAGAGAAGGCTCAAGATAGAGTTACATCCCAAAACATGGGAGAAAATGATCATTGGACACTAGAGACATAATTAGACACTAGCACCATATGGCACTACTATCCTAAAAATGGTGATAGATTCCTAAGGCCTTAAAATAGAGTTACGACTAGTAAGGATAGGCTAGGATCCCTTATGATTAGGAGGAGGTGACTCAGGACCACTTGGGGTGTAACTAATAGGAAAAATAAGACATAAAGATATTAAAAGACCCAAAATGACCATGCAAACAAGGGCTATATTCATCACTAATACCTTCATGTGAAAAAATAATAAAAGACATAGTACTTGTGGTTTCTTGAGAAAATTAGGGTGTATACATTTGCCCCCCTTTTATTCTATTAATGCAATGAAATGAAATTAATAGAATAAAAGAAAAAGAGGAATGAATACCTATGCTTACCTATGTATATGTGTTTTGGACCTAGCTCACTTCTTGGCCAGATAAGTGGACAAGAGCTGGAGTGAAATATGGGAAGAGAAACTCCATAATTTGGATGTCCTTTGTACTAAATTTGAATAGTGAATTAAATAATCACTGAATCTGAGTATGTAAATTGAATATGTGGATAAACAAGGAATGTTTTCCCCCACTCTGATGTGTGTGATAAATCTAGATACATAAACTAAATATGTGGAGAAACAAGGCCTACTTTCCCTCAGTCTAATGTGTGTACTAAATCTGATTATTTAAATTTGGTTTGGTGGAAGGATATGGATCAATCATTGTAGATGATCATGTGACCCAAACTAGTGAAAACCTAGTGACATCCTAGTGATGATTTGATTATAACCTGGTAATCTGAAAATAGAGGCCAAGGATGTGTGCTCTTCATCATACCCCCAATCTTGATCTTTGAGTAATGTCATTATGTATCTGAACATTTATATATTAGAGTCAAACTATATATCTGAGTGAACTTATATATCTCAGTCAAACTATATATCTACATGAACTTATATATTTGAGTCAAATTGTATATCTAAGTGAACCTATATATCTGAGTCAAACTATATATCTGAGCCAAATTGTATATTTGAGTGAACTTATATATTTATATTTGAGTAGACCTATGTCTCTGAATATCTATATCTGAGTGAACCTATGTGTTTAAATATTTGTATTTGAGTAGACCTATGTGTCTAAATATTTGCATTTGATTATACCTATGTGTTTGAATAGTTACATTTGAGTATACCTATGTGTTTGAATAGTTGTATCTAAGTGATGTTGTGTGTCTGAATATCTATATCTAAGGCAATCTATGTGTATTCCCCCCCTTTGGTGAGAGATCTAAGATTTAAGTAAGGGTGTCTAACCAAAAGTGGTAATGATCAGATGTGTTGGTGTGAATTAGTGGGGATGATGTTGTTTTAAGTTTGAACAGTTTGTCTATTATGATGGAGTTGATTGTTGAAATTGGTACTAGGATAAAGATTTGGTCTATATTGAGGTTATTATAGTAAATTTGATTTTTGTCATTTTTAAAAGTTAAATGTGATCATGATATTTGTTTAACCAATATAGGGTGAGGCACATTGAGGTCAAGTCCCAAGTGTAATAAATGACTCACAAATTAGAGTTACAGTTCTCTAGATATCCCACTGGCAAATAGTTGGTATTAGTTGGTGAAATTAGCATGCAAAGTCAACCTTAGTGAGGTGGCATTAATAAATGTGACTTAAATAGTTTATTTGATGATTTTTATAATTCATTTGAATCATTTGAGTTTAGATTACTTATTTTTTCAGAGTTAGATAATATGCTAACGAGATAAGGTGTGACTTTGACCCAATATAAGGAGGTGAAGATGCTTATCTAGGTCAAGGAGGTGGTTACCCTAATAAGAAGCCTATAATTTTTCTTATTATTGTCATTTATAGTACATTTTTTACTATTTTTATTGAAAATATAGTAGTTTAGGTCCAATTTTTGGAAAGTGGCACTTTTGTCCTAATATTAGTGCTAGTGTCGAAGACATGGCACTAGTGTCCTAGATATGGTGCTACTCTCCTGTATGCAGTGCTAGTGTCTAGTAGGCTTATTTTATGGTGCTAGCTATTGTTGATTGGTGTTTGATGCCTATTGTTATCTATTGATCTTATATTTTTCATTGTTAATATTGGATTTGGTTGTCTTTCTACATGTTGATGTGTGCATGAGAGAGTTATAGAGTAGCCAGATGATGGAGGCCTTATGAGGTCTACCCCTCAAAAATGTTAAGATGGCCATGGTAGGGAAGGTTGGTCTGATTCACATGGCATCCTTATATTTTATGCCCTAGGATAAACATATGATGACTACACTATGTGAGAGGTGGGATGCAAATACCTTCTGGTTACTTATTGGGGAGATTATTATTACCTTGGAGGAAGTATATAAGATCTTGATGTTACTTATTACTAGGTAAAGAGCCATATTACATGATGAGATTAGGGATCGATCCATATAATGGGTTGCTAGTTATTTTTATGCTATGGCTATAGGGACTCATCATACAAAGAGCCACAATGATATATTATTGTCACTAACTATCATAGTAGATGTTCAATGGTTACAAAAATTCTTAGCTATTTTATTGGCTTCTTTTGTGGTAGTACATAGGAGTGGGGTATTGATTTCCTATAGGGTACATGAGATAGTGTAAGACATAGAGGAACATAATATGTATACTCATGGGTTCACACTATGCTAGCCTACTTGTACCCAGATTTGTACCATTTTACATAGGAGATATGTGGCAGAGGTATTGGATCTTCCACACTATTACATTGTGGCATATGAGCATATAGTAGTGAGTAGACCAGCATTCATTTGTAGATAGGTGGACTAGGACGACCCATGTGCATAGGAGGAGATTGATGCAATGTCAATAGGTGTTAGATAGGTTAATAAATAGAGACATTATCTAGAAGCCCTATAGGGGCTAGGAGGTATGGATGAAGGATGATAATCAGCTAAGATGGGTTTGATTAAGAATTTTCCTATATGATCATTGGGTCAATATAAATGATAGGTTCTAGTATGAGTGGGTGACATGATAGTTTATTATTACTCAAGATGTGCCCCTAGTGCTAGTGGTCTGGTTGAAGATTTATTGGGATCTAGTGAGGCTAAGTAGTAGGCGTAGACCATCATCGATGAAGTTAGCACCAATTCTATTGATAGAGAAGGATACAATAATTAACATACCAGATGTTGATGATATAAGAGTTATTGATGCCTATATATCTTAATGGAGAGATCATAGATGGGCACCTCTATTTCAGAGAGGTGGGATTATTGTAGAGGATGTATTAGATGTAGATCCCCTTAGGGTTGTTGATGATAAGTTGTTATTGTATGTTTGTATACTATGTGTATTTAGTTATATATTTGGTTAAGAAATTGATGCATTATTTTGGTATGTTGAGGTTTAGGTGATGATGAGTATTAGGAGACTACCATTGAGTTTGCACTCAATGTATTGCTATGGCATATTCCTGATGATGATGTGGATGATGTATTAGTGGAGAGGGCCACAAATGTTACTGGTGTTCATGCCTATTTATTCAATCAAACTTACATAGTTATCATTATTTATAGGTGAGCAAATATAGATCGAGATGAGGCATGCATAGAGTTACAGAGATAGACCATGCCCACACCTAATTCTCTAGGTGGGGTACGTAGCTGAATAGTGGATGATTACATACTTCTATAGTGGGAGCATGTGGAGTATATGGCTGAGTTTGGTATGTATCGTGAGATAGAGAGTAGACACAATTATTGATCAAGGTCATGGAGGGATGGTAAGGCCTCTAGTTCTAGTATGGATATGTCTGAGAGTGAGAGTGAGGGGGTTGGTCCTAGTTTCCATGTTTATATTATTGAGTGATATAAAATATTTATATTTAATCTATGTTCTGAGTTATATATATGGATGTTTACTATTATATTGATAATATGTATGTTGGTATCTTGATCTGGTTATATTGTGCATGTTTACATGTGTTTAATTTTGTTGATTGTGTTAAATGGTGATCCTGGTATATGGTATTTGTCTAAGCAATGGTAATGGTTTTTTTAATCTATTTACAAATGTTTAAGTAGACATGTGTCATGGACTAGTAATGTTATTTATTGGTATATGTTTTACAAGTTTTTTATAATATATCTACATGTAGATTATGTAAATATGGTATGCACTATCTAAACTTGGATGGCATGGTGAAAAAACAACCCTACTGCTCATGTTGTGTTAGTGTAGAAGTAGACTCTAAAACTAAACACCATGTGATACACTACTAGTGGCTAGGTGTGTAGACTTTGTATCAAAGAGATTGATTGGTTGTCATGATGAAAATATGTTCTGAGCTCTATGATCTCTAGAAAATATCTTGATTGGTTACTGGATGATTTTTTGATGTCTATGATCTCTTAAAAATATCTTGATCGGTGGTTAAACTGAGACTGTACTTTGATATCTAGGATTATTACCAAATATACTAATTAGTGTGCAAACTAAGGTTTTACTCTAATATCTAGGATTTCTTTGTAAATATCTTAATTAGTGTGCAAATTGAGATTGTAATCTAATATTTGTGATTATTTCCAAATATCTTAATTGGTGTGAGAACTGAAACTATGTTATGATATCTATGATTGTTTCCAAATATCTTAATTGGTGTTTGAAATGAGACTATACTATGATATCTATGATTGTTTCCAAATTTATTAATTTGTGTGCGAATGGAGACCATGATCTAATATCTATGAATTGGTTAGCATCTCTATTGAATCAATGGTGTGTGGGATTGATCTAAACTAGGTGTCCTAGAAACTGCATGGATCATATAGTGAGCAACCAATTGCTCCTCAAAGGGAACATCCTAGGATAATTCTATCATAGAGGAGTGTGATTTAGGAGACTTTGGAGACTGTGAACTTGGTTCCCCCCTTGTGAATGTTATAATGCCTCAATTGACATACTAGTCAATGCAGCCTTGGAGTAAATAATAATGATTGTCTAAATGTCTATTTATCTTATGAAAATTGCAATATGGAATATTTTGTACCCTATGCAAATGGTATGCTAAATGATTATTATTAGGAGGAAGTGCAATAATATCCTTATCTAATAATATAAGCAAGATATCATGAGGCCTATCACTATCTAAAAACTGTATAATCTCTATGTGTGTGTCATGTGCTCTACTCACTATAGGAAGTGCTCTATGAAGTGGTTATTTTCCCTTATTAAGTATTTTTATTGGTTGTCTTAGCTCCACTAGTTTATTAATTAGGAGTGGCTTAGTTTCTTGTACCTTGTTAAATGATTGTGACTGTGAAAGATCTAAATCCAAAACTATCTCTGAATGTGTCTCAACTAGTCCCAAATTTTTATCTAATCTTAGAGCTATGTAACATAGATATCTGAATGATTTGGATGTCTCATATAGAATTTATTTTTAAGAGTAATGGATGAGGCTTCTATAAAAAATGTATTGTGCCTCTATCATTATGTTAGATCAATTGGTGCATACATGTTTTGAGTCTAATAATTAATTCATTTATTATTTTTGATTGGCCTTGATGTAGTGAAGGCAACCTCTCATATGTGACTCGAGGTCCCTTTTTCTGATTATAACACATGAGAAAGACCTCTTTTAACTCAGTGTATGTGTGTAGTGAACCTCTAGGGAGTGAATGATGAAACCAATCTATTGTTTGACCCTTTAGAGTCCTAGGAAATAACTGTAAAAGAATCAAACTGATAGTAACATGTGCCATAGATTTCATATAAGCTTTGAGATGTAGGTATGGATCTCCATGTCCATTTAACTTTGGTAATGCCATTATTTGTAAATTTGATGGTAATTTTTCATTAAAAATTCTACATGGGATGGAATTATTATGGATGGCATTGGATTCCACCCACAAGTGACATGCTTTACTTTCCAATGTGAGATGGTGTAGTTGTTGTTGTAAAGTACCCACATCATGCATCAAGGAGATTAACTCTTGTGAAGGTATATTAGCATCATTATTAGGTTAGTTTAGTTCTTTAATTTTATTATTTATACTATCCAATGGTATAATACATTGGTAACCTTTTTTAGGGAGGATTGGCTTGCTCTCTTTAACTTCTGGAGGTGTGATAGCTAGGACTTGGTTATAGGGAAATGAGTTATCACCCTCGTTTAGGTTAGGTTGAGAAACAAGTTATACTATAGTAAGTGGGTTTGAGGGAGACTCATTGGTATATCTTATTCTGTTAATTTGAAAATAATTATCACATGTTAATGGACTAGAATGTACATTATTATCATGTGAATGTGAGTTATGTAAATTATGAACATAATAATAAGTGTGTGTGTGTTTTTTAACATGTGACCTAGAATTTAAAAAAAAAAAGAAACACGTGAAGTAGGAGGATAACTAGAAGGTATATAATCCATGTCTTCTTCACCATAATCATAGTAATCATCATTATCCAAGGTTCATCAAAATCAGAGTTTAATTCACTTGTATAAGTAATAGTAGAAGTATCATTTGCATGCTCACTGAGAGAGAGAGAGAGAGAGAGAGAGAGAGAGAGAGAGAGAGAGAGAGAGAGAGAGAGAGAGAGAGAGAGAGAGAGAGAGAGAGAGAGAGAGAGAGAGAGAGAGAGAGAGAGAGAGAGAGAGAGAGAGAGAGTAAGAGAAGATTTTAAATTTTTACTACTATGAATTTTTTTTTGAAGAAGGTAAACCCTATGCAAAAATAGGGTTTTGATAAATATTCAAAGTAAGACAGGTTCACAAAATGTTTTAATCTTTTAGGACTTAGTGTATGTAAATCATATGTTATTAAAGGACTGAGTATAATAATAACCTAGAATGAAAATTGGAAATAATTAATTTGAGAAGATTTTACAAAAATAGAAAGAATATAGAGAAAGAGAACTTATCTGGAGTAAAACACGTATTTATGTGGCTCAAGATGCTAAAACAAGATGAAAAAATAGGCATATACCTTTCATTCTTTGACTTTAGCTGAAATTTGGTTTTGAACAGTAGTACCCTTATGTGGATAGTAGCACCATGTGATTTTAATGTGTAATTATGGTGCTAGTGTCCCTCTTGGAGGAGTTGTTTGGAACTTTCAGGGAAGATACATGAGGTTTTAGGGGACCTTTAGTTGGTTTTGTGTCTTTTGGGAGCTCATCTATCTCTCTATTTTTGTGGAATATCTTCCAAAACCCTAATTAGTACCTACACACATGAAACAATAACCATATCAAATTTAAAATAAAGGGAAAATTTGGGTTATGGGATATTATGATCACACAGAGAAGAGCCCCTATTTTTCTATCCACTACCTACATAAACCCCAATGCTAGGGGTCTTAGATCACATGTAGTTCTCTATTATGGAATGTGCATAATCAATACACATGATATGCTAGAATGACTTTCACTTAGGCCCTTTTTTATCAAACATGTAATGTATAGATGTAATAGATGAGTAGTATGCAGATTATTGAGATACACTATTGATTGATTTTATGTAATTATGTGCCAAAATAGTAAGTGTTAGATTTAAAATGCCTTATGAGGCTCTTTATATAGAAGGAACTTTGATTTGAATATAAGACCTTGTTTGTTGGCTAAAAAGTCATAAAAGAGGGATAAAAAATAAGGAAAGGCTGGAGGTAGGGTTAGGACCCAAAACATGGGAGAAAACGACCATCGAATACTAGAGCCATAATTAGACAATAGCACCACATGGTGCTACTATCCTAAAAATGGTGCTAGTGTCTTGAGACCTACAAATAGAGTTAATACCAATAAAGACAAGCTAGGGACCCTTGTGAATAGGAGGAGGTGACTCAAGACCATTAAGGGTGAAAAAAAAAAGGAAATATAAGACATAAAAAAGACCAAAAGACCCAAAATTACCATGCAAACAAGGGTTGTGTTCATCACTAAGACCTTCATGTGAAAGAGCAAAAAAATACATAGTACTTGTAGTTACTTAACCAAATTAGGGTGTATACACTCAATCAAGGGCCATTTCCAATGATTTTAGAGAGATATTTATGAATTTGTATTGAAGTTAGGGATTTGGTACATTGGTAAACAATAGGAAGAGATTATCTTTTGACATGTTGTGTTCAGCCTTGTTAGATAAGGCTTTCCAATACTTGATAAAGTATTGGGTAGTTTTAAATTATGCTTATTTACAATTAATTAAATAGTCTATGCTATTTTTTGGAATATCATTGGTTTGAAATTCCTAAACTAATATATTAACTAAGTATTATAAACTAGAGATTGTGTTATACTTGAGTTGATTATACTAATCTAGGGCATCACTTGAAAAGGTTTTAGCTTGAAGTTTACTAGCTGAAAGGTGTTCAACTTAATCTAATCTTTGTAAAGGTTTCCAAAAGCTTTAAAAAGTGAAGTGAGATCATTGGATCCATTATAGGTGATAGTAAGAGTAATACCACCTATGTCTATGTTTACAATTTGAGGAGCTAATGGTTTAGTTTAAAGATATTTAATTACTTTATTAAGAAGTGGAGGTTAGGGAATTAGATTCCCATGTGTATATCTACGAGGGGTGGGGGAGGTCGAGGGTGTGAGAGATTTATATTTTTTACTCCCCTCTAAGGTTGTTGAGGATGATTTTATAATTGTAAAAGTTGATTTTACATTTGCATCACTTGATTGGCATTAGTAGTTTGAAAGGGCTTGCATTTTTTCTTGATGAGTATCAAGAGATCATTGGCTAGAATAAGAAGTTTGATTAGCTTGTTGAGATGAAATGGTTGTGCCATTAACATAGGTTTAATCATGGAGACTTTAAGTAATCCCACTAAAGGTAAGACCTACCATGTTAGTAAAAATACTAAGCATGGTGAAGAGATATAGGGGGAAGTAATGTGTTGACATGCCCCAAGCCTGATAGAAAATCTATGAGTAGGGGGAAGAGGAAATTACACATAATTTTCCATCATGAGATGGTAAATCACTATAGGGCCCTTTCTCCAATGCTAAATATACTCATTAATATAGATCATCATTTCAAGAGTATATTCAAAATCACTCTTAGCATAGTTCTAGTGTCCATGTGACAATTTTTTGTCTCTTGGTTTTCTATGGTAGTATAAATAAAGTGAGACTTATATGTTTTACATTAAATAGCCATTTCCATCATATCTTATTGGGTTTTTAGTTCAAATTCAACAAATATGTATTATATGGTGGAAGAGGAAAGATTAACTAAACTGTGCTAGTTAATGTAACTAATTTTTAAGAATAAATTATATTAGGTTGGTTGATAAAATTTAGACAAGTACAATTAGACTATATCGAGATGGATAATGTAGTTAAGCAAGAAACTATTTAAAACTAGACTGCACCGAGTTAGTCGATGTAGTTAGGTAGGAAACTAGATATATTCAAACTGTAATAACTCATCAATGTTGTCATGTGAATAAGAACAGGTTAAAATAGATTGTGTTGAGTTGTCTAATTAGTCTGGAAGATAGGACAAAAAACTATAATGGGTTGGCTATAGACTAGTAAAGAGTGATTGTATTGTATTGGTCAATGCAGTCAAATGGATAAACACAAAGGACTATATCGGGGTGGCTGATTTAGTCCAAAACATCGATAATTATATTAAGTTATTCGATGTAGTTATTACACACAACATAGAACTATATCAAGCTAGCTAATACAGTCTAGAATACATCAAAGAATTTAGGTAGAAATTGAATTTATCTAAATTTATTAAAACAAAATCTAGTAGATGTACTAAAAGGATCTGATAGATAGTGTAGGATTTCAAATATACTCGCTTGTTCATTAGTGTCATCCCAATGTTTCATATATCTAACTATAGAGGCTAACCAGTTTTATAGCTAATAACCCTTGTTTTGAGGGTATGGTGAGAGTAGATTCCTTGGGAGATACACTCCTCATAGGTGCAACACAAAATAAAATGGATGTTTGATTTCCTAAGTTCAATAAAAAGGAAATTCTAGTCATTTTTGATATACTTTGAGGCACATGGAAACTGAATTTCATGTTTAGTGTTTTACTATGGCTATGAGTATTAGGGAAATCACCTCACACCATGATGTCTATAAAAAAATACCATGTAACCTTGCACAATAATTACTAAGTATTTTGAAAACTATTGAAACATAGTTCTACAAAAAACCAAATGAATACAAAATAAAGTTTGAAAAATAATTTATAGTATTTAATGAATTGAAATAAACAGGTAGAAAACTATATTGAGTAGGTCGATATAGTTAGGAACTAAATTATGCTGAGAATGAAACAAACATTATTATATTAGACTAGCCAAAATAATTATAAACACATAATAGAACTATATTGAGCTATATGATATAGTCTGTACAAACATAGAATGACTTAGGCTAGACATTTTAATTTTTAGACAAGAATAAAATTATATTGAGTTGGCCAATGTCATTGGCTAAAAGGAAGATTCATACAAAATTATATTAGGTTTGGTTTAGAGGAAAATTGATACAAAACTTTATTAGAATAGCCAATGTAGTTATCTAAAAAAGGTGAAGACAAAGGTAAGCTTCATACTGGGTCTACCAGAATGTATGCATGGGCTAGGATTAGCTTATAACTATCCTATCTCAAGAGATTCAAAATTGAAGAAGGTTAATCAAAGAGAAAGCATGATACCTAATGTTTAGGTAGTGACCAATGGATCTACATACCTACAAAGAGGGTTACCTATATCACTAGTCCCAAGAGGAAAGGTTCTAAAGCTTAATCCTATGGAAAAATTAAATAACTCTAACTAGACCTCTAAGGATGAAAGTAAAGGATTTTTAGAGGCCTTGTAAGGAGTTGTGAAAGTAAAAGAAACTAAGGGGAAGGGTTGAATAATCATAAATGGTAACGTGTCATGGTTGATAAATGGGGGTATAGGTAACCTAAAATGGAATTATGGTAAGTCTAAGTAATCCTATAACCACACTAGTATAAGTGTAGAGAGAACCTATACAATGATACACACAAATTCATTTACTAAGCAACAAGAAATGCCTAATCTACTAAATGAAATAATATTAACTTGGGGTGGACTTGGGATATGGGAGTAGGTGGTATTATCTCTTCATCAACATGGTCTCATTGATCAAGCCCTATATATCTATATGCAAGTAGGCAGGTACACATATTGACCTTATTGATAAACCAAACACTTCAATCCTCATCAACCTATCCTTATTGACCAAGCCAAGCCTCAATATCCCCTTGACCAATGGTTCTTTGTAAGAGATTGTTCTAGTTGTGAATACTTTAATATGTTGAATAAATCTCTAAAATAAAATAACTACTCTTAATGAAAATTTAAAACTTCCACAAGACAAGCTTACCTCAAGATAAAGTTCTAGACCCAACTCCTCCAAATAATGACTTAATGCAGAAGTGTGAGCAAAATCAGAGAAGATGAGTGTGATATATAAATTTTGAGTGAAATGTGACTTGTATATATTATTTTACAATACCCAGAACTAATTCTAAAGGCAAATTTAATGACATCATCTAGATCGATGTAGTTATGAGATGTCGATTGGTAGCAAATTATGTTAGCTAGGGTGATGTAGTATGAATGTCATAAAATAGGATTAGAACTACATCAAGCTAGTTGATATAATACATGAATGGAAAATGCATGAAATAAATGATATCAACCTAGTTGATGTCTTAGGATATAAGGAAACTAACAAAACTACATGGAATATGATGGAAGAAGGTAGGTAGTGGGATAATGTTTTAACCTTTTAGGGTATTAATAATGCAAATCCAAAGTTAGATTAAAGGGCTAAGTTGTCTAAATAATTTAAATAATATGTAATAAATAACCACTAATTTGTTACATATTTTGAATTGCTTTGACTTTTTAAAAATAGTAAATAATATGTGCAAATAGATATTTATCTAGAAAGTGACTATCATGGAAGATCTAGGTGATGAAAATGAGGTTACAGATAGGTGTGAGTGTTATCAGCAAGGTCCCTAGATCTTATTATTCATTGGATAATAACACCCCACCTAGATAATAGCGCCATGTAGCTCTAATGTCTTGAAAATAGTGCTACTATCCTCTTTGTAAAACTATTACTATTTTTTGGGAGTACCTTCAGCTATGTTTCTAGGTTATGTTCTTACGTACATGAAATCTAGAAATGTGTATTATGCCTAGAATATTTGATTTAGTATGCACACCCTAATCCTCCTTGTAAGTATGACATGAGCTAAAAATGTGTGTTCATTAGTAGGATAGGCTAGACATCCTCAACACCCCACTATGACTAGAGTTGCTTACATACCAATACTCTAAGTAGGGATCAAGCCTGATGTAGTTATCCCACCTAGTGCTTGGTGCAAGTGCAAGTGAATTCTAGAATGATAGTGGTCTTGAATGCCTTGAGTGTCCTTGAGATTGAAACTATATGAAATCTAGGTTTAGAGAAATTGTAGATTGTAGTATGTAGAAGTAAGGAAGAATAAGGATTAATAACTTTGATTTTGGTCAGATTGTTTCTTATTTAAATAGGGTTTTTGCATCTCTTTTCCATTTAATGGATAGAGGTCTAATAGTCTTCTATTTATAGTGATCTATATCTTATGTGGATAATAAAATGTAGTTAGGCTAACCTTATGAGGGGCACACATTTGAAAATGTATCCATTCAGGAGATTTAAGGGAAGGGACACTAGCACCAAGTTAGGGACACTATCACTATGTGGCTCTAGTGTCCTTAATGTGGTGTCAGTGTCTAGTTGGAAGGCTACTAGGTACAATGGCTTAGGATCATGGAATGTTATTCTAGGACTATGTTTGAGTTGAGAAAAGATGTCTATAGTATGCATAATGGATAGAAAAGTGTGATAAAGGATCTAGGATAGGTCTAGGGCTAAGCTAGGAATAGGTTGTCTCAAGCAAAACTCTTAGCATCCAAATACCACTTTTAGGTGATTACACTTTTTCCCCCTTTATGCTAGAAATACAACAAAGTGAAATGACTAGTATACAAAAAAAAGAAGCATACCTAGACTTACCTAGGAAGTGAAGCCCATGTAGTTGAGTCTGAGTATTTGAAGTTGGGTTTGATTATGTGAAGCATGATCGAAATCAATGACCTATAATGAAACGTGCAAAAATCAATCCTTAATTAAGAGATTATCAAAAGAAAAATACTATGTTAAGTAAAGTAACTAATTAAGGCTGAGTAAAGAGATAGGAAAGAGGAAAGGAATGAATACACCTTATTGGGTACAAGAACCAATACATGAACCTAGTGAAAACCTATGTGTGTGAGTGTACATAGTGATCAAATCATTGAATAGATTAGACTGAGCTAATAACTTACTCAATCCTCATATGTGGGTGGCTCAAAAACTCAATCCAATTTTTACTCCATCACTTCCCACCCCTACTTGGTGGATCATGATCTATGAATATCTTGGATAAGACTGTGTGTCTAACCCTTTCATGTGGGTGGCTCAAGAACTCAAGTAAGATATGATTCCATCATTTCTCACCTATGTGAAGTAGATGTATTTGAAACTAAAATGTGAAAAGTGATAAAAGTATCTAATTGGGTATATATAACTATGTATGTCAACTCCATGGCCACTTAGGTATATTAGGCGACACTCAAGAATTCCAACCACTGTCAATGGAGTAAGGCATGAAACTAGCGACAACCTGGAATATGATATCAAGTGTATATAATATAGAGAATGACATGGATTTTCCCATTCTATCTGATCAACCTATGTAACTAAGCATATAGAAACTATGTACCACACACATGCCCCTAATCTAATATTGAAGTATACTGATTCTAGATTGAGTATGTAATAATTATATTTTTGTATGTGAACTGAATGTGGTAGTGATAATGTTGTACATGATACCCCCAATCTGAGCAATTGGTATGAATTTGAGCTAAAATGAGTGTATTTAAGCAAAATCTAAACATAACTATTAAACTTTTGACTATATCTATACAAATTTTTATTATACCTAGTATATTGTTCTAGCTAACCTGGACTACCCTAAAGCTAGGGCAACTGGATAGTAACACCATGTAGTGGAAAATAGTGACATATAGTTCTAGTATCCCAATCTAGGCACTAATGTCTATCTAGTTTGAAATATAGGTGACTGAATTGCTTTTTGAGTCCCTATGTTTTCTTATGTCTGACCGATGTCTAATCTCATAAAATTGAGCTTGTGTGTTGAAAATGATCTTTGAATATCAATGTAGGATCCTAATCTCTATGACAAACCCATGTGAATACCCCCTCTTTTTAGGGTAGCTATGAAACCTATGTAAGAACTATCCTCAAAATCAAATAGCTCTACAAAATGTGTTATCCAGAGCATATATCATAACTACATGATATTCCAATATAATTTTCAAACATAACATCAGAATGTATATGTATTTGAGCATAAGTATGTAATGTAAGATGTATGTTGTATGTAACATTGTACAACGGTGTCAAGATAGATGTAATAAATGTGTATAACATCAAATCTATGTAAATGCATAGGGAATGGGGCATGATGTCCATCATAGCACCCAATTAGGAAGGGTAGATACATGAGGTCCCTCATGGAATTGAAAATTTTTGTGTGTAACAAGTAAAGACAAGTGTCATAGTGAAGACACATACAATAAATCATACATACAAAACACATGAGGTAAAAAAATTAGGACAAGGGGACACAATACAAGGTACATTGGCACATGTCACTAAGTCTGAAAATGAAGACATACAAGTAGATTTTTGAATGTCCACATACAAAAGAAACAATCAATTTGGCTTAGAGCCACATAGGAAGACATGTTGAAATGTCTACATATACAATCAAGAAATCACACACAAGGGACATTTGCACATGTCCAAGGCATACATATATAGGAGTGGTGTATATTCAAAGAAAAGTGGCATATTCAAATACCCTGAAATGGAAGAAACATAGGAAGCACAATCAAGTCTGAACCAAGAAAGCTATAAATAAAGGCATGTATAACTGTGTAGTAAAAATATGTGTAAATGATAAGATGTACATATGTTGAGTATAAACTAGTGATAGTTGGAAAAAAAATTGAGCATGAGTAGAAATGATCAATATCAAGATATATCAATGCATAAAATGGAATGTATAGAATAAAAAGATAGAACCTAGTAGTAGAAACTATGTATGAGATGCCCTTGAGTGGTTAGATGTATCAAATGACTAAACCTGGATCAATGTATATAACCCCAATGGGTAGATGATAGCAAGTTGGATCACTGTTGTGTACCAGATTCCTATATGTAATCTACAACACTCGATAAGAACAAGTGAAGCATATGTGTATGATAAAACTGACTATACTAAGATACCTGGCATATGCAATATCTGGAAAGTAGTAGACATGTAAACATAGCAATGCATACAATCTATAAAATTTGTATTTTCTAAGCAATATTTAAATGTTTTTGTGTTTTGACATGTTATATTGTTTTTTTTATTTTCTAAATATAAGCTATGTACAAACAAATTAAGATAAACTATATACAAGTAGAAAGAGAGAAGAAAGTATGTACAAGAGGGTAGGAACCATACTAACCAATGAGTCTCATGAGAGACTCACTATCACCATGACCTATATTGAATAAAGGAACTATGATCATGCATATTATGTGAAAGCATAACTATGATCCCATTAACCAATGTGTGGAGTAATATGTGTCTGTATCTACCTGTGTAGTGATGCTATGAATATGTGGCACTGACTGTGATTCCCTATGAACTGTAGGGGTCCTAAGAACCAGTAGAAGAAGAAGATATAGGTGATGTAGGTGATTTGCATTGAGAACTCCTAGAACCTAATAATACTGATATCAACATAAACAAAGTATATAAGGTCCTCTAGAATATGTGACACATCTATGATGTAGTGGTCTCTCTAATAATGGTCTTTGTGGGAGAGTATGCATATGTGTCGATACCAGTGGAGTAGACCTCACATGAATTGGTGGCTCTACTAAACTATGTGATGTATGCATAGTATTTTTACTCTCAGTTATAATTGATAGCCTTGAAATATCTAATAATGGTGTTAGAACTGAAACTGGTGATTGTGCTAGAAATGTAACTAGAAATTGTGTTGGAACTACTTGTGGGATGGGTAGAGGATACTCATATGAGACACCCTTAAATTTGAATACCTAATTTGTATGTATGTACTTTAGGCATCAATATACTATAGATGGGATGGTTCAAAGTTACTGTAACCACGACCTACCGAATAGTATATCAAATACACCTACACTAGGTACTACTATGAAAAAAGTGGCTATGTGTGCTAGTCCAACCTATAATGGAAGCATAATCTCCTTGATAGAGCTCTGAACATGTCCATTGAAACCATTAATGACTGTATTTATGGGGAATATATCCCAATTTCTATAAGAGTGTCATAGTGTACATGTTAATGCTCGACCCATTGTCAACCATAACACTTTTGATAGGATGGTGGTCTATGTATCATCATATAAAGAGTGCATGTAGATCTGTATCATCATCCAAATTTTATTTCTCTAATAATGTGATTAGTGGTATAGGTGGCATTGTAGTATGATACAAACTAATAATGTTATGTAATATATGTGCCTCCTCTATAATTGTGTGATATGAAGTTGGTGGTGGATGTGCCTTTATGTATAGTGAACACCTGATGTGCCCCCTACCTCATTCGCTATATGCTTTGGGAATGGATATCAAAATATATTTAGTGCCTTAGGCTCCATTTTTTATGTTTTTGGTGCCTCTGTGGGTTTCCCCACATTAATAATATTAGCCTCAATTAGATCTTGTATCTTATGCTTTAGGATGATGCATCTACTTGTTGTGTGGCCTAGTGCCTTATGATACTCATGGAATGTATTACAATCATAATTATTTGGAAGATGTTGCGTCATATCAACCTATTTAATGGGAGGGAGAGATATGATATTTCATTCCAAGAGTTGTAAAAATTGTGCTAGTGACTCTAGAAGTTTAGTGAAGACTCTACACTAAGGAGCAGATAAAACCAATCTAGGAGATGGCTTGTAAGTTGCATTAAATGTGGCCTCTTAATCACTTTAGTTATCTATGGCATTTACCTTATATATAGGTTTGTTTGAACTCTTAGTAGTTGATTCTGATCCATTTTTATACTTGAGTTTGCCCATTGATAAGAGCTTAACCTCTATTTCCTTGATTGTGTGGCACAAATAGATAAATGTATGAAACTTCTTGAACAAGATAGATTCATGTAATGATGGAAAGAGACTTTGTTTAAATATGTCCTGAAGCTCTATGTCTACCATGAGACTAGTCAATTTGGCTAATATTGTCTTGTGTTTTAAGACATAATCTGTGATAGGCTCATTCAACTTTTGCTTTAACTGTGCCACTTGTGCATATGATATATTATAACTGATGTTGATAGAGAAGTGTGCTAGAAATAGGTCAACTAAAGGATTGAATATCATGATATATTAATTTGGTAAATTATAAAACCATTATAAGGCATAATTCTTAAGACTGCGTGGAAATGACTTTATGAGAAGCCAATTATTAGACACATAGTCCAAGCATGCTATGTGAAAAGTTCTAAGATGATGCTATGGCTCACCCTTTCTATCATATAATTTAATATTTGCTGCCACAAAACTATATGGTAAGGGATTTACCACTATATGATGTGCCAAAGGTATATGTAAGAGAATGTTAGAATCCAAGGCAAGTGATGGCCTAGTGGCTCCCTTTTCAAGATGTAACACCTTATATTTTAGAGTATGAATCTTGTGCATAAGGGATTGTACATCTAGAGTGGAGAAAATTGACATAAGAGGTGTAGCTATCAGTGATGGTTGTTGAATTATAATTTTAGGTTGTGTTAGATGAGTTGGTTGAGTTGGCCCCATTAGAGGTGTAACAACATTATTAACTAGAGGAGTTCAAGATTGACCATTCTTTTCTTTTTGAATTTCTTCTTCAAGAATATTGATGAAGTCATCTTGTATATTCATATGTTTGGACATAAAATATTGTAATTGTTGCTTATTGGTTTCATCAAATCTATTGGTAAATTTTGTCATTGTAGTTGGAAAGGTAGGAAAACAATCTTTTTCTATTTTGAACCTTTAAATAATGTGTATCTAAGAAATATTGCAAAAAAATAAATATGGAAGCAAATCTAATATTTTGGAAGTAAAATATAATTATGAATATAAAAAGGATACAGACCCTAAGTGTGTCTAGGGTTAGGTTTTTTTGAATTAAGGTTTCTTTGTAAAAATTTAAATTATATTTAAATAAATTCAAACCCTAATATGAAATTGATTTAATAAGCTAGGTTATGCCAAAAAATTAGAAAAATAAAAGTATGCAACCCTAATTTATTGAATTAAAATTTGGAAAATGCAAACTAGGATTTTGAAGTGATATTCGAAGCAAATGGGGTTCACCAAATGTTTTAACCTTTTAGGGGTTTACTAATGTAAATCCTATGTTAGATTAAAAGGCTAAGTTATCTAAATTAGTGAAATAATATGCAATAAATAACCACTAATTTGTTACATATTTTGACTTGTTTTGACTCTCTAAAAATAATAAATAGTATGTGTAAATAGAGACTTATCTAGAAAGTGACTGTCATGAAAGATTTGGGTGCTAAAAATTAGGTTACAAATAGGTCAAAGTGTCATCAACAGGTTCCCTAAGTTTGATTATTCACTAGAAAATAGCACCCCACTTGGATAGTAGCACCATGAGCTATAATGTCTTAAAAATGGTGTCAATGTCCTCTTTTTAGGACTATTCCTATTTTTTGGGAGCACCTACACTTATGTTTATGGGTTCTATTCCTACGCACACAAAATCTAGAATTGTGTATGATTCTTAGAATATTTGATTGAGTATGCTAAACCCTAATCCTCCTTAAGACTATGGAATGAGATAAAAATGTGATTTTGTTAGTAGGATAGGATGGACATCCTCAATACCCCATTGTGAAGAGAGTTTCTAACATACCAATACTTCAAGGAGGGATCAAGCCTAATGTAGTTCTCCTACCTAGTGTTTGGTGCAAGTACAAGTGAATGCTAGAATGATAGTGGTATTGAATGCTTTGAGTGTGCTTGAGATTAAAGATATTTGAAATATGGGATTAGGGAAGTTGTATATAGTAATATGTAAAAGTAGTTCATAATAGGGATTAATAACATTTATTTTTCTCAACTTCTTTCTTATTTGAATAGGATTTTTGCATCTCTTTTCCATTTAGTCGATAGAGGTCTAATATTCTTGTATTTATAGTGCTCTATAGCTTGTGTAGATAATAAAATATACTTAGGGTAACCTTAGGAGGGGCACACATTTGAAAATATATTTTTTTGGGAGAGTTAGGGCAAGGGACACTAGTGCCAAGTTGGGGACATTAGCACCATGTGGCTCTAATGTCCTTAATGTGTCATTAGTGTCCAACTGGCAGGCTACTAAGCACAATGGGTTTAAATATGGGAATGTTCTTTTAGGACTATGTTTGAGATGACATAAGATGTTTATGGTCTAAAAAATGGCTATGAAAGTGTGATAAAGGCTCTAAGATAGGTCTAGGCTAAGCTAGAAATAGGCTATCTCAAATAACACTCTTAGCATCCAAATATCACTTTTAGGTGATTATAGATAAATATGAGTAAGTTAGACTAGTATAAGGAATGATATGATCATAATATCATAAACACATCTCTCAAAATCACCAAATGGTTATCCACACCTTTCCTAGTAAACCATTTATGATACCACTCAAGGAGATTGAAGCTCAATACGTCATTTCATGAGAAAGTGTCAATAAGTGATAAGAGTTTAAAATATTGTGTGCACATAAAAAGGCACTAAAAACTATGTCATGTCTAAAAATAATAATTATAAATGTGATAGTGAAAGTCTATATAAGGAGGAAAAGGCCATAATATGACCTTGTCTTATGAATTTGGCTACATCCTAGTTAACTATGCACCTGATTTTTTGATTATGGTCTATGCGACTAATTGTGAGTGTTTATTGATTAATTTTGTGTGTTGATATGCCATGCAAAAGACTTGCAAAGATAAACCCTTATTACTGCATAATAAACATAATGATATTCAAATGTAAAGGGGGAATCAGGTAAGGGGAATAGGTGAGCTATCCTTAGAAAACTCCACCTAGTCTAAGTGCTACCTACATTGCCCAAATGGGTCTTAGGCTGATTTAGTTTTCCCTCTTAGGGTGAGTGTGTGATTTGTGATTTTATAATTGTATGAATATAACTAGAAGATTGATTGAAATGCTTGACAATGGATGCCCTTGACTTGTAATAAAATATATTTAGACTTGGCCTTTCATTGTTAGAATGCAACATAATTGAAATTGGAAGAAGTAGGCTATTTTGCTTAGTGTGTAGTAAAATTTCTAAGTGATTGCTAGATGGGTTTAAGTGAGAGCCTTGATGTGCTTATGTAAGGGAATCTTTGGAATATTTTTTCAAATGGAATTTACAAAATATGCAGTAAATCCATTGTGAAATGTCTTGATTTTAAAAAGTAATTATTGGAGCATAGGGGTCAAGGTCGGGTTAGTGGATAAGGTCACAGTGAGACCTTGTCTGACCTAGTGTGGATTTGTCCTAGGACATAGATTGCTTGAAAGGGTCTAACATGAACTTGTAGACTAAATAGGGATAAAATAGATATGCCTTATGATATTTTTCAATGTTTGTAAGATAATGAAGGCTCTCATTATGGATTGTGAGTTAGTGAAATGGCAAATAGGACAAGCGAAGGAAGGATGTCAATATTAAACATTATCAATCATTTAATGATTAAATTTGAGTGTTGACACAATGATCTATATGATGGACAATGATTTCATCACTTCCCTTTGCTTCCATGATTCCTATCATACATCTATTAAGTGTAAGAACACATATTTTTGCTTTTCATTATCATATCTCATAATATTGATACTATGTTACTAACTTTTTACGATCGAACATGACATCTATTTAACAATACATTGCATATATCTTGAGACCGCATGGGGCATATTATTACATTTGTTATATTTAATATATTTTAGCCTAAATGGAACAACTTAGTCATAACATACATGTTTTCATAATTATATCTTACACATGATGCATTTAATCTTTTTTTTAAGATTTGTGCTTTGTATGTTCATCCCAAATATCAAAAGGGGGTAAATATCTCAATCATCATATCTAGATATATAGACACATTTAGTAGGATGGATTTTGAGGCCTACGTTCATTAGTGTCCCAATTCCAATTTTTAATGATTCATGTTCAATTTAAATGTGGAGGCCCATATTTTCTAAGGGTTCCTTACTCCACCTCACATTAACATTACCTCATATTTGTTGAGGATTGTTATCTGGATTGTATTCAGTTTTACTTAGAGTATCACTAAATATTTTTTCAACTTTTATCCAAAACATTATTAAAAACTTGTAATTATAAACTTGTTCAGTTTTTTACATAGATTTGGAAGCACTTTGTTCCATATGGGTATTATACACACCTTCAATTAAATTAGGTATATCATTTTTAAATTTTAGTAGATTATTGTTATTGGCACTCACCCATACACGTGTACAAAAAAAGGAAAGAATGCTCTTGTAGGATTCACATATACATTGCAGTTTTCTTCAAAGGATTTAGGGGAAAAAAAAATCTTACATTCATACCATGTCTTACACATCAAAGTGGGGTGAAATGTAGACCCCTATTAAGTTTTAGAGTGTTGTGTACTTGTTGATTATTGGTTTAAATTAGATATAATTGGTGTATGTATTGACTTTCAGTGATCACCATACCTTCTCTTGACACCTTTGAGTTGTCATCTTTCTCCTTTCCATCTTTGATCGCATTCTTCCCTCCTTATATGAAACATGATATTATGCTCCAAACATGTATGGAGTGTAATTATACTATCATGTTTTGGAGATTTTGGGCCCTTTTCCCTTATGAATTGTGTAACCCTTATATTATCTTTTTTATTTTTTTGATTGTTTGATGTCAGTTTGATTGCCAATATGGTCTTAATGTGAATTCAAGTCATTTATAATTATAAGTACCATAACACATTTAGGCATCTAGCAATAATTGAGCACTTAGAAAGAATTCATTATTTCTCACACTAATCTATTGATCATCTATGTCTAGGTTTCTAAAGAAACTAGTTAATCATTAGAGCATTCATTGAAACAACAAAGTTCATGTTAGTGATACATTACATTGCACTAGTTTTCATGGTTGATGAATTATTGAACCTTTTGCAACGTGCCATTTTCAATATTGTACACATGTTTAAGCACTTGATAAGAATCAGGCTAAGTGTAACACATGCGTCGAAAAATATATTTTACTTACAGTTTTGAGATCTAACTACCCAATTAGGGAAAGAATAAGAAGACATGCATTTCCCTAATGATTTGACCATAGGTATGTAAAATAAAGTAAGGTTGTTAGAGCCTTGGATTAGATGAACACAATCAGAAAAACAATCTTTTTCTACATAAAATTTGCCACAAGCAAAACTTAATACTTTACACATTTTCAAGTTTGAAATTTGATAGTTTATACATAATTTTCTGAGAATCACTTGAGTTTTCTACACAAATTTGAAATTTGATAATTTATACATAATTCTCTGAAAATCACTTAAGTTTTTTACATTATTTTTTGTCTCACTAAAATATCAAATATCTAGATTAAGTTAGAGTTATATGTGTTTTTATTATTTAAATTTAAAATAATTAATTCAAAGTAAGTTGATTTTGAATGCAATATATAATTAAATATATATAAATATTTATGTTCCACGTCATACAACCTAAAACTTTTACAATCGATAACATATTTTATATATATTAGACTCCAAGCTATTTTTTTAATTTTACATCTTAAAAATTTCCCATTTTTTCTCATAGGAAACAATATCTATAAGCTTAGTTGGAATTAATGTGTACTCCAATTAAGTAGTAATAAAGTCTCCACGTGAAAGGAATAATTAATTGCAAAAGCGAATCTTTTTTAAAGGCACTCATTAATAATATTTAATTTCTCTTTTTAGAAATAAATCTAAAGTATAGTTTTTTTAAAAAAAAATTAGTGAACATTCCACGTCATACCATAACAAATTTTAATAAAAAATAATAATCCTTTATTGACAGGGAAATAGCATGTCACTTTCACCTAGTGCAACTTGTGAAACGACACGTCACTTTCCCTGGTCACCCACCTCTCATCTTTCAAAGTCCATGTCAACTACTAGCCATATTGTCCCCTCATTTCTATCACCACTCGTCATCCACATGTACACCATGATAAGAAAGCAATTAATCACAAAGTCCCATTTCACATTGTAATTTCCACGTGTATGTGACCTACAGTGGACATGTCTCTGAATTCCCCCTCAAACTCAACACTTTTAAATTAGTATTTTTCAGGGGTACGATCATCTTGATTAGATTTATTTATTTATATTAATAATATTAATATATTTTTAAAACTCTACGATGTTAGGGAGTGCCTTCGTTATGGTTTGCAAGGTAGTCTATAGCATATGGGACCACCTTGTACTCCCATGAGGTATCTTATTGTATTTCAAATACGAGGCGTGCATACCATACCCCTAGCAAGATTCAACAACTCTTTTAGAAGGTGAGGTCCATTATTAGTACTTGTTGCATCTAGGGACTATTGTTTTGACCGAAGGCAAATTATTCTTGAAAATTGTGCTAGGGAAATAGATTTTAAGTTTTTCGATTTTTTTTGACTTGCTGCAAAACAAAATGAATATACAAATTAGTTTTATCAGCAATTTGATTGGTTATTCTGTATTTGGAAAACTATTTTTCTCATTGACGGTGTCATTTCATTAGACATAAATATAAACATTCAAACAATCCAATCACAATGTTAAATGAAAACATTTCGTAAGGCTTGTGAATGTCTGTTTTGCGTGGCAATACTAATGAAAATGGTCATGGTAAGACCATTGTATGTTGTTGCTATCATTAGCTCCTACACTTGGAAATTCAGATATAGGGTCATCTTTGTGAAAATGGTATGTTTTTTGTCATCCCGCTCAAGTTTCCTTAAATCATGGAATTGTTAGAGTTGTTGCCATTTTTTGTTTTGGGCATCCAAAGGGCTTTGATATTGGTTTTGAGAAGAATAAGGATGGCAATGGCATTTTCTAGGCAACTAAATCTCAAGGAAGCCCTTGCATGGGGTTCTCCCAACATCAATTGCTTCAAAATGCTTGAACAGATTGGTGAAGGCACATATGGGTAATTTTATATTAGCATTCCCTTCTTACCCAATTGATTAGAATTAAGGTTTTTGTTCGTATCATTAATGAAACCCTACAATTAGGATTTATTTCTTTTGTGAGTCAAGCCCTACCTTTGTTTTAGAATTCATTTTTAGCTTTTGTTATAAAATGTTAATGTTCCAAGGGAAATAATAATCCAAACATTACAATAAATTTGACATGAATTATGAGCCAAAACTAGGGGTGCTAGGTATGCTATCAAATCCTCCTAGTAGACCCACTACATCTGCACCTAATTCTTGATTATGGTTTGTGACTTTTCATATACTTTTTGAATATATTGACAAATCCTCAAATCTTAAATTTGGGACCCCTGTATCTATTCCACCAAAGTCGCATTTTACTCACACATAGCCAAATCCCTTTAATTCATGTCATTTGGGTGGGATAGACGGTAGATGGGTTTTGATTTTGAGCTCATGAGGCTCATAGAAGGCCTCAAACACTAGCCCACACTTATTAGGATGGCCCACTAAATGTTGGGCTATAGATAAATTTTCTAGCAAGGCATATGTATGGAACACTGGAGGCACCCATGACGTGGAAATCAATCCTAATTACCAGGAGGGTCATCCCAGTGCTAAGAATGGTAAAAGCTCAATTGTCTCACTTTTGCATATCTAGCATAAGGGTTTGCTTTAGCCAATTGGGAATTGCCTTGAAGAACTGTTAGAATTGTGGTATGTGGTATGAAAACTCTCTTGAACTTAGGTGTGAACCATGGTCCCATCCACTCATCTCATAAATTTATAATTTTCTAAACAAATTGATGTGCTAATTTAGATGCCTAATTTTTTTTTTAGTTTACCAATTTCCTTTATTTTGTGTGACAAGTCTTTTTTTTGAAGTTAAGATTTGCTTATGAATGTTTCAACAACCAAAATCCATAACCCTTATCCTACTATTGTCTTTAATGTTTCCTCCTCCTCCTCCTCCTCCTCCTCCTACTACTACTACTACTACTACTAATAATAATAATAATAATAATAATAATAATAATAATAATAATAATAATAATAATAATAATAATAATAATAATAATAATAATAATAATAATAATAATAATCATCGAAGGGTAATGTTGAATAAATAACCACCATAAAAACAATTCGTGACAGGTAGGGTTGACTGTGAAGATAACACTACCTATAATATTATTTTATTATATTTCATTACTAGGTTAGATATAGATTTGAGAAGAATTATATACATAGAGAGAGAGTTCAAATAAAAAAGTAATTTTTAATTAAATCTTTCTAAAGATGTTTGAATTAATTTAATTTTAAGGTGTGTGTGTGTGTGTGTGTGTGTGTGTGTGTGTGTGTGTGTGTTAGGGTTGGTGGGTCCCTTGCCCTTAGTTAAAAGAATTAAGAATATGACCAAATAAGAAAAAGCGTATCATTAACAATAGGAATAACTCCTAGGGCAAACATGATCGGATCATCATTAAATATGCACTATGACCAACAAACTACTAAACAAACCAAATATGTGTATCTAGCTAAATTATGTTCCTCCTTTACCCTCTTTTCTATGAGAACAAAGCATCAAATAGAAAGGTTTAGGAATAATAAGCCCTTTTTTCTTACTCTTTACAGCCGTCCAATCTTCTTGATTATCTAAGTTCCTTGAAATTGCTCTAGAAGGTGAAAACTTGTCATTTTAGATTCCACTAGAAACTACATCCCTGCATTATTTTTTCCCACACAAAGGCCTTTCTAAACT
>JARHVA010000503.1:2482500-2517500 GCA_037957365.1 Torreya grandis | reverse complement strand
AACCCATACGTGTACACTTTCAACAAGTGCAACCTTGTTGATTCTGCAAAAGAGTCTAGCTCATAGGACCCATAGTGCTTCACAAATAGTCATTTAAATTCTTGGATTACATCTTGGCTCTAATCACCCAACCAGCTAACATAGGTGGCCAACAATAATAACTAGCTAAATGCCCATAGTAGTCAATCATGATTCCAAAAGCTTACCTTCATGCCATCCAAGAGAAAGTTAGCCTTGGAACAACTTTACCCATCACTAAGTAAGATATCCATGCTGATTATTTTTTATCGGCTCAAAACCACTCACCACAGGAGTGTCATATCAGCTCAAAAAATTTCAATTGAGCCCTTATCAGAAGCCAATCTTGAATAGCATATCATAATATTCCTATCACAAAAATCAAAATATTAATTCAGTGTTGCATTAGCACCCTTATCATTCTCAAATAAAATCAATCAACATCATAACAATGTTCTGACTAAACTAGGCATTTTGTCTTTTGAGATTTCCATTGGTGCCCTATTGATAAGATACATATATGTCTGGACTAATTTTACCCAATAGCATTTCTCCAGCTTCACTATTGATAGCATGCAGCGAGCCATTTACATCGCGGTATGATTGCATCACTCAATAATGCTATTATGTTAGGGCGTGTAGGGAGCAATCAAATTCTATTTTATTCCTTGTTGGTTAAGGAATGCCAAGAATTTATTTGACATGAATTCCCCTCTTGATCTGAGTAGAGGTAAAGTAGAGGTTGCCTGGTCTCCTTCACAACCTATTGATAGAAGACCTAGAAATGTTGGAGGGCGTCACTCTTCTTTTTTAGGAAGAATACCCACATCTTCTGGGAGTATTCATCCATGAATAGTTAAAATTACTTGTATCTAGAGAGTGAAGCAGGTAATGGGTTGTTCAGAACAATATGAAAAACCTCCAAATGCCTCTTGGCATGAAAAGAGGTATCTTTGAATGAATCCCTATGTTGTTTACCTACAAGGCATCTAGGGTAGATGGGCAAGGAACTGGATAACTTTGGAAGTCCATGTACCATCCCTTTAGAACTTAGCTGGTATAAAAATCTAGTTGATAAGTGACCATAATGGTAGTGCTAGAGAGAAGCGGATTATACCGTTGAGGTAGATAAAGATAATGTAGAAGATTAAACTACATGTAAAGCAAACAAATTATCTTTTAGAAAATATTTTACAAGAACTTTACCTTTTCATAAAATCCGACAGGTTTTGATGCCATTTTTGACAAGAAACTCTACTTTCACTTGATGATTCAAGAGCTGAGTGATAGATAGGAGATTAGATGTCAATACAAGAACATATAGTACCTTTTTAAGTATAAATTTTCATGTTTCAAATGGAATGGTAACTTGATCTATTTCTATTGCAACATACTCTTTATCGTTAGTGATCTTAACTTGATCTCTAGTGGGTTAGTTTTTTAGCGAAACAAATATCTTTTTGTTTCTTGTCATGTGCTTAATGGCACTTGAGTCAATCAACCAGATATTCCTTATGGGCTATGAGGTCTGGGAGACTAATACTAAGTTCTTGAATTCATCACTTGTTACTTCATTAGATTCATCATCTTGTTGGGTAACAAGATGTCCCTTCTGCTTCCACTAGTGGGGATGTCTTTTTGACTTCTGAGTATCACATGCCTTGATGTGCTTGGCTTGATGGTAGATCTTTTGTTTTAGATATTGTACCAGTAGTTAGTTATGTTATGAGTGTTTTTACAATAAATGTGACACCACCTCTTTAACTTCTTATGACAAGTTATTTGTTTTTGTTACTATTTTTGTGGTGGGTTTTCTAGAGGTCCCTTATGTGATGTCTAACCTCATTGTCGCTTCATTTTAAGATCTTTATCTTGAGACTAATCTTGTGATGAATTGATAGCTTCCTCTTAGTACAACAAGTTCTCGATCTCTTTAAATGATACTTTTTGTTTAGAGACATTTATTGTTGTGATGAACACTCTGAATTGAGAAGGGAGTACTCATATGGTGATCAGGACCAATGTTTAGTCATCTATCATTTCACTAAGAGCTAACAACTCTATTCATAGCTCAACTACTCAACATAAGAATTCCTCAACTATTTTATCAGACTCTATAGTAAGCGTATGAATTTTTGATTGAAGATAGAGTGTCTTCATCTGATTTTTTTACCTCATATATAGTTGCTAATTTGTCCCATACTATCTTTACTTGGTTAGCATCCTTGGTATGCGGTTACACGTCACTAGTGACTCTTAGCATAACCAACATTAGGGCCTTAGAATTAGCCTTTTCATACTTTATGAGTGCTTCAGGATCAGTGGGAACCTGTATATTCCCTATCATGATACCCCATAATCCTTCAAATTGAAGGATCGTATGCTTTTTTATTTTCCAGGTAGCATAAATTTCCCCTTTAAGTAGTTGGGTGTCTAAGAGAAGTAATTTTAGAGTATAAATATTTGATTTTTACTTTACTTGAGCAAAATAATATTTAAAACTATATGTATGTTATTTTGATCCAATCTTCTTCCACTATTTTGTGTTCAAGTCATGGCTCTCGATTCGAGTCTATGTTCATATTTAACATGTTCAATCTCAAATTATTTTAGTGACTTTCTCCACAAGAACTCCTTCCTTCACCAAATTCAACTACTTGTGGCTTGGACTTCACTGGGTGAGATTTTCTAACTCTTCATTATGGGTTTCAAACCTCGGCCATTCGATCTAATATTCAATATTATCAAGATTAAAAAAATAATATGGCTCTTTTAATACTAATAAGAACACTTTAGAGCATCTTTGTGTCAAAATTGAGACCACATTGAGGGTGTTGGTGTCTCAAACTTGATTCTTGTTCAAATGGCACATATTGTTGCTCAGACTTCATTATTCACATTCTTTTTTATTGTAGTGATCTGTTTCTTCCTACCATGTTGGTTTATCCCTAATGCTAGACTTCCATGTGATAGATCTTACTCCAATTCATTCGATTGTTTGTATTCAATAGCTTTTGAATAAGCAAATGAAAGCTCTTTAAGTCTCTACACCTTTTCTTCAGTGCTTTTCATGCTCAGGACTATTGGCTAGTGATTGCACCTTGTCTTAAGTAGATTTCCATGATTTTATTTGAGCTTTTATTTTGATACAGACATCAACCAAGTTATAGCACAATTGTGTTTTCTTCTTGCATCAAATATTCTACTATAGGCTTCACTCCATGTCACATGTTGTAGTTAGAGACTATTCTACTTAGCTACTGCACCTACTCGACTACTACGTGGTCATTGAAGGCATCAATCAGGGTCTTTCTAAGGCTCTAATACCAAATTTTGTTAGCAAATTCAATTACTTTTCATTAATTTAATTCTAAGATTACAACAAAATATATATACAATGAATTACTAAAAATATGATAACTATTTTATGTGAAGAGTGGACAACAACGAATTTTATCATTTTTAACTTTTAATTTGGTCACCTATTTAAGTTCTAATTTTGTTATATATATTTGTACTTTTAATTTAGTAATTTTTTAACATCTTTTTCCATAACATGGAACCTCTGTATTTTTTTTTATAATGGTATAAAGGGCAGGATATCAACCGGACACAAGCCTCCATCCAAATACTATGACATTCCTATAACCGACATTCTACAAATTTTTGTAATCAACATTCTAGATTATTCAAGGAACGACATATAACCTAAAATAATGTAATAAAATAATTTTCTATATCTTACGTTGTCAACCATACACTAGAGTAAGGTTATGGATGATGTACAAATTTCAAGTTAAATTTTTAAAAATATGCTTTAGGAGAAGTTAAATTCTTCTGACTTCCATTGGAAATGATGAAGTGTATTGGCTCACCATTGGTCTACATTTGTTAATGAAACAATATTTTTAATCCATATAATTTCTTGTTTGGGGAAGTAGAGATATTTTTAGTACCAACCATATCACAGGGTTCATAATATATTATCTAATTACCATTTTATAGTGCTAGATAATTTCTACCCACTTCTCAAGATGTGCAAGTAGAGAGCTCATAATGTGACACTCTTCATTGGATTAAATATTGAAATTATGACTTAAACACCACTTTCCAATCTTGGACTATTTGTTCTATCATTTGAAAATTATTTTCCACTCTCTAGTATGATGACTCAATCAATAGACATATATATAGAAGGCCTTCAATGTAATTATTCAGATCATAGAATGTCTTCATATGGAAAGCAATTGATTAGTTTTAGGAAATCACATAGTTTGGTGATCTTCATGTATTCACTACCCATTTTTGGTGTTAAGGTGGTTTTAATTGCTTCTCCTTTTTTGACAAATTTTTAATTATGAATTACATCATTTCTAATAGGACTATATTTTTTCATAGGTGTTAGATATTTATGTTTCAAATTTACCTCCACATCATTTTGATCACTATGTCTTATATTTTATGCTAGAATTCAAATCTCCAATTGTAGCTCCTAACATTGTTAAACCCCAACAAAATACCACCATTAAGGTATTAGATGGAGTGATTAAGGATGAGGAGGGATGAGAAGGAATTGAGTAGAGATGATGAGGGAGTCAATAGGTATGATGAGGGATGGTAAGGGTTAATGAGGGAGTGATTAGGGAGTATGAAGGGTGGTGAGTGATGGTGAGGATTAATGAGGGATTGATTAGGGGCAATGAGGGATGAGTGATTAGAGATGATGAGGTATGATGAAGCAGTGATTCGGGATGATGAGGTGATGTAGAAGCATCACTACCCAATGTAAATAGTGATCTATTTTACATGTTTTAAGTCTTTTAAAGGTGGTTAAGGTCATAATAAGTCTGTAGGAGTCTTTCTAAGTTTCTATTTTTATGTCAATTCTGAATTTGAGTTGTATTAAACTTTCTCACTAAATATTTCATTTGAATTTTTGAACTTTCATAGAGACTTAAATTTTGTTTCAAGAAGTCCAAAGTCAAATTTGCTATGGTTAGATTTTAGTGAAGAGTTTATTATGTTAAAAGACATATACCTAAACTCATATTTAAGAAATATGTTAATAGTTGAGTTATTTATGGACACTCTCAACATACAAAAAAAGTTGGAATTCAGTTAGGATGGTTATTTGGTAATAAGAGTCTTATCGATGCCTTGTTTTGTATTCAGAGTCAGAGTCAAGAGAGTTGGAAGGGGTAGGATTAGAAAGGATGAATCTAAATAAATCCCGAACAAGTTAATAAATACAAGTTTTGATTATTTTTAGATAATAAAGTAAACATACCATGCATCTTCTTGAATATGTGCAAAGATAGTTGACAGTGTGCATGATCAATGGTGAAACATGATTAGTAACAAGTTTTTTTGTGATCTTGTTGTGAGTGATAAGTTTAAAATACCTCTTCCTTGATGGTTATTATATCATTTTTAATTTGAGTTTCAAATCTTTTGAAAGTTCAAATTACAAACTATATATCATGTGCTTTTACAAATTGTGCCTTGAAATTTGAGTGAAGGTTAGAGTATTGTGGAAGATGAGATTCTATTGCTAGGTTGTGGAGCTAAAAGCTTCACTCGAATGCAAAGATGGAGGTTGCTGAGTGTCACAATCGCTGACGTTGGTTAGGCCGACCAACATCGGTCAGTGGTGGATGGATAGCAACCGACATTGGTCAGGAGTCGACCGATGTCGATCACCTCCAGATGGACAAGGACTGATGTCGGTCACCTGTGTAGTTCTAGAACTATTTGTTGCATGAACAGTTAGTTTTTTAAACTGGTTGTTTGCATGTAAAGACTAATTTTAGTCTTGAGACACTTGTCTAATTATTGTTTGTATTAGATCTATATAATAGACCCATGGGGATGTATTGTAAAGGTGTAGAACCAGAAGAGTTCTTTCACATGGTGGAATCACAAGGGTTCTTTCATGGTATGTAAGATCAAGTTGATCTATAGGTTGTTGCAAGATCAGGGAGAAGATCTATATGGGTAAGTAAGATCCAGGATATGCAGGTTGTTGCAAGATCAGGGAGATCTAATTGGAGTACATTGAGTACTTGTGTACTGGCAGTATTGTTACTAACTGGTTGAGGTGAACAACAACTCTGTGTTTGAGTTGTTTGTTGTGACCTGTATTGAGAGAAGATAAATCTTGAGGGAAGATTACTGATATGCCCACGAAGCGGATGAAAGAGTGTGATCTCTTTATTTTAATTTCCTTCTGGAATGAGTTGAATACAATTGTGTGTTGCTTCTCATATTTTGTGCTATTTCTAATTTCTAGTTACTCTTTACTTCTGGTTAAATTCTATGTTTAGTTGCTAATACAAAGGTAATCAAGTGTGCTCTTAAATCTGACAAGTTGTGACAGAGCTTTGTGAACCCAGTTCCTATCAATTGGTATCAGAGTGAGGTTGGAGGTTGTCAGAGCGAGGTTCACTAACACCTTGGTCACAGAGTGTGTTAATTGTTTTTTGGTTATAGGTCACTCTCAGGGGTTTCTGATTGAGTGAGAGTATAACAATGGTAGAAGAAGGTAAGATGAGAATGGAGAAATTTAGTCACAGGTGTAGCACCAAAGGGTGTGTGGTGGTTGGTCTTCAATATTGATCTTGAAGAGGGATACAAGCTAGGATACATATTAGACAATGTAATGGTATAGGTACAGGGGCAATTTTTTATCTCCAAGTGGGAGATTGTTAGGTTGTGGAGCTAAAAGCTTCACCCAAATGCAAACATGGAGGTTGTTGAGTGTCACAGTTGCCGATGTCAATTAGGCTAACTGACGTCGGTTAGTGGTGGATAGATAGCAACTGACATCGGTCAGGAGTCATCCGACGTCATTCACCTCCAGATGGATAGGGACCGACGTCGGTCACCTGTGCGGTTCCAAAACTGTTTGTTGCATGAACAATTAGTTTGTTGAACCGGTTGTTTACATGTAAAGATTAATTTTAGTCTTGAGCTACTTGTCTAATTATTGTTTGCATGGGATCTATATAATAGACCCATGGGGCTATATTGTAAAGGTGTAGAACTAGAAGAGTTCTTTCACATGGTAGAATCACAAGGGTTCTTTCATGGTATGTAAGATCAGGTTGATCTGCAGGTTGTTGCAAGATCAGGGAGAAGATCTACATGGGTAAGTAAGATCCAATATATGTAGGTTGTTTCAAGATCAAGGAGATCTACTTGGAGTATGTTGAGTACTTGTGTACTAGTAGTATTGTTACTGACTGGTTGAGGTGAACAACAACTCTGTGTTTGAGTTGTTTGTTGTGACCCGTATTGAGAGAAGATAAATCTTGAGGGAAGATTACTGGTATGCCCACAAAGTGGATGAAAGAGTGTGATCTCTTTACTGTAATTTCCTTTTGGAATGAGTTTAATAAAATTGTGTGTTGCCTCTCATATTTTGTGCTATTTCTGATTTCTAGTTACTCTTTACTTCTGGTTAAATTCCGTGTTTAGTTGCTAATACAAAGGTAATCAAGTGTGCTCTTAAATCTGACAAGTTGTGATAGAGCTTTGTGAACCCAGTTCCTATCATCTATTTGGTGTAATTTTGAAACATATGAGTAATTAATAACTTGAAATAATAATTCATTAATATTTTTTAAACATTGTATGTTGATAATCTTCTAAGGACATTCTATGTTGAACACACAACCCTATTTTCTGTGAGCAAAAGTTTTGAGTATACATCTGTGTGAGAAGGTATACACCTTTATTGAACATTCAAATGTATATTTTGGTGATTTTATTATCATATGATCATGAATTATT
The DNA here is from genome assembly GCA_037957365.1 of Torreya grandis. Lineage (NCBI taxonomy): Eukaryota > Viridiplantae > Streptophyta > Pinopsida > Cupressales > Taxaceae > Torreya > Torreya grandis. The sequence continues at coordinate 2,509,691 of JARHVA010000503.1, read as the reverse complement.
ATATTATTTCAATTATATTTCATAAATTTGGATGATCAAAAAGAAAACTTACATAGTCCTATAGTCATAAAAAAACTTAACACATTCAAAGTGTTATCTTGTGGAAATTGGCAAATAGAGTGTTATAGATGGAAGTAATTGATTGTTTAAAGTGTGTAAAAAATTTTCAAAGGAGTTTCAACCTTCATGTTTTTTCATAACCCTATTTTTAATGAATTAGAATGAATAACCTCTTCTTGGATTACTGCAGACTTGTGACTGAGTACACAGTCTATTTAAATTTAGTTAAGTCAATCCAATGTATCTTAAATATGGAAATATAACACTTGAAAAACATGAATAGGATAAAATTAGACCTAATAGAATATTCAGAGTCATTGGAAATGCATTTGGAAAATTAAAATCTCATTTTGACCCTTCTTGAGTCTGTAAAACTAGTCCAAACCTTGTGTTAGGGTTTCTAATTTCAAAGTGAGTTTTTGGGAGTTGTAACCATAAATAATCAATGAAATTTGGTGAGAATTTTGATTTCAACATATAAAAAGAGAATATTTTTTTAATTTTTTTTGTGTAAGTATAGATAAGTATAGATGGGGGAGGACTGTGTGGTAAATATGGTAGAATGAAACCTAAAGACCTAACTTGAGAGTAGAAAGAGCCAGATAAAGTTATCAAATAGTTGAACCAAATCCTAAAACATTGTGAAGATATGGGATACATTAGAGGGTATCCATAAATGAGGTTTATTTTATGATTTGAGTATGTATAAGACCATACAAAGGAAATTATCCCTAAAAAAGGCTACAAGAAGAGTCTATGATAGAGTAAGAGGTAGTGTATGATATGAGGATTGTGTTGAGAAGTTAAGTAGGGTTGAGAAGAAGTTATAGAGGAATCAAAAGAGTGGAAGGATTTTTTTTAGATCCTTATTAAACCCTAAGGAACCAAAGACAAGATTTGATCCAAGTTGTTATAAAGCATAAAGACTAGTGAGGGGGATTATCTCAAAGTAAGAGAGATTGAATGTATTGAGTAAGGAGAATAAAATGAAGATTTTAGTGAGACCATATGGAACATGGTGGATAATAAATTAAATGAAGAAGATTCATATGTGAATTTGAAATGTATGTATGGTCCAAAGATAAACATCAATCAAGAAAATACAAAGTGAAAGTTAGGTGGATATTGGTAGAGAGTTTAGACAAGTAGAGAATGAAATAGGGATTTGCATCATGAGGGATGGTGAGGGGTGATGAGAGAGTTATTAGTAATGATGAAAGAGTGATTATAAATGATGAGGAATGGTGAGGATCAATAAGGGAGTGATTAGGGATGATGAGGGATGAGGAGGGAGTGATTAGGGATGATGAAATTATGATTAATGATGATGAGAGCCAATGAGGGAGTGATTAGGGATGATGAGGGATGGTGAGAGCCAATAAGGGAGTGATTAGGTATGATTAATGAGTGATTAAGATGATAAGGGATGGTGAGGGTCAATTAGGGAGTGATTAGGGATGATAAGGGATGAGGAGTGAGTGATTAGGGATGATGATGAATAGTGAGGGTCAATGAGGGAGTAATCAGGTATCATGAGTGAGTGATTAAAGATGACTAAGGATAGTGAGGGTTAATGAGGGAGTGATTAGGGATAATAAATAATGATGAAAGAGTGATTAGTGATGATAAGGCATGAGTTTTAAGTGATCAAGGATGAGAGAGTGATGATGAACATGTGAAATTAACACAAATTTATCATTCGATGTGTGTAGGTCATCAATGTGATCTATGCTACCCCAATCACATGAATTTTCATCAATTTCAAAGTGAGTGGTTTGAAAGATTCAATTTTGATAAACCTAAGACTCTTAAAAATGGTAGGAATTAATCTAGAAGGCACAAAAACCTAAAAAATGGCTATATATTTACAAGAAATGGATATCAATTACAAAAATTATGTCTTGAAATCCATAGGTTTATTACTTAAACCCTGAAATTGCCTAAGTATTGACTAGATTAGATTTTGAAAAAATATTTTTCACATCGTAAGATGTGCAGCTATGAGACCAACTCTATCAAATTTTGAGTGACCCTAATTTATTATATTTACAAAAATAAATTTAAAGTATAAGAAAATAAATGTAAACTTATAAATGACATGTAGAGTAGTAAATATAATCTTCTAGCCAATGTTGCCTTCATGTGCAACTCCCACATGCTTCTTAATATGTTTTTTGGTTTTATTACAAAACAACACATATGCATTTTATAATAAGTTATATAATGTGATCTATGATACCCCAATCACATGAATTTTCATCAATTTCAAAGTTAGTGGTTTGAAAAATTCAATTTTGAAAAACCTAAGACTCTTAAAAATGCTAGGAATTAATTTAGAAGGCACAAAAACCTAAAAAATGACTATATATTTACCAAAAATTGATATCAATTAAAAAAATTATGTCTTGAAATCCTTAGGTTTATTACTTAAACCCTAAAAATGCCTAATTACTGAGTAGATTAGATTTTGAAAAACTATTTTTCACATCGTAAGATGTGTAGCTATGAGTCCAACTCTATCAAATGTTGAGTGACCCTAATTTATTATATTTACAAAAATAAATTTAAAGTATAAGAAAATAAATGTAAACTTATAAATGACATTTAGATAGTAAATATAATCTTCTTGCCAAAGTTGCCTTCATGTGCAACTCTCACATGTTTCTTAATATGTTTTTGATTTTATTACAAAATAACACATTCAATTTATAATAAGTTATATAATATGTATGCTTTATATAATGTTTTTTTTAGAATTTTTTCATGTCAACTGTAAATTTTGAGTTGAGGCTTGTTTAAGCATGGTGTGGGTTTGTAATTATTTCAAGTAATCAATACAATTTAATTTTGAGTTTGTTTCAAGATCTTGACCTATTGGTAATTTTCTTGTTCTTGTTAGTTTTTGGGTTCATTAACTAGTATCGAAGCAATTTTGAATATTAGAGGAGTAAAGAATGATGAGATGATGAGGAGGTATGGCGCAGATGAACCAGACTATACAAGAGCTACAAAGGGAAGTTCAAAAATTAATAGAGGTTATAACAAATAAACAAAGAAGACAAGGTGGTGATGAGAAAGACACAGATTGTGATGAAGAGATTAAAGAAGAAAAAAAACAACAAAAGCAGCCACCATTGATGGAAGAGAGGATGGTTTGGGCTTTAGAAGGAAGAAATGAAGGAATCAAGGTTGATGTTCTAAATTATGGAGGAAGTTTAAAACTAGAGGAGTTGATAGATTGGATGAATAACATGAAAAAGTTGTTGGATAAATATGGTATCCAAAAATATGATTAAAAAACTAAATCTACAATTTGAAAAGCATCCTAACCATTATCAGAATTCATGGTTTAAGAAAGGGAATGAGGTTATAGTAGATAAAAGGTGCTTAATCAAAAAATTTATAAGAAAAACTTATAATGATGAGATATGGTGTGATGTTATTCCAATGGATGCATGTCATATGTTATTGGGGAGGCTATGGTAATTTGATAGAAAAGTAGTTCATGATGGAGAAAAGAACACATACACTTTTGGGAAATGTGGTAAAAAGGTAGTTTTGTTACCTCTTAAAGAGGAAGAGAAGACAAAAAGCATGCTCTATAATAAATAATTTATCCAAGATATGAAGGTAGTAGGTTGTTTTTATGCACTAGTAGCAAAGAATGAAGAAACCTAAATGGTTTCAATACCAATAAAAGAAACAAAAGTGTTGAGAGAATATGAAAATGTTATGACAAATGAGTTATTAGATGGTTTACCACCGAAGAGAGATATTCAACATCACATTGATTTGATTCTAGGATCAACTCTTCCCAATCAAGCAGCTTATAGGATGAGTCGAATAAAACATGCAAAATTAAATAAATAGGTTATTGAATTGTTAAGGACAAAAGTGATAAGGGAGAGTATGAGTCCATGTGCAACACTAGCATTACTAACTCCAAAAAAAGATTGAGGATGGAGAATGTGTGTGGATAGTAGAGCAATTAATAAAATTATATTAAAGTATAGGTTTCTTATACCTTGTTTAGATGATATGATAAATGTTCTTGAAGGAGATTTTTTTTTACCAAGACTGATGTATGGAGTGGTTATTATCATATTTAAATTCATGAAGGAGATGAGTGGAAAGCTACATTCAATACCATGGATAGCTTATATGAGTGGATGGTGATGTCATTTGGATTATCTAATGCACCTAGCACATTTATGAGGGTGATGAATACAGTGCTACAAGAATCTATTCATAAATTTATGGTTGTTTATTTTGATGATATTTTGATATTCAGTAAGACTAGAGAAGAACAGTTACAACATTTAAGAATGGTAATGGATTTGTTAAGAAAGAAGAATTTGTATGCAAATCAAAAGAATGTGTAAGTTTATGTAGAATAGTTTGGTATTTTTAGGATTTGTAGTTTCAGTAGATGGTGTGAAAATGGATGAATAAAAGATAAAGGAAATTGTTGAGTGTCCTATTCCAAAAAGCATTACAGAGGTAATAATTTTCCATGGTTTAGCAACTTTTTACAAAAAGTTCATTAAAAAATTTAGTAGTATTATGACACCAATAATAGATTGCATGAGAAGTAAAAAATTTGCATAGACTAGATCAGCCACATAAAGTTTTGAAATTTTAAAGAAGAATATTATAGAAAGACCAATTTTAGCGTTACCATATTTTAAAAAAGTGTTTGAGGTTGATTGTGATGCTTCATGTGTGGGAATTAGTGTTATGTTGTGTCAAGAAGGGAAGCCAACAACATATTTTAGTGAGAAATTGAATGAGGTAAGAACAAAGTATTGTACTTATGATGTTGAAATTTATGCAATTGTACAAGAGTTAAGACATTGGAGGCATTATCTGGTTCCTAAAAATTTTATACTATTTATAGATTATGAGGCTTTAAAGTATGTGAATACACAAAAAAATTTGAATAGTAAGCATGGAAAGTGGGTTTATTTCTTGCAAGGTTATACTTTTATGTTGAAACATAAATTAGGAAAATATAATCAAGGAGTTGATGCATTGAGCAAGAGGGTAGCATTAATAACTACTATGGTGAGTGAAGTAGTTGGATTTGAAGCTACTAAAGAATTATATGATATTGATCCATATTTTAGTAAGGTAATTGAGCAGTGTAGGAATCCATTAATAGGTGGGATAGATGTTATTCATGATGAGTATCTTATATAAAAAGGTTATCTCTTTAAAGGGAAATAATTATGAATTCTAGTTGGGTCTCTACGAGATAATATAATAAGAGAATTACATAGTGATGGTTTGGCTGGATATTTTGGTAAGACGAAGACAATAACTTTAATGGAGGAAAAGTATTTTGGCCAAAGATGAAGAGAGATATGACAAGGTATGTTTCAAGGTGCAAAATATGTTAGGTGGCTATCGGACATACACAAAATACTAGACTTTACATGCCATTAATGATTTCAAGAGGACCATGGACATATTTGAGTATGTACTTTGTGTTGGGATTGCCAAACACACAAAGAGGTAAGGATTCAATTTTTGTTTTTGTAGACAGATTTTCTAAAAAGGTTCATTTCATTGCATTTAAGAAAAGAAATGATGCCACTAAAGTTGCAGAATTATTTTTTATGGATATTGTAAGATTGTATGGTGTTCCAAAAACTATTACTTCAAATAGGGACACAAAATTTCTAAGTCATTTTTGGAGGACTTTGTGGAAGAAGATGGGTACTAAGCTACAATTAAATAGTGCATATCACCCAAAAAAATATAGACAGATAGAAGTTGTGAATAGGAGCTTGGGAAATTTATTGAGATGCATAGTGGGAGAGAAACCTAGGCAATGGGACTTGGATTTACCACAAGCTGAGTTTCCATATAACAGTTTAATGAATAGATCAACAAGAAAGTCACCTTTTCAAATTATTAATGGGAAAAACACTATGGGTATTTTAGATTTGGTATAAGTGCCAATTGAAGATTGAATTAGTGATGATGTAGAAGCATTTATAGAGCATATGAAATAGTTGCAAGGAGTAAGAAGAAAGTTATAAGAAAGTAACAAAAAATATAAGGCAATAGCAGATGTTAGAAGAAGATCTAAGGTATTTTAAGGAGATATGGTAATGGTTTACTTTAAGAAAGAGAGATTTTTAAAAGGCACATACAATAAGTTAAATTACAATAAAATTGGACCATGTAAAATTAAAATGGTAGCAACAGGTTCCAAAGAAAGAGAAGGATAAGATAGTGTAGGTTTTGGATATGAAGATAGTGAGCACAATGCAAGGGAATTGTAACAGGGTTTTGGTCAAGTGAAAAGGATTGTGAAAAAAATACAACACTTGGGATTACAAAATGTGAGCTAAAAAGGATTGATAAAGATAAATAGTAGCAATACAATCAGGACAACTTGCGGAAGCTGAGTTGTTTTGAACTAGATGAGAATGATGCATAAAAAATAGGGTCCAAAATTTAGTTTAGTAATTTTTATGGGGATTTTTCTATTTTTAGAAATTATATATTTTTATAGCTGAAAGTCAAATTCAGTTGAATTTCATCCCATAGGCTAATTTTAGTATTTAAAATATTTCAAGATATTTTTAGACCTTCACGCGCTTGCATGTGTGACTTACTAAAAATAACAGCTGCTAAAAATAAAAGTTTTATTTTAGATGTTAGTTATTTTCAAAAATTTTGCATGTCAACTCTAAATTTTGAGTTGAGGCTTATTTAAGCATGATGTGGGTTTGTAATTATTTCAAGAAATCAATACTGAGTATTGTTTCAAGATCTTGGCTTATTGGTAATTTTATTATTCTTGTTAGTTTTTGGGTCCATTAAACACTTAAGGGTGAGACAAGTTACTTTGACGAGTCACATTTGAAGGATGATCTCAGTCCTTCTAGATTTACTAATAAAAGAATACTGAAAGCTACAAATATTCAAAATAGGCATTGATCTTTCTTTGAAACCAAATGATGTGATGGAGTCGCCACTAGAAGTAAACTTCTAGAATATAACAGTTTACAAATACACAGTGATAAATAATGAAACCATACCTTAGTGAAATTAGTGATTAGATATGAAAGCAAAGACACTAAAAATTTTAGATTCATATTCATAAAGGGGAAGCCTCCTCAAAACATGAATAATTTATAGTTTTTTGTAATAAATTTAGTAGATGTCAATTTACCAAATCTTTAAAATCCCCAATAACATTGGTAATGGAGTGCTACATAATTGATGACCCAAAGTAGTAAACCACGCTCAAATAACCTCAGATTTAAAAATATAAGATAATATGGATAAACATTGTTTAAAAATATACAATTGAGGTTAATACACCAATTATTCCAAGGTAGAGAACTTGATAACATGAACTGATAACAATTATTTGCAAGAGTCCCCAACAGCACGGGTGATAAGGATTTATCCCTAGCAATGGTGCCAATTGGGTGTTGGTTCCCAGTTGTACACCTCTTGTACTCAACCTTGCACACTTTGAGAAAATGGTAAATGAAGATGAAAAACCCACAAATATGTCATTATAGCTAGAGAAGGTTTTACCATCATGATGGATCAAACATAGATAATGACTAGAAGAAACTGATAGAAGGTATGGTTAGATCCCTGTTACTTTTAGCTCTACCTGAACCAAGGTGAGAGGACATAAGGGGTAGCTTGCTCACATAGAGGGATACTACAATTCAATCTCCATGGAGATTATTGGCACACAAGAACAAATATGACTAAGGCATAACCAAATTTTCTCACTCCACTCGGTAAGAGTTGTCACACGGAATGATCAAATGCACTAAGTCACACATAAGCTACTAAAGATAGATAACAATGTGATTGCAACCTTTATTTTAAAATAAAATTTCAACAATAAAGGGTCAAATAGAAATTGCAATGCTGAGATTTAAAGCACAAAACATAGATACAATTTATATATGCAAGATTTTATACATCTGTAGGCAAATAACACTTAAAATATGCAACATGGTGTATTATTTATAGGGTAGAACATGGTAGGATGAGTTAAGTATTATTAAAAGAGTGGTATGGTGGTGTGGTTTTTCAAACAACATAATTTATTTCAATAAGCATGACATCATTCATTGAAAAGATGTAGAAAATTGAAATACAAGCCTAGGAAGCTAACAGGGATGATTTGCATCCATTCGTGCCAATGCAATGCAAATATTCAAATGATTCTTGAAACCCTAAAGCATACACTGCAACTAGAATTACAAATATTTAGCCTATCAAATCCATAAACCCAGGTAGTTATTTTATTACTAATTTATTGCAGATCTATCATCCATCAAGGAGGCTCCCACCAACTTAGTTTGTTGTAGGGTTTATTTTTCATCAATGTCTAGCTAGTGATCTTATAATTTATCATCATAATTTTCTTTGGTGAAGCCATAAATATTTTCATCTTTTCATCTTATTTTATAAGATATACATTATATTTTTCACCTTATCATTATAATATATGTTCGTAAACTCTTGGATTCATTGCATTCACTTACAAACTTATGTGAGACACATGATTCTGAGTAGTGGGATTGTTTATTTTTGTGTTGTGACTTGATTTATTAATCCATGTGGTGACATGCAACTGCTTTACAGGATCATAGTCTCCCTTACTACAATGACCTTAGCTAAAAAAAACACAAAACTTTGACTAAAGGCACGGTTGACAAGTAGGAAACTCAGACTGCCTCAAAACCCTATAATCATCAGTATTTGTTCCAACTTACTTTGAAATTTTTAAGTGTGTGAAATTATGAAATGTGGCACTTAGCGAAGATGGGTCAGATTCATTTGGACTAAGATTATGCATTGTGATGCTACTAAGCCAACCCACGTGGCAGAAACTAATTGATTCACAAGCCCTCAAACTGCTTTGTTTAAAAATCTTAGTCAATGGTGGTAAAGTTCCAAAAACTCAATAAGTGGCAGGATGCGAAAGAAGTGAAGGCCTATTACAAGTCAGCTATCTAATGCTTTGAAAATAGACTAAGTAAATTCGACCAAGAATGAATAAACATAAATACATAAAGGAAAGGCCAAATATCATGGTTCTATACATGATGAAATGAATGTCAGAGACATCAAAAATTTGCTGAGTAATAAACCAACCGAAAGGGCACATAGTCAGATTAACGTCAAGAAACTCGACAAAAATGAATCCAACTTCGATGCCAATGTCTAAGGATTAATACAATGCCAAATTTAAATCCATGCAGCTAATCTAAAAATGCATGCGGCCAAGCACGATGATAAACGACTAAGTCCTAGAGTCTACATGATAGAGGGACCACGTGAAACCAAAACTTCAAGAAAGATGAAGGGACTGTTAGAATATATTTCACATAAGACCTTCATTTCCTTAGATTTCAGAGTATGCAATGATTTAGTAAAACGGGGCTAAATCTCTCAATATTTAGTCGATCCTCCCAAACCAATACTAGATTGAAAGTTAAAGACATGAGATAGAAACACCAGAAAGCATCTTCCCAAACTTCATTATATTAATGAGCAAGAATCATCTGTTTATTAGTCATTCATTAAGTGATAGAAATGCACAACATTAAAAAAATTCTAAACTTTGTTTACTGATCTATTCGTTATAAGAAGACCAATAAAATTTTAAATTGAATTAATCATAGATCTGGTTTCATCATCCATAAATCATATAAAAAATGGTACATTATGAAATATAGATACCAAGTCTTTCACTGAAAGGCCTTCTTTAATCTCATATTGTCAATGAATGTAACTCCTAAACACATTAATAATGATTGGTTCCATAGAGGATAGAGTTACTTCCAGCTTTCATAGACACATAAAGATGAATTAAGCACAACAACAATTACGAGATGAATTACAATGGTTTTACTATCAATGCTTATTGAATTATACTTGAATTAGAATGCACAAATATTGCCTAATTATTTTGACTAATTAATGCTATTTGATCCAATGAATTAGAATGCACAAATATTGCCAAATATTTAGTGAAGGGAACTACAATGTATAAATCAACAATTTTCAAGGAAATAAATCATATAGAATTAATCTCGTTCCTTTTATTATTTTTAGGAGCAAGAAATATTATTTTATGCCTTACGTCAAATAATGATTAATCATTTTTAAACCAGTTTAGATCTCACAATTGATCAGGAATAAAATGTTAACTCTAGCAATAGACCACCTTATTTTCAAAAGAATACGATACACGTGAAAGTTTTGTAGTTCGTTATGTTCTCATCTAATGGAATATTAATGTAAATAGCATTAATGGAATTTTGTTCTAATTAGGAGTTGTTAAGGTTTAATTCGGATGTATGAATCATCACATTGGGTGTCAGTTTACGGAGTCTTCCCTGCAATAAGTGTTTTATTAGAAGTATTATTTTCTCTATCGAGACGATCAATACGACAAGGGATGCTAAACAAGTCCTCAAAACCCACGACCAAATATTTGCAAACCGTCCTATAATGGGAGGCGATAACCATTTTCTAAGCCCCCAAAAACTTGCAACCGCTGAGTATGGCCCACACTGGAAATTCATGCGCAAAATCTTCGTCCAGGAACTCCTCTCTCCCAAGAGGATGGAGTCCTTCACATCCCTCACAGCAGAAGAAGTCTTTGCCATGACAAACTCCATATTACAAACTGCCATCACAAACACCAAGGGTAGCATGAATCCCTGTGTCGTAGATGTAACCAAGGAAGTCACTTCTTTCACTAGTAATATTGTGTCTAGAATGACATTTGGGAAGAAATGCTATGATACAAATCTGGGCAGGAGGACATTCAAGGAGTATTTGAATGAAATTAATGCTTTGCTAAGTGGTTTTAATTAGAGGGATTTTATTCCTCTCTTGGATTGGCTTGACTTGAAAGGAGTCAGGAAAAAACAGACCGACATTACAAATATTTTGAATGGGTATTTTGAGAGAATTGTGGATGAACATGAGTTGAAAAGGAGGAAAATGGAGCCTGGTTTGGAGTGCGAAAACTTTGTGGATGTTCTGCTTTCCTTGTCTGAAGATAAATCTATGGAGATAAAACTTACACGAGACCACATCAAGAATACCATTTCTGTACGTACATGTCTCTTCTCTTTGTATTTTGCTAATGTCATTACTGTGTTTTGAGGGTGTTTATTGTTTCGTTGATATAATGGTTTGTCAATTTTATAATTTATTCTAAACCAATTGCTAAAAAATTGCTTTATTATATGGTCAGCTATACATCAGTATTAAATGATATTTTAAATGATTTTTTTTAATAAAAATAAATATTGAGTTGCCATCTATCTGGCAAGAATTATATAAAAAATATAAATGTTTTTAAATGTTTAAAATGGGTACCTTGTTTTTAAATTAACTTCTTTTTATATAAATTAATAATATTAATTCTATAAAAAATTAGTAATATTAATTAATAACATAATGATCATATTTTATAAAGTTTTATTTAACTTTTAAAAATTATATAGAATTTTGTTTTATTATTATTATTATTATTATTATTATTATTATTATTATTATTATTATTAGGTTTATGTTTAGTCTTTTATGTATTAATGTTTAAGTTGTGAAGAGCCATTTGATTTTGTGGATTAGTTTAATTTTTTAATATTATATTAATAAGTTTATAGGAAATGTTTTAATATATAATTTTGAAGTTGAGAAGAAGTAAATAATTTTTGTTTTCTTTTAATTAATATTTTACTACCTTTTTTTTATTTTTTTCAAATTTTTTTATATAAAATATTTATCCCATAAATTTAGTATATGAATTAGAAAGAATATGTTTTAAAAGATTTTTTTAATATAAATTTATATTTTTTTATTAAAATTATATATATATATATATATATATATATATATATATATATATATATATAAATATAATATAAAAAATTAATATTAAAAGATAGTTACAAATATCCATCATTCTATTTAATATAATTATGTTTTGTAAAATTAAAAATATATTTCTATTTATAATTAATGCATTATTGGATGTTTGTCAGGATAAATTAATTGAATTATATGTTTTCATTATGAATAATTAATTTTTATTTAATTTTATAATATTTTATTATTTTCTTATAAATTTTATTTTGATATGATTAATTTTAAGAAACTGATCCCCTCATCCCAAATGCTTTTGAATAATATAATATATATAAAAAGACACCATCCTTTTAAATAGTATTATTAGCAAAGTCTTAAAATTTTATCTATACATTTCACTAATTACTTAATCAACATGTAACTTGGAAATTGTGTGTATGCTCACACTCAAGTTTAAAAAATCAAGTCTTTATCAATGCATGAAATTAAAGAACTATTTTTTTTAAAAATCCATAACTTTTATCGTGCCATTGTTTTGGATCATCATATATTATTGATAATCATGGTGTAGAAATGTAAATGGATAAATAAAATTTAAATGATTCTTATAAACATATTTTTCTTTTCCTTAGTTTATTAATTACGGAAGAGAAATTATATATATATATATATATATATATATATATATATATATATATATATATATATATAACATTTGATTTTCCATGTTTCATGTTTTATTTTTCTATAACTTATTGTACTCTATTGGACCCTTTTAAGGATATAGACCCTTCATGAAGTACAATGGATTGGGCAATGTCAAAATTGTTTAGAAATCCTTCTATGATGAATAAAGCCCAAGAAGAAATTGATTTTGTAGTGGGGTATTATCGTATGGTAGAAGAATTTGATTTGCCTCATCTTCACTATTTACAATTAGTGGTAAAATAAACATTAAGATTGTATCCACCTGGGCCTCTTCTACTTCTACAACTATCCATGAAAAACTACGCATTAGCAGGGTATGAAATACCAAAGAATACTCATGTTGTTGTAAATGTTTAGGCTATTGCAAGAGACCCAATTACTTGGGAAAAACTGAATTTGTTCAAGCCTAAAAGATTTTTTGGAACAAAAATTGATGTCAAAGGTCAAGATTTTGAACTCATAGCATTTGGCCCAGGTGGGAGAATATGCCCAATGATTAATATAGCCTTGACCATGATACAACTTGGGCTTGCACATTTGTTGCATTGTTTCAATTGGAGTCTTCCTGAAGAGATCATTTTGGATATGTCGGAAGTAATTGGTTATGCCATGACAAAGGAAATGCATCTTCATGCTATTCCTACTCCTCGCCTACCATTACATATCCTTAAACCAAAATCTTGTGTGTGTGTTGATTTAAATAGTAAAAGTAAATTTATTGTAGTTACTTGTTCATATTGCATTGAACAATAAAACTATAATATTAAAATAAAAATGAGTTGAACTAAATGGGTCTCATTTTGAGTCAAGTCACATGAAGATATATGTCTATAGCAAAAATCCAAATTGTTAATTCATTAATTATTTTATATGAACCCTCTTTTCATTATTCATTTTGTTTTCTTGAACCAATTTTATAAGTCCAACTATACTTCTAATATATTTAATTTTTTAAATCATAAATAATTAATTCAATTAAGATCCTGTGTTAGATATATTTGGAAAAAAACATTAGTGAAAAGATGTTTGATCATAGTTATTTTTATTTTTATTTTTATTTTTATTTTTATTTTTATTTTTATTTTTATTTTTATTTTTATTTTTATGATTAAATACAAACGCAAAAAAATCATTGAAAATTATTTGAAAACAAATTTAATTTGTAACAAGTTTAGAATTAGTTAAAATACAACCCACAAAATGTGTTCTTAAAAGAATAAAATCTATCTAAAATTTAATTTTGGGTTTAAACATAAAAACTATATATAACACTATTTTTTTTAAAAAATTAAGTGTATAATGCATAGCTTATTCTTTATTAAAAATATAAAAAAATAATTAGAAAATTATGAAAAAAATAAAATAAAACTATTTTAAATAAATAAAACTTTTTTATAATTAATATTAAAATTATACTTAAGATCACTAACAAGAGATTTTAATTCCTTACATAAGAAGTTCAAGGTTCTATTTTACTCTTTGATATGTATTTGAAACCTCATTTTAATTTCAAACAAACTCAACCATATTCTCATCTAAAAAAATGTCTAAAAAGGTTTTTATGTCTTTACTAACTCAATTCATAGAAGACAGTGCTGAACAAATATGAAGACTTGGTTATTTAGAGAAGGGTCTTTATTGAGGTATGGTGTGTAAATATTATTAATTTAATGCTACTATTTTTAGTTATAATAATGCGTTAATAAATTTGTAATAGGTTTATTACGAGTTAGTTTGTTACATAGATATATTGTTAATAGTTAACTACATATTTCATATTAATATAAGTTAGATAAGTGAGATTTTATAGGGATTGTAGTATCTCCATTTATAGGATAATGTTTGCCTATATATTAGTCTCTAGCTGTGGGTTAATGTAAGAGAGAGCCACAAAAGAATATTAGTGAGAACTAATATATTGGATTGAATTATTATACCTGTGTGTTTGTCTCATCTTCAAAATTTGAATCTCTTTGATAAGATCCTCTAGATCCTATCAGTGGCATCAAAGCAAGATATTATCAGAATGGATGGAATTATGAGCTTGTATGGGGCAGATCTATTGTTATTCATGATCACTCCTTCTATAAGATTTTTTTATTTTTTTTATTATCAAGGAAGTGAAAATAGAAGTGTGGTGATATTTTTTTGCATAGTTATTGGAGGAGCATTATTTTTAATTTGATTACAAGGCGATTCCATAGAAAACATTGAAGATTTTGTAGCAAATATGGAAGGTAGCGTGTAGAGTTTGGGTTCAACTATCCACTCAGACCTCTCCTTTTTTGTAATTATTTAGTATAACTATGTTTGGATGCCATTTATTTATCTTTATTTTTCTAAGAAAATATCAAAGCTACACTTTATAACATCATCACTCATTCAATCATGGTGTTGTGTTGTTGGCATACTCTAGCCTGACTACCACAGTACCGATCCAACTCCACATGCCTTATCTAACCCAAGCATGGCATTTGACTGTATATAAATCACCTTAAGCTTGTAGTTATCAGATCTCAATGCAGGCCACATAGAACCAAAGGAGTTCATGTAGCTTCCTTTGAGATCACCAACGCGTTCTCATAAAGAAAATATCTTTCTTTTAATTATAAGTAAATAAGCTTAGTATTTATTAATTTTTTAAGTTGGTCGGTTTGTTTTTAAGTTTGTTTGTAATTATTTAATTTCAAAATGTCAATTAAAGGCAAGTGCCAATTGGAAGTTTATTTGTGTTTAGATATGGTCATATTAGTTTGAGTTTTATTTTTTAGATTATTTCTTTTAGTTATAGTGTATCCCTGTATTATTATGGTTATTGACTTAATTGTAGTCACCATCAAGTCAAGAGTAAAAATAATAATGACTGTGTTTTTTTATTTTGAGAGTAAGAAACCTATAGTATTTTTTAGTCTAGAGTTTCGTACTTGGGTCTAATTTTTTATATTGTAAAAAATTCAAAAGTGAATTATATTGAGTATTTTAATGTTTTTATTTTTTATGGTCCATAGCCAAATATTAGTCAAAATTTTCAAAAGTAGTGACATCAATAGTTAAGAGTCATTTTTTTGTCAAAAGAGTCAAAATTAAGTCATTATTGTTAAAAATTATAAAATATCAAAATATTTATTCTAAAGATGCATTTTCATTGGTACGTAATGTCCACATTGTAAGGAAATTTATCTTTTAACATGCAGTTGAGCTTCATGATCCATCTAGCTATTTGAGTTAAAGTCTAATGGAAGATGGAGGAAATAGAGGCTGGAGGTTCTAGACCCTCTCGTTAGTCACTAGTGATAAGGCTCAAAATGATTTGGTGATGTTTGTGTGTGTGTTTGAATAAGAATTGAAGGACATTGTTGTTCACATGTGTGGTGTGTTCTACGCCAAACTATCTAATTCCAAGGACATTTCTTCAGTGGTAGTGGAGAATATCTATCCTATTTTTGTTTAAGTGACAACTGACAAGTACAACAAGACTAAGTCAGTAGTATGTAGACCTAAAATTATGTATTGTCATATGATTCTATTTGTGCCAATTGTTGAAGATGTATATTTTTTCCATGCTTACATTAAGGGGATGTAGATAGGATTAATAATGTTTATAAGGGGGTGAATGTTGAGGTATGGTGTGTAAACATTGTTAATTTAACACTATTATTATTATTTATAATAATACGTTAATACATTTTTATTAGGTTTATTATGGGTTAGTTTTTTACATGAATATATTATTAATAGTTAAAAATATATCTCATATTAATATAGGTTAGATAATTGAGATTTTATATGGATTGTAATATCCCCATTTATAGGCTAATGTTTGCCTATATATTAGTTTCTACTTGCGGGTTAATGTAAGATAGAGCAACAAAAGAATATTAGTGAGAAATAATAAATTATATTAAGTTATTACTCATGTGTATTTGTCTCATCTTCAATATTTAAATCTCTCTAATAAGCTCCTCCATATCCTATCAGTCTCATCATAGAGACCTAAAGATGTGAAGTATTAAAAATTATGAACCAAAAGTTTAACTAAAAAACATTGTAAAAGTCTTATTGATAGCATACAATTTTTCCATTAAAATCTTTATTTTAGGGTCATCTTGCAGAAATATCTCTAAATAACTTTTCAGGGAGCATCCACTTAAAGGCTAATGCAACCCTTAAATTATGAAAACCCTTCTAGGTCATATACTCATCTCATGAATTTCTATGTCTCATTTTATTACTCTTACCCTAAAATATAAAATAAAACTTGCCCTACTATTTTTAACTATTATTTTTACAATGTTTTGCATTCAAGCTTAAACAACCCTAAAAATATCCACATATCTCCCAAATACTAAAATTAACCTAACAGACAAACTTGAATTGAAATTCATGTCTATTTACTAAAATATGTTAATTTTAAAATAAAAAACCTAAAATATATTAAAATTTAGTTTTTGACCCTCAGATGGTCATGCATGGCCTCTGAAAACTTTTTAAAACATCTTTAACCAAATTGGTTGGGTTATGGCTTCATTAAATTTTTTGAGATGATCATTTTGGCATAAACGAGAGCTCAAAAAGAGTTATGAATCAAAAGTTATGACCTTAGTTTGGAATCTACATCATTTACCTCTAGTTGAAAAGAACTCAACTTCTACAAATTGCTCTGATTTACTATTGATATTTATTTATGTCAATATTGTTCAGCTCCCATTATGAAATCCAAGCATTATATGTCTATTGCAATCGTTTCCACTATACCAAATACTTGATATAACTTCATTGCTTTGTGTTCACTATCTTCTTATCCAAGAACTTACCCTATATTTTTTTCTTCTTCTTTGGTACCTATTATTGCCACTCTACTTCTTTGTCATCTTTCCTTTCACCATGTTCTCTATGGAAATCATATAAATTTAAAGCATTAAATACTAAAGAGATATCAAAATTATGTGGTAAACTCACTTCATAAGTATTATCATTGATTTTATTCACAATTTTATATGGATCAATCTTTTCATTAAATTTTTTTGAGATGGTCATTTTGATTCAAATGAGAGCTCAAACGGAGTTACAGATCAAAATCTATGGCCTCTAGAAGTTTGGACACCACATGTAATACTTTTTTAACTAATAGATATTAATGGTTTTTATTTTTTTTAGTTTAAACAACAAAATATTTAAGATATACGTCAATACTAAGATTTGATATTAGCAAGGATCAAATTATTTCTATGAATTTTATCGAGATTAATCATTGTATGAAAGATTTTATTTGGAGGATAAATAATTATAAAAGTTTTTTCCCCTTCAAACTGAAAAAATTTATCAATGAAGAAAAAAAAATTATGCTTTGAAACTAAAAAACAATTATCAATCAAGAAGATAATTACTTTATGGTTTTGATGTTCTCATCTAGATTGTAATATACATATTAAAAAGTCACCTAAATATGAGTTTTATATTAATATAGGCAAATATTAAAAAGATTTTGGCCTTTTCTTTATAAAATTTCACTAACAACATTGTTTTTAAAAAGATCAAAATATTCAAAAGATCAAAATATTCACTAAAATGGAAAAATAAAAATATTTATATATAATATAAATTCATATCGTGGAGTTGAAGAATTATTATTATGTCAATATTTTTTTAAATAAATTTTAAATTAGATCTTTATCATCTATTTAAGATTTTCAATCCAATTATATCATTATTTAATTAATGTTTTTAGTGTTGTGACATAATAAAAACACTAAAATAGTCATGATTATTTATAATGAAATTACTCAACATGTTCATTAGATATTAATAACCATGAAAATACTAAAAAAATATAGTCACTTCTATATTCTGTTTTCTATCATGATATTTCCAAACAGTCAAAAATGTGTGATTCAACAATTAGGATGTATAGGTAGAATATGCCAACTTTTATCATTTAAATTACAAAATATTATTGGAGATGTAATCTTAAATAATAATAAAATTATCTATAACAAATAATCTGTACACAATTATTTTGTTAAAATTTTAATAAAGATATTTAAAGTTATCAATTCAAACATAATAAGAAAAAGTATTTTAACATTTATAATATGAATCCACATTCCTCCTCATCATAACCATCATAAATCTAAACCAAAAAATATAAAATTAAAATTAAAATTTAAAAATAAATATATAACCAAATATGGAGACTTACTCCAATCAAACAAAATGAAGAACATCATTTCAATCATTTATCTACTCCTTGACAAAGGTGTTTCCCTTGCATCACTTCATAATACTATAATTTTATCCAAATTCTAACATATTTAATAAGAAATTATATATATCTATCTTGAAATACTCCAACTACCTTATCTTGCAAGAGTACTAAGTCATTTAGATATCTCATATACACAAATGATGTATAAAATAAACTATCTGACATGACTTTATTAAAACCTAGTTCAGCAAAAGAAATGTTACTTCATAATGAAGTTTAAAATTGAAGTATATAATATATTGATATACCCATATTTATTAATTAAAACTGAAATTTTTATTTATTAAATTATTATATAATATCATGCAAGTTATTAGTATTAGTAATATATTTGAAAAACTATTCAGTTTTAAATTTAGATTATTCAAATAATCCAACACATTTTTTTATTTGACAAGTTAAAAATACAGGGTTTGAAAGGCCCTACAAATTTTTACAATGGATAAATCAAAGGATCAAGTGATAAATCTCACATGCGATGCCTCTACCAATGAAAACGGAAAAGGCAACAAGTTCCACACCCAATAGGAAATGTCACCAAAAAAAAAAACAAGGATCAAGTACAAACCAAGAAATTTTTAGGAAGTTTCTACCAAACATATCCAGGGGGCTTGACCCATTTTTCACAGGGTCCACCTGAACAAAGGGACATACAAGAAATCTAAACATTAGCTTTTTTACCTTTCTTGTTTTTCTAAACCACTAACTAGCCCTCCTTGTTTTTAGGTTGAATTCTTAAGGAGGCATCCATATCTAGGGCACAGGGCTGATGTTTGTCTTCTACTAATAGTCTTGGAGGAGATTCTACCCTAGGAGCTACTAATGTTGGGATATCTTTCAAGGAGGAAACTAGGGTTGGCCCAGTCTTCCTTGGGGAGATAAGTTCAATCAACAGTTCATCTTTGAAATGAACTACATCTTTGGATTCCTTATTTGAAGTAGAGGAAGCAGGATCTTCAGATAGAGAGGTAGAATATTCATTGTCAAAGTCCCATTCTTCATCTGTAGTCAACATTGAGAGATTTTTGGGGATGAAGTCTTTCCACCAAGATGAGTCCTTTTTCCTAAGGATGTTGTAGTTCTTGGTCAAATGACCAGTGGAAAAACAACTATGGCAATAAAATGGTAGGCCTTCATAGTCAATGGCTTGAGACTAGGTGTGATCTCCAACCTTCAAGATGATTTTTTTGGGAAGATTCTTGGAAGTATCAATACTTACTAAAATCTTAGGAAAGGTAGTGAGAAAGAGTTGATCAGTATCTGGATGCATACATAGAAAATCTCCTAAAGAACTGGCAATAGCCTTCAAGGTGGATTCTATCCAAGATTGAAGTGAAAGATTTGGTAGATGAACCTAGATGAGTTTAATATGCATGGGTTCATCGAGGGGATTGAAATTAGGAGAACAAGATCTCATTAGTAAGGGGTGATGATTTAATCTCCAAGATTGATATCTAATTTCTTCCCTATCCTCGATATTATGGAAAATGATAATAAAATAGCCTTTAGCACAAGGGTAAATATCAAGTTTACCTGAGAGAAGGGGTTTCCATTTATGTGAAATCCACCTATTGAGATCCTAAAGCTTTGGCCAAAAATCCAAAAATTTATAGATTAGACCCCTAACAGAAAAATAATCCTCTAATTTTAGAACCTCCCTAATTATTTATTCACCAAAGTATACCATAGGGACTTTGGAGGCTAGGACAATAGGTTTAGGATCAGTTCTAGGAGATGCACAAGAGACGGTGTCAATGAAAGATGTCAGTCTACCTTTGACCTCTACCTCTGAAGCCATAACATCCTAGCTAGGTTGGGCATAACTGATAAGGTTTGATGCCAAGATATATTTTGGAGTCTTTTTCCACATAGGGGGATTAGATCCAAGTTTCTTCTGGTGGATATGAATAGATGGTGGTAGTGGAGGCTTGGGCTTAGAGACACCAAGCTGATCTGAGGCAGCAGATAGATTGCTCTTCACAATAGAGATGAACAAAAATCCTACAAGGACATAAGAAGATCCATTCACCAATTGCAAAGGTGGAGGGGAACCAACATTATCCATTGATATGGCCATTAGATCCTAAGGTCTAGAGCTAGTCAAGTGGGGGTGGGAGATGGCCGAACCTTTCCCCATGGAGATTGCAAAACCAAGCAAGCCATTTTCCAGACCCAACAATGATGACTTTGCAGCAAGAATCAAGGATTTCTTTATAGGTAGTGACTACGACAGTAGGGGATGGAGAGGAGGAAAGTCACTCCCATTTAACTTAGATCTGCATCAGGGGGAGGAGTCACCATTTGAAACTAATATAGGTGGGAGAATATTGGGAGTCACCATTTTAGTCCAAATAATCCAACACATTGATGACATAGACATGAGACATTTATGTTCTAAATTTCAACTTATTAATATTTTTTAAACATCTATCAACATTTATAAACAACTTGAGTCATAACTAATATGAAAAAGCTATCGAGATCTCATTTGACAAAAGGTATTACACATTAATATTATGCAAATAATTTTCACCATTTAACTTCTTGAGACTACAATAGGAAATATTTAATAAGATAATGATAGATTCAGATTAATGTTATAAATAAAACATTATAAAGTCCATTCTCATGTATTAAAAAAAATTAACAATTGAATTTGAGCATTTTTATGGTCTCTTTTTTATGGAGGTCTATAGGGTTTATATTTATTTTAGGTCTTTGTTGGTTTTTTACTTTTCGGTTTGGATTTGTTTTTTGTCTTGACTATGTTGTTGGTTTTAAAAGACTTATACCCCTTTGTCTATCCACACTAGTTCCAATCTATTAAAACTATGTGTTTGGTTCTCGATCCAGTTATAATTGATAGTTGGAGACTTAAGTCTCTATCTCCATGAGTCTAGGTTAGTTTTCAGTCCAACTCAAATCACATGGTTTCTAAACCAATTAAATGTGGTTATTGCTCTTTCTTTATTTTTGGTTTGTTAGGTTTGGGTCCCTCTTGGGACCTTGTTGGGTTTGTGTTTCTTTGTCTTTGCCCTATTTATTGTCTGGATTATGTTGGGCTTGTGGGTTTATTTTGGTGATCCTCCTAATTTATAATTTTTAGTTTCTCTATTTTTATATTTTATCTATTGTTAGGAGACTCGAACCTCCTATTATATTTGGGACTGATTTCTACATCATTAGTAAATGTTGGTTTGTCCCTAATCCAAACAATTGAATCCAATCATTTTTATATGACATTTTTAAAAGATGGAATACAAGCATCATTCTTATTTTATAACTTCATATCATTTCAAATATTCAAGTATCATTTCCATACAAGACATGTTCCACATCTCATATTGTCCAAATTTTTAACATAATTGTGTCTAGAATGACATTTGGGAAGAAATGCTATGAAACAAATATGGGTGGGAGGAAATTCAAGGAGTATTTGGATGAAATTAATAAATTTTCTAAGTAGTTTTAATTATAGGGATTTTTATTCCTCTTTTGGATTGGTTTGATTTTTAAGGAATCAAGAAAAAATAGATTGACATTAGAAATAATTTGAATGGGTATTTTGAGATAATTGTGGATAAACGTGAGTTGGAAAGGAGGAAAATGGAGCTTGGTTTGGAGTGTGAAGACTTTTTGGATGTTCTACTTTCTTTGTCTGAAGATAAATTTATGGAGATAAAACTTACACGAGACCACATCAAGAATGCCATTTTTGTACATATAGGTCTCTTCTCTTTGTATTTTATTAATGGCATTTCTATGTTTTGAGTGTGTTTGTTGTTTTGTGGATATAATTTTTTTGTTGGTTTTATATTTTATTTGGAACCAATTGCTAAAAATTGTTTTATTATCTGATCAATCATACACCAATATTAAATGATATTTTAAATGATTATTTCAATAAAAATAAATATTAAGTTACCATTTAACTCGCAATAATTTTATATATATATATATATATATATATATATATATATATATATATATATAATGAATAGTTGGTTTTTCAATTAATTTTTTTAATATAAATTAATTGTATAAAAATTAATAATATTAATTTAAAATATAATGATCACATTTTATAAAGTTTTGTTTAACCATTAAATCGTGTAGAGTTTTGTTTAATTTTTTTAATAACATTAATAGGTTTATATATAGTCTTTTATGTATTAATCTTCAAGTTTTGAAGAACCATCACAATTTATGTAAATTAGTTTTATTTCTTTTAATATTACATTAATAGGTTTATAGGTAACTTTTTATTGTATCATTTTGAAGTTGAGAAGAAGTAAATTGTTTTAGTTTTCTTTTAATTAATATTTTGTTAAATTATTAAATAAAAAAAAATGAATATTTCTCCAAAAAAAATTGAGATATGAATTGAAAATGATATATTTTAGAATATTTTCTAATAAAATTTGTGTAGAAAGGATTTTGTTTTTGTAAAAACTAAATGGCTTTTAAAAAATATATAAATATTATTTTATTTTAAATTATAATCAAATAAAATAATTTAAATTTAAAATATGTATTTTTTACGTATTTTATTATAGTATGTATACGTAATAACATAAATATTCTAAAACATAATATATATCTATGTTAAAATATTAAATCAAGAAAATGCAACCAAATTTTAAATCGTAATAATTATATAGGATTTAAAATTTTATGTAAATTTATTATTTTATGAATGAAAAGATAGTTACAAGTATACATCATTCTATTTAATATAGTCATATTATGTAAAAATAAAAATATATTTTTATTTATAACGGATGATTTATTTGATGTTGGTAGGATAAATTAATTGAACTAAATATTTTTATTACAAATAATTAATTTTTATTTAATTTTATAATATTTTATTATTTTATTTAAAAAAATAATTTAATATAATAAACTTAAAAAAACTGATCCCCTCATCCTAAATGTTTTTAAATAATCTGATATATATATATATATATATATATATATATATATATATATATATATATATATATATATATATATATATATATATAAAACACACCACCAATATAAATGTCTTAAATTTTCATCTATGGATTTCTCTAATTACTTGATCAACATGTAACTTAGAAATCAGGTGAGCGCTCACACTCAAGTTTATAAAATTATTTATTTAATAATACATAAAATTAGAGAACTATTATTTTTAAAAATACATAGATTTTATTTTGCCATTGTTTTGGATCATCACATATAATCTATAATACATATTGTGTCTAGAATGACATTTAGGAAGAAATGCTATGAAAAAAATATGGGTAGGAGGAAACTCAAAGAGTATTTGGATGAAATTAATAATTTTTAAAGTGGTTTTAATTACAGGGATTTGATTGGTTTGGTGTGTAAGGAGTTAGGAAAAAACAAACTGACATTAGAAATATTTTGAATGGGTATTTTGAGATAATTATGGATGAATGTGAGTTGGAAAGGAGGAAAATGGACCCTGCTTTGAAGTTCAAATACTTTGTGGATGTTCTAATTTCTTTATCTGAAGATAAATTTATGGAGATAAAACTTACTTGAGACCACATCAAGAATGCCATTTTTGTACGTACAATTTTTTTCTCTTTATATTTTACTAATGTCATTTCTGTGTTTTGAGTGTTGTGTTTTGTGGATGTAATTTTTTGTTGTTGAATTTATAATTTATTTGGAACCAATCCTTAAAAATTGTTTTATTATATCATCAGTGATACATCAGTATCAGTATTAAATGATATTTTAAATGGTTATTAAAATAAAAATAAATATTAAGTTATTGTTTAACTCGCAATATATATATATATATATATATATATATATATATATATATATATATATATATATATATATATATATATATATATATATATATATATATATATATATATATATATATAAGTAATTGCTTTTACAATTAATTTTTTTAATATATAAATTAAATATAAAAAAAATTAATAATATTAATTTATAATATAATGATCACATTTTATAAAGTTTTGTTTAACCATAAAATCATGTAGAGTTTTGTTTAAACTTTGTTTTATGTTGGATTAATAGGTTTATATGTAGTCTTTTATGTACTAGTGTTTAAGTTGTGAAGAGCCATCACAATTTATGTAAATTAGTTTTATTTCTTTTAATATTACATTAATAGGTTTATAGGCAACTTTTTATTATATAGTTTTGAAGTTGAGAAAAAATAAATAGTTTTAGTTTTCTTTTATTTAACATTTTTTGAAATTCTTATTTTAAAAAAATGAATTTTTTTCTTAAAAATTTGAGATATGAATTGGAAAGGATATGCGTTAGAAGATTTTCTAATAAAAATTGTGTAGAAAGGGATTTATTTTTGTAAATATTAAATGAATTTAAAAAAAAAATATAAATATTATTTTTATTTTATATTAAAATAAAATAAAATAAAATAATTTAAATTCAAAATATATGTTTCTTACATATTTTATTATAGTATGTTTACATAATAACATAATTTTTTTAAAACGTAATGTATATCTATGTTAAAATATTAAATCAATAAAATGCAACCAAGATATAAATCATAATCATTATATAAGATTTAAAATTTAAAATTTTATTTAATTTTATTATTTTATGAATGAAAATATAGTTATAAATATACATCATTCTATTTAATATAGTTATGTTATGTAAAATAAAAAATATATTTCTATTTATAATTGATAATCTATTAGATGTTGGTAAAATAAATTAATTGAACTAAATATTTTTATTTTGAATAATTAATTTTTATTTAACTTTATAATATTTTATTATTTTATTTAAAAATAATAATTTAATATGATAAAATTTAAGAAACTGATCCCCTCATCCTGAAATGTTTTTGAATAATTTGATATATATAAAAACACACCACCATTATAAATAATATTATTAGAAAACTCTTAATATTTCATCTAAAGCTTTCACTAATTACTTAATTAACATGCAACATGGAAATTGTGTGAGTGCTCACACTCAAGTTTATAAAATTATGTTTTTACCAATGTATGAAATTAGAGAACTATTTTTTTAAATACCTAGTTTTTATTGTGCCATTGTTTTGGATCATCACATATAATATATTTTCATGGTGTAAAAATGTAAATGGATAAATAAAATTTATGTGATTCTTTCAAACATATTTTTCTTTTCTTTAATTTATTAATTAAAGAAAATAATGTATATATATGGTTCTATAAATCTTTATAACTTGATTTTCCCTATTTCATATTTTATTTTTCTATAATTTATTGTAATCTATTAGACCCTTTCCAAAATATAAACACTTTGGAAAGTACAATGAGTTGGGCTATGTTATAATTACTTAGAAATCCTTCTATGGTGAATAAAGCTCAAGAAGAAATTGATTTTGTAGTGGGGCATTATCGTATGGTAAAGGAATATGATTTGCCTCATCTTCACTATTTGCAATCAATGGTAAGAGAAACATTAAAATTGTATCCACATACTCCTATTCTACTTCCATAGCAATCCATAAAAATGGAATATTAATGGGAAATGAAATACGAAAGAATAATTGTGTTTTTGTAAACATTTGGGCTATTGGAAAAGACCCAATTTCTTGGAAAGAACCAAATTTGTTCAACCCTGAAAGATTTTTTTAACAAAAATTAATGTCAAGGGTCAAGATTTTAAAATCATGCCATTTGTCTGAGGTAAGAGAATATGCCTAGTGATTAATGTATCTTTGAGCATGATATAGCTTTGGCTTGCACACTTATTGTATTGTTTAATTGGAGTCTTTTTGAAGGGATCATTTTGGAAATCTCAAAATTAGTTGGTTATGCCATGATAAGGGCATGCCATCTTCATGTTATACCTATTCCTTGCCTACCACTACATATCCTTAAACCAAAATCCTAGTGTGGGTGTGTGTGTGAATATTATTCAACTCCCATTATGAAATCCAAATATTATATGTCTATTGTAATACTTTCCACTATACACAATACTTATTACAACTCCCTTGATTTGTGTGCACTTTGTTTTTATCCAAGAACTTGCACTATCTTTCCTTTCTTCTTTGGTACTAGATGCTTCTAATCTGCTTCTTCATCTTCTTCCCCTTCACCATATTCTCCATGGAAATCAAATAAATTTTAAATATTAAACATTTGAGAGATATCAAAATTATGTGGTAAACTCACCTCATAAGCATTATCATTGATTTTCTTCATAATTTTGTATGGATCAATCTTCTCATCAAACTTTTCAAGATGGTCAT
>JARHVA010000503.1:2407500-2477500 GCA_037957365.1 Torreya grandis | reverse complement strand
CAGATACTCTCACCCATTCTATCCCTCTAGATTTAAGCCAATCTCTTGGTATTTCCAGGGTTATAATGTCGTAAGCATCTACTGATGACTTGCCCATACAAGTTAGCAATATATAGCAAACATCATTACCCTATTTTCTAATGTGTAACAATTATCACAAGTCTCCTATTGACTTACACATACAAGTCAATAGTCAACATGTGATTCTTGCCATGACACAACTTGATTTGGGAAGGGTTGACCCAACCAAGGCTACAATTAGATATCATAGTGTCGCTACAGAAAATTATAGATTTTTGCACATTCATTTATTTCAATAGATGCAAGAATTTCTAGTACCCCAGTAATATAGATTAGATCACTGATCCATTCTATTTTAAGAGTAAAGTGCCTTTGTACTATTAAGTCATATCCAAATCAAATGAGACTGTATTAGCTTTATGATAGAAAAAATTCACGTCCCAAAGTTTCCTAGAGTAGAAACAATGCTCTGATACCAGATGAAACAACCCCAAACAATATTCTTGAGATTGCTTATCAGAGTGTAAAATAGAATAAGATGTAAGGTTCATTACACAACTCCATGATGCATAATTCATCATTTTAGTTCTGTACAAAAATGTGTAAATAACCAAAAGCATGATAGATCATAAAAAAAGAATAGAAGAACCATCATACTAAACTTTTTCTTATATATTATTTACAATAATTTTATATCATCTAGAAAATGTTAGAGGACTGTTACCAAGACAATGTGAGATAAGCCCTTAAAACATTATAACCTTTTTATATTTACACAAGGGAAGATCAGTTTTAGTATTACCCCCATTAGATAATTGTACCATGGTCCATAGTTCTAGAGGTCATTGCACCCTTATTCTTGTACTTAGAGAATTCCATCATAAAACCTATAGCTCTATTATATGAGAAGTGATTATCATTGGAATTAGATAACCACATTCCTATTTACCAACATGAATTGTTTAGACTTCACCATGTAGTAATGCACACACTAAAAAATGAACATAGTATCACTAAGAATCTCATCAAACAAGTAGGAACTAAACCATAAGGATCTATCATCAAGTATAAAATGAATGCCATGAGTATGATAGACCACCAATAAAAGTGCTACCAAGTTGAGATTATATGAATAAATCCTTGACCTTAGGATCCTCACACCATATGGTCCCTTCTATTCCTTTACTAAAGAGTAAGTCACAATTTAACCAACCACATAAACAATAAATTATTAGTAGTTAATTTTATTATTAGACCCTTAGCGATCTTCGTGAACTACCCCAGCTATGGGTTATACTTATGAATAGCTAGTTGCTACATCACACCTTGATCTCAGATGGTCTCAAGATGACTAAACATGCATCCCAAATAATAATTTGCCAAGCCTAATTAACACATCTAGGTTTACAACTTCTACCAAAAGTCCTACTATATTATTTAATACCTAATGTTTCAAAAATAGACTAAGGAAACTTAATCATAATTAAACTTGTAGTAATCCATGCTTGAATTAAAAGAGGACATGTAATATAAGCTACTATGATGATGATAACTGCTGAGATTATCTAAATTGTAATTTTTGGCTTAGTATCCTCGTACCATATCCCATAACAACCACGAGCATAACACTTAACATTACCACTTCTTGATTCCCCATAATCTATGATAGCATGACCAGCTATGGGCTTCATCATAATGGGAAACCAGCTGTCATAACAAGCACTGATCACATGGAGTCTCAATTTCACAAACCAAAGTCAAGCTAAGAGATTTAAAACAATAAAAACAAACCACATAATTAATAATGCTTATCAAAGGTTAAGCCCACTTTTAACTCCATATAGGCAAGCAAGATATCCAAGTAAGAATTCAGCTCAAAGAGTATTAAGCATGTAAGAAGCTTCCTACCATGGACAACTTTGAGCTCATTTCACTTTGTTCATCATGTTTCCATATTAGAGGTTGATTATGTATGGTATGATGTTTACCAACATGCTTCCAATCACATATATTATTCATTAAGATTTAATGCACTCAAGGTATTTAACATTATCATGAAAAGTGGCCCAAATCATCAATTCAATTGGTAAAACTCAATGCTCACATGCCAGAAACACAATGAATGCCTTTGTTTTCCTATTAAAATAGTAGAAACTGTAGTCACAATGTGAACCTACATTTCTATGGCAATCATGGCATTTGGAATGGGTGGGAAATGTTTCTTCTATGTGCAAAACATTTCTCTCCGATCTGCAAGCCATTTTAAATCATTTGTAGGTTTAACTGATATGTTTTTAGGAATCTTTGCCTTGCTAAAAAGGTTTGGTTTGGATTCAGTCCTTTTTGTGCAGTGTATTTGGGAAAGTTTCAAACACACTACGATTTTTTTTGGAATGTTTTCCAGTGGTCTTAATATGTCTTTGCTGGAATTATGCAACTAAAATACACTAGCATACATGGATGTAATATTTATTATGCATTAGTTTACTAACTAATTTGATGGTAAGATTTTTTTTTATTTTTCTACTATTTATATATATATATATATATATATATATATATATATATATATATATATATATATATAATTATAATTATAATTTTAATAAATGAATAATAAAATTAAAATTTAGGGAAAAAATTAATTTAGTTTAAAAAGTTGAAGGAATATTACATACATGATATTTAAATTAATTATTTTATTAATATTAAATTTTTTTGTTGAGTTTTATTTTAAAAAAATTAAAATTTTATGTATCTTCATTATTATAAATAATGTTATTGCTGTATATTTTTATATAATTATATATATGAAAAGTAGGAAGCATTTTATATATAAATATAAATAACAAAAATAGGGAAAAAGTGTGTGTATACACACACATTTCGTACTTACAACCTTTGTATAGTTGTTTTTTGTTATGTTTTTGTTGCTATTGCGATTTCACGTTTCTCATTTCTGATAACATAGACTCAGTGTGTTATTTGGTATACAATGCAATATATTGCAACAATGATTCAAAGAAGACTTAGACAATAAATGAACTTCTGACCCTATCATGTCTTCTGTGTTAAATGTCAAAAGGGTAGATCCAAATCCTAATGAATATATAAAGAAGTTAAAATACGATTATATCCATTACCACCACATACCATTTCAATAACCATTCTATACGAAATAGGAATGACAATATTAATTCTTTATCGACAAGTTCCATATTATCAACAAACACACGTAATGGTAAACATCATCATCTCTACATTAAGGCAACAAGATAACCATAACCATATAAAACTGAATAATCGATTGCCATTGATTTAGCAATAAGGTAAGATTTCAATTTGGTTCTTCATTATTAAAAACAGTTCCAAATAGTTGTATGGCAAGAACTATTGTTATCAAGAACAAAGGCCGGGTTAATTTTTAAACAACCACTACATGGTTGTACACACATATATTTTTTTGCCCAACAACACATTAGAATATTTGATAACGAGCTATAGATGACAAATTCACTACCCATAATTAACCAGAATTCGATGACTTTGGAACATGTTTGCCTAATGATTAATTGTTCTAAGAAGTTAATAGATAATACAAGACTGCCAATTCAACTTGAAGGGTAAAAGCAACCTTTTTACAACTGCTGTTTTAAACCTTATCTAGTGGGCTTATATATAAAAGCCACTAGAAGGAAATGAAACTGTTGAACATTACTATTTAATTCCACATTTGGCGTTCCTTTATACCGAATAATTAAGCATCCAAGGATAAGACTGACATTGCATTTCCAGCCAACAACAACAAACATACCAGGTATGCAATATAACATAGAAGCAAAGGTAACCATGATTTTTATACCAGCATTGCATAGTTTCAGCACCAGATAAAAGCATGGTAACAGTTTTATGAATCAACGCAAATATCAAACCAAGTTTCTAAACCATTCTAGATACAAAATACATAATATTAACACAACAGGTTGAATTACATCAATGTGAACTGTTAGAACAACTTTAAAACATCAGAAAGTAATCCATATACCAGAGGTAATGAGAGCAATCCAGCTGCAAGCACTAAGATCCAAGCAAAGGAAGATTCACCACAAGAAGCCAACCCGCACGTCCAGTCTAATGAGCCCAACCATCAGGCAGCCCTAACCGCTCCAATCATCAGGTAGATGGTGGAGTCAGGCAGTCGGGTTTTATAAAAGGTCAAAAGAGCATGCCGGAGAAGATTAGCAACCGGCCAACGGGTAACAATCAAGCAGCAAAACTAAAACCCACAACACCACCAACACCAATGGGCAACAGCCACAATGCAATCAACAAACCACTTACTTCCAAAAGCATTCACATCAAAGCATGATCAAGTTCCGAGCAACAGGCAGGGAATACTCACAAGATCAAAATCTTAAATGCCAAAGAAGATCAGATAGACCTGATCCATTAACCATTCCTACATACGGCGGAATGTCACAATGGCAAACAGGATTTACTAAACACAGCCAGATCAAGAGGCAAACATTGACAATAAATTAAGGAAACAAGGAATACGCAGTACAAGCAAAAAATAGTCATGCACAACCGCTAATGGGATATATGGATTATTAAAAAGGTGATTCCCAAATCAGATAAACAATTAAATGAGTCCACCAGCATTAACATGTCACCAAGGAGTTAAACAGCCTGGCATTGCAAGCTAAACACCAGGAAGTATAGAACAGAGGTTTTAAAAAGGGAGATCAATTCGTAGTTGTATGCGGTTCCGAACTCTACTCAACCCGAGTAAGCCAATCAGAAGTTCAAGTTATACCAGTGCAAGGAAAGGTCAATTTAAATGACGCTAACAGGTTACAATCAAAAGGCCGGATCTACAGTTATGGCCAGAATCATTGCTCCCTGTGACTTAAATCACTCACTAAGGGTTTCGAGAAATAAAGATATCCAATTTACAGGATTAAAAAGGAAAAGACAAGGCTAAGTTTAAAAGGTAGCAATCCCTTGTTAAAATCAGGTCTGCATCATCAAAATGAATTTACATCTCCCTGCTACGTCCTTTCCCCCAGCTCGACTCTCCATTTTCTTCTCGTCTTTCTCCAGCACAACGTCCTCTCTTCCCCTTCCATTCTCCTGCGTTCTCTCTACTCCTCACTGCGTCTTCTATCCCCTCCTCACTACTACGTCCCCCTCCATTCTTTCTATGCAGTCCTCTTTCCTCTTTCCTTGATACACCCTCCTCAGAACTTTTTTCCTTCCTGCTGCGAGGTTACCTACAGCTCCGCCCAGCTCTCTCTCCATCTACGCTGACTGTCATCCCGTCTGCACCACCCCCATGCTTTCCTCCCTTCGTCCTGCCATGCGTCCACCACCCTCGACTCCTTGCCCCACACTCGAACTCACACGTCGTCCTCTCCCTCTCTTCCCCGACCAGGCCACCTGATTTTCCTCCAGCCCATTTTCTCCTCCTCCCCAAAATCTGCTGAGTGCCTTAGTTATTATGGCCAAAACTATAAACATTTGCCAGCTCTCCCAACAAGCATAATTAATAAAACAAGGTGGCGGACCAGATTTTAAAATATGAGAGGATGACAAAATATAATATTTTTTTCTAAAATGCCTTTGAGATGCACTTTAATATTCTAAGCCCCCACGCAAATCACACACCAACCATTAATATTAAAAGAACTCAAATTAATCCCCACAAGAAAGAAAGAAAGAAAAAATAAAAAAATAATATATATATATATATATATATATATATATATATATATATATATATATATATATATATATATATATATGAATGAGGTGAATAACATCACCTTTGCGTGCAATAGTCCACATCATTATTCATGATTTCAAACCACCATTCAAGCCATTAAAAATGCCTTGAAGGCATAGAGAGAGCTTGAAATTCAAAACGGAGATAACTGCGGTGGCATAGACTTGAAAAAAGATTGGCCAAGAGGATAGCAAAGAGTATGATGACAAAATGACAATGTCAATGACTAACACAAAAAGAGACAAGGACTAAACTTGGGGACAACCAGACAAGCAATGAAAACTGACTGGTGGCTCTATAAATCTCACACATAACATTTATTACCTAACATGGTCCAACCAAATGCATGTCGACCTTCCTTTATTATCCCGGTTGTTGAAGTCCACCTCGAGCCTAGCTCATAATCCCATCCCTATAACCACGGAATGGAATATCAACAACATCTGATTAAGCATGAATCATCAAATATCAATATAATTTGGATAAAACAAAATTTTAAGTGCAACATGCATAATTAGGCTAATAATTAACTGTAATGATTAACCATATCAGTTACTCATAACGATTAAATCATAATAACTGAACTCGAATCCCATATGTAATAAATAGCCAATAACATGATAACATAAAGTAACATATGCATAAATTAGATAAGTGTCATCCAAAATTTTATACAACATGCTAATAGTCCCTTTGGACAAGCAACCATAAGGTGGTATCAAGTTGGGGCATAACTCCCTCCCCCTCTTATAGAGGAACCATCCCAGTGACTCATCAAATAGCCAAGGAGTACATCAGAGAAGCCATTCCAGGGATCACATGCAACCCCAAGGGTTACATCATGTTTCCCATAACTCGCAAGATCGCACGATGGTTCATGGATCCTAATCCCATCATGTTTCATTAGTCATCTGAGGGTGTTTACCCAAATTTTATTTCTTTATCCAAGATTTAAGTGGGTACCTAGGATTTCTTATCATCTGGCCAAGATTTTACACTACTCTAACTAAGCACAAGCATACATTCTACTCATACTTTAAAAAAAAAAAGAATATTCATTCTAGAATATCATTTTTTAGGTAAAACACACATTACCTTGCACACAGTTACTTCCAACCCATACGTGTACACTTTCAACAAGTGCAACCTTGTTGATTCCGCAAAAGAGTCTGGCTCATAAGACCCACAGTGCTTCACAAACAGTCATTTGAATTCTTGGATTACATCTTGGCTCTAATCACCCAACCAACTAACATAGGCAGCCAACAAGAATAACCAGCTACATGCCCACAGTAGTCAATCATGGTTCCAAAAGCTTACCTTCACACCATCCAAGAGAAAGTTAGCCTTGAAACAACTTTGCCCATCATTGAGTAACATATGCATGCTAATTATTTTTAATCAGATCAAAACCACTCACAACAAGAGTAGCATATCAGCTCAAAATTTTGCATTTGAGCCCTTATTAGAAGCCAATCTTGAACAACATATCAAAATATTCCTATCACAAAAAAATAGATATTCATTTAGTGGTGCATTAGCACCCTTCTTATCATTCTCAAAATAAAATCAGTCAACATCATAATAATGTTCTAACTAAACTAGGTTGAAAACATCAACCATGGCAACTTTCTCCTTGACAAATTCATGACAAGCATCCTGTTGTCAAAAATTTTATGACTGCAACATGGTTGCCAATGATAATAACATTTACACACATTCCAACATGGTTCTAGAATCAATTATTAAGCACAACATGTGTGAGAATACACA
This sequence comes from Torreya grandis, assembly GCA_037957365.1. Taxonomy (NCBI): domain Eukaryota; kingdom Viridiplantae; phylum Streptophyta; class Pinopsida; order Cupressales; family Taxaceae; genus Torreya; species Torreya grandis. Next base: position 2,469,921 of record JARHVA010000503.1, on the reverse strand, counting down.
ATCACAGGTTTTGTCAAACTTACTAACATACCATCATATTCCTTCTAATTGTCATAAAATAATGACAACATCATCAAGCCTCAACATCACCTGCTAAGGTATCACTAAAATTTTGCCTGCACCAGGTAGTGAGAATGTTGGATGCACAAGTTCCAAAAAATTTTGAAATTTATGATGGTTAACCAAATCTATCATCTGATACAACATGTTCAGTGCTAGGGTCTCATGCATAACATTTTCCAAGGAAGGGTATATTCCAATAAAGCCTATCATTCCATATCCATGCATCTAAGAAGGTTACCAACAAATATTCATGTCTCATGGATTAGATATCCTGCGATAATCATTATAAAAAGAGATCTCCCAAGCTTGTTGACTTTCCCAAACATGCCAATATTATTCACCCCTTTAGGCCCTCCAATCTTGAGTCATACCCTTGGACCTCCCAATGATAGTATACCTCAATGTCATATGATGGCTCACTCATGAAAATCATCAATGGGCACTAAGATATACTTTTCTCTGATTCCAATAGCAAGCTTCTATCACTATTCTTATCATTGACTTGTTTTGACAAGTCAATGATTGACTAGCGATGCTTGCTTAAGTGGAACATAACTCTAGGAAAGGGTAGACTTAGCCAAGTCTCAAGGTAATTATCAAAAGTTTTTTAACACTATATATTTTCAAACAAAATTTAATTGCTTTTAGCCCTTCAAAGTTATAGAATAATAGGCTACTTTGTTCAACCCATAAGAGGTTGAAGCTTTTAACAGGCTGACACCTTTATTCTAAATTGAAACATTATTATTTTAGTTTCCTGCATAATAAATCACGTTAGTCCTTGTCAATAGAATCCCTAATCATCATCAACAACCATTCATGTTTAAAAAATTTCCTAGCCATGATACTCATTCACAACCAGAGATCTCCAAGTGTTGATTTACCCAAATAAATTAGATACTCTCACCCCATCCAACCCTCTAGGTTTAATCCAATATCTTGGTCTTCCTAAGGTTATAATGTCCTAAGAATCTACTGATGACTTACCATTACAAGTCAACAATAGATACCAAACATCATTTCCCTATTTTTCAAGGTGTAGTGGTTATCACAAGTCTCTCACTAACTCACCCATACAAGTCAATATTCAACCTATGATGCTTGCCATGATGCAAATTGATTTGGGAAGGGTTTACCCAACCAAGGCTATAGGTAGATGTCATTATGTTGCTTTAGAAAATTAAATATTTTTACAAATTCATTTTTTTCAATGGATACAAGAATTTCTAGCACCTTAATAATATAGAATAGATCACTGCTCCACAAGTCATATCTAGATCAAATGAGATTGTACTATTTTCATGATAGAAAAACTTCATATCCCAAAGTTCCCTAGAGTAGAAACACCACTTTGATACCAGATGAAACAACCCCCCAAAAAATTCTTGTGATTACTTATCAGAGTGCAAAATAAAATAGCATGTAATGCCTGTTACACAACTTCATGATGCATAATTAATCATTTTAGTTTTGCACAACAATATGTAAACAACTAAAATAATGATAGGTCATAAAATAAGAATATAAGAATCATCATACTAAGATTTTTATTATAAAATCCTTACAATAATTTTAGATTAGCTAGAAGATGCTACAAGACTACCACCAAAACAATGTAACATAATCCCTTAAAACATTATGACCTTTTTATACTCACACAAGTGAAGACCAATTTTGGTACAACCCCTATAGATCATTATACAATGATCTATAGTTCTAGAGGTCATTACACCCATATTAATTTGTTTATCAAATGCCATCATATAACCTATAGCTCCATCATATAGGAAGTGATTATCATTGGAATTAGATAACCACATTCTTATTTACCAACATGAATTATTTAGACTTCACCATATAGTAATGCACACACTAAAAAATGAACATAGTATCACTAATAATCTCATCAAATAAGTAGGAACTAAACCATAAAGATCTATCATCTAGTATAAAAAAAATGCCATGAGTATGATAGACCACCAAAAAGAGTGCTACTAGGTTGGGATTATATGAATAAATCCCTAACCTTAGGATCCTCACACTATATGGTCCCTTCCATTTCTTTATTCAAGAGTAAGTCACAATTCAACCAACTACATAAACAATAACTTATTAGAAATAAATTTTATTATTAGACCATTAGTTGTCTTTGTGAACTAGGCTATCTATGGGATATACTTATGAATAGCTAGCTACCACATCACATCTTGATCTCACATGGTCTCAAAATGACTGAACATGCATCCCAAATAGTAATTTTCCAAGCCTCATTAACACATTCAAGTTTGTAACTTCCATCAAAACTCCTATTATATTATTAAATACCTAATGTTCCAATAATAGAGTAAGGAAACTTAATCATAATTAAACTTGTATTAATACATGTTTGAATTAAAAGAGGATAACATGTAATATAAGCTATTATGATGATGCTAACTATTGAGATTATCTAAATTGTAATTTCTATCTTAGTATCCTTGCACTATAACGAATTGCAACAATGAGAATAATACTTAACATTACCACTTCTTGATTCCCCATAATCTATGCTAGCATGACCAACTATGGGATTCATCATAATGGGAAGCAAACTGTCATAACAGGTACTAGTCACATGGAGTCTCAATTTCACAAACCAAAGTCAAGCTAAGAGATTCAAAATATTAAAACCAAACCACATAATTAATAATTATTATCAAAGGTTATGCCCACTTTTAAATCCATACAAGCAATCAAGACAGCCATGTAAGAATTCAACTCAAAGAGTATTAAACATGTAAAAAAATTCCTACCATGGACAAATTTGATCTCATTTCATTTTTTTTAGCCTACTGCCAGATTAGAAGTTGATTATTTATGCTCTTATGTTTACCAAAATTCTTCCAATCACATACATTACTCATTAAGAGTTAAAAATTGCTAGAAAAGAATCTAAGGCAACTATATTATTTTATGGTAATGTGGGATTGTAATGTGGGACTGTTGTGATGTGGACCATCGCTTGTGTCACTTGTATGCTCATAATTTTTTAGTATGACCTAGATGCCTAATTCCACCATCTAGTTGATGGTTAGGGTGGTCAAGGCCACCAATGGATGGGCTCATAACATTGGACCTTTGGGTTCTAACATCATACAGATCGATTAATCATCTTCTTTTGAATTGGATATCCATGCTTGTAGTTTATTGTTCAATATATTATATACTTACAGATGTTGTAGTGTTTCCCTCAACAATTCTCATTGATTCAAATAATTTTTTGTTAATGCTTGAATCTTATATCCTGGATTGTGGTGTAAGAACTATACCATGTTATGTGCTCTGGATTTGATTTTCATGTATGGTGATGCATACTACCATATAGTGTATCATCATGATACACAGGTATAAAATAATGGTTGCCTCTACACGTCTTACTTTATAGAATTTTGATTTATCATTCTAGTTGTATGGTTACTCTTGTAATTACATTTCAAATCTATGTTGGAACTAGAAGTTGTATTGTTATTATATTGGTAATGAATGCTTAATGAATCTGGATAAGAATAATAGTGCTATGTTGGGTTCTAATCACTCATGATTTATAGTTTTGAGATGATGTATTCTTTCATTTCTTCAAGCAAAGTATATTTATATTTGATTTACTAGCCCAATAATAAATGAAAGCTTATTTTTATACTTAGAAGCTTTTGTTATATGTATTTAAAAATTCCATGATGAATGTTTAATCATGTTTAATAAAACTATAATTATTAGTGTTCGATTACCAACAACTTATGAGGGTATTATAATTATGTTAATACAAATGAAAGGTTGTATACAACTAAGAATCATGTTGTCATAATTATTATTTTATCTTATTTGGTTTAAACTCCAGCCTATAAAGTTGTACATTATTGATTATCATTTTCATTATGATCCATTTGTTGCTAATGATTTCTTCTTTACTTTATGCTTGCATTAGGCCTTGGTTGATATTAGTTTTGGTGTTGAGGCTGGTATGGATCATTAAATGTTTCATCTGTAATACTATGGATCGTTAAATGTTTCAGCTGTAATACTATGTGCATTTCTATTACTTAAAGTAATGAAATGAAAATAATCAATTGGTACAAAAGTATTGTAAATATATATATAGATTAGCTTGTCTTAACCAATATTGATTCAATCTGAGCCATATTGAAAAATAGTACATTTGTATAACTATGTTAGAATCACTTTTGGCATTCACTGAAATATTGGTGGTTGTTTCCTCTTATTGCAATTTTAATTTTGGGCTCAATTTATAACATGGATCAATCAATAGTAGATAGTCAATTTATGTACACAATGATTATTTAATATGATCCAACTAGAATGGGAAGATATTAGTGTTATTTTGATTTAGTACTTATGAGCACGCCTTGGATTATGATGTTCATTGTGTCTAAATAGAATTCGTAAAGTTGCGTACAAGTGTATTCTTTTTAAACGATTGCCTAGTTGGTTTTAAACCCTTATAATGCTTATTAAAACACTTTATGTGAGTCAGTCTTGCACACTAGATAGAAGGTGACCTCCTTAATGTTAATGGTTTCACTTTTGTGTGCATCATATTGCATAATGCAATGAAATGTAAACTTTCGATTTGTGAGAATGTGCTAGCATACAGGTTTAATTAAATGAAAGTTATGAATTGTCTATAGATTGCATTTCATTAGAAAATTTATGTATATGTTGGCAAATTCATTTTGACACTTGGTGTATATACTGTAAGGTATCAACTTATGAATAGATCTACATATATGTGTGTGTTAGAGTGGTTTTACCATGACTTGATTAAATGATATCTTATGCCCTGGTTATATAAATTCATTCAAGCCTATCTATTATAGACATATTTATATTAATGCTATTTTCTATAGAATTAGGTTATTAAATCATAAGGTGAAAGTTATTATGTTTCCCCTCCTCCTTATTGGCTTTATCAATAAGGTGCTCAAGAAAGTCATTTTTAATATCCTGAACTTATTTTTTTATTTATTGGTACATTTACTGCCAAAGCATTTAAGTGAAGAAGGTCAATTTATTTGGGTATTGGCTATGTCAAGCTAATTTAAATATTGGTGGAAAATAATTTAATATAGATGCATTATGTTATGGTAATGTGGGATTGTCATTAACAAGGAAATATGGCAGTTGTACATGTTTTGCATATTACCTAGTCATTAACTCCTAAAGTGACAATCTATCATTGACTACCAAACCATATTATTAAGATTGATGATGAAACCATACTCCATTTGTGTAATGCAAGTATGAAGGATTTTATGCAATGAGTAAACTAATATATGTTTTCCTATTGACTCATTATTACATTAAATTGTTTACGACTAGTGGTGTAGTCAGACTCATTTTTGGTAATGGTAAAGTTACCAATAGTAATCCCTTGATATCTAATTCTCTCTCTCTCTCTCTCTCTCTCTCTCTCTCTCTCTCTCTCTCTCTCTCTCTCTCTCTCTCTCTCTCTCTCTCTCTCTCTCTCTCTCTCTCTCTCTCTCTCTCTCTCTCTCTCTCTCTCTCTCTCTCTGATTATGGGATTATTGTTATTATCCAAAAGCTAAGCATGCCCTAAACTCTTTGGAAGAGGTGCGTGGTGCCATGACCAAATTTTTTGAGATTTAATTTATGGAATCTTGACAAGTAGCACTATTGAGTTGCTCAGTCTACCATTGGTTACATTGGTAATCAGTTTGGTATTTCATGTTGGTTGGTCAATTTTAATGGAGTTCCAATTTGTATGGATGTAAATGAGGACCTTCATGGAACATCTCTTATAACTGGTGATTAAATAACTTGAGGGTTGATGTTTTATCTTGAATAATATATTATTATTTCCCTTATACCATTCTTGGGTTTAACACCAAATTAAATGCCAGGGTTGTTTTCTCTAGTACTCCTTGATGTTACATATGTAGCAATGGCAGGTATGTTAGATAGTAGCTATTATCTTCAAATCTCAAATAGGACGCTATTATACATATGAGATGTTTAAGTAAGGTGAAATGATCACTAAATGGTCTTATTAGTGGGAGATACCAATACTCATATAGAGCTTGGAGTTTATTGATGTGCTCAATTACACTGATACACCCCAAACTATGTACTCCTTATTGAAGATGTGATCCCATGTGGAACTATTTAATGGTGACTTAATCCTAGTTAAGTATCTACTACCAATTAATAGAGTGTTGGTTTTGAGCACCCTAGTGTGCAATCCATTAATATGTTGTCTCACATCATCATGTTATGTTTGGGCCCTGCACACAGTATTATTTTATACTCTAGAAAGAAATTTTCAAATTTTTTTGGGTTTGTTTCATATGCTTTGTTTTATGTTTGAATGATTGTTGTGATCTTTTATATTTTAACTAATCTAGTTATTGTTGATGATCAAGTTGATTTGTTTGAGTGATTTCATTAATATTTGTGATTGTATGTAGCTTATCTTATATGATGTAATTGCTTGGTTGAATGAGTGAATTTGTATATGTTTTTCCTTACCTTACTATCTTATTGGGTATGGTTGTGTAGCATAACATTATGATATTATGTATGCATTACTATAATAAGTTAAAACATATTCCATTTTATTTATTTGATCTATAAGATTAAAGTAATAATAATTAAAGGCTATTATTGTAATATATGTATATCCTAAGGTCAATAGCATTGTTTGAAAGTGTCTTTGTAATTGATTAAATGTTGATCAAAGGTTTAAAATTTATAATAAATTAGGCATTGATTATATTAATCAAATGATTAAGGGAAATCATTGTGTTTGCAAAGTTTTGTTATGGATGGCTTGGTAACATTAAAGAATAGTATTTGAAATACATATTAACATTTCCCATGTTATATAGTCATTATTTTATTGGTCGATAGCTGAATTTGCATGGAAAGATAATATCAACTAAATTAATAGTCATTGCATGTAATAAACATAGGTTATTATGATCATTGCTTATTTGGTTTAGTTGGTCAGTTTTGTGAAGTTGATGAGGGAATCATGTTAAGTCAACATCATGCATATTTTATAAAGATTATAAAATGATTATTTTATGGATTCTTTTGGAGGTCTCAATATTATTAGGGTTTCTAATAACCTATTGACTTTGGGTTAACTATCATTTTGCAAAAATCATGGAGAATTGTTGTGGATTACATGGTGGCAGACTATAGAGTTTTGTTAACTATTTTGGGATACAAATAGTTTTGATTAGTAGGGTATGTTGTTAATGGAGGAGAAGGTGTTGGAGATAAAGTTAATGGATAAAGATAAAAATAAAAGCATGAAGGTTGTGAGGATAAATGACATATGACATGGCACATGGAATATCGAGAGTAGGAGACAAAAGGAGAAGAAGGGGTGAATGAGTGAGAGAAGAAGGAATATAGTTGGTTTCCTTAGAATATATATATATATATATATATATATATATATATATATATATATATATATATATATATATATATATATATATATATATATATATATATATATATTTATTCATAGGTTTGTTTTATAATTAAATTATTGTGTGTGAAATTTTGAATAGGTTCTTGAATTGATATGGTTACTGGGTTTTCATTATTTGAAACATTGTATAAACATGTTGTATGTAGAGCCCTGTGGAAGGCTCGGTCTCCACAGAACACTACATCCAACCCAGGGTAATTTGAGGTGATTGGGTAGAGCCTTAAAAATTGTCATGGGTGTTTTAAGATATTAAGAAGATTTGAACTAAACTCCTCTTTCAATTTGAACATCATTATTTAAACATGGAAGATTATTATTTATGGGTATATATGATCTGGCTCGAGCTAGTTTTTTCAAACCCATTTGTTATATATTCACTAAGGTATTTAGAAATATGGATTGTAACTTTAGATTGTATGAGGGACTGATTGTATAAACCTATTTGAATTTTTGGGTATAAAATATGGGTTCTTTATATAAAATGGACTATTTAGTACACACACACACACATATGTATGTATGTATGTATGTACGTACGTATTGGGATTGAACAGGCACACACACACACACACACACACACACACAGGTATTTTGGAAATATAGAGATTTTGAGGGAAAATTTGTATGGGTTAAATTAGACTCATTGTAGGATGCTTGTATGGATGAAATTGATGTGTTAGGTTTGAATTGAAATCTATTGATTCATATTTCAAATGAATTCACACGTTTTAAATTAGGATCATTGTAGTTATGTATGACTTTGTATAGAGGCCCTTAACATACATAATTATTCTTAGTTGGCTTTTGGTAATAATCCAGTTTAAGCCATAACATATACACCTAGGGGGTAGATGAATGAATGAACTATTTTTTATGAACTTAGCTCTATATAAAAGATATGTACACAAAGGTTAAATATGGATATGGAAGAGTTTTGATTTAAATTGAATTTATAATATTTGAAATACACAATTATGTAGCTTGATTGTGTAGTATGATTACAAACTTGGATTAGACTTTGATTTGATTGTGAGTTTGCATAATTGGTAACATGTTTGCATATGAATTTTTATGTTATTGTGCATGGAGAGGATTAGATGATCAAATTTGTGTTGTGATAACAATAGAACCAAATTGGGCATAGTCGATTGAGTGTGTGTTTAATTATATGTATTTAATCTAAATGTTAATTTAAATCAATGAATTTTGGAAATTTGATTAAATAGATTTGGTGGATGAATGATTGGCTTTGTATAATTGTCAAACTTATGTGTGTTTTAATTAACAACCATAATGGGAATTATCTAGTTTATAAAAATGTTATGGGGCCTTTGTTTGTTAGTTGGATGTATACTTAATCTATACAATATACTTTAAGACTAATGACATTGGATGTCATATTAAGAGTATACTGTATAAAATGAAGTATTTATATTGTATTAAATTCTTACTTGTGAATTCTAAAAATATACATATAAATGGCATAAGTTAAATGTTGACTAACTGTGTATTCAATCTAGAAATGTTTATACCCCCCACACACACACACACACACACACACACACACAAATGTGTTATGTTAACAAGTGTAAAAGTGGGTAATTGCATATATCCTAATGTTGATTAAAGCATTAAAATAATGTATTTAAAAGTTTAAAAATAGAGCATATTATTATGTTTGAACTGGATTTTGTTTTATATGTGGAATATGAACAAATAAATGTGTTATAATGATTATTTCAGGGATGAAATAACATTAGAAGCTACTTTGTGATTTGGGTAACTAGCAATTTTGATATGAACATACCCATATGGTATGTTGAGGAAACTTTTTTATTATGTTTATTATTTTTAATAAACTAGATGTTATGGATTCATTCCATTTCATTTGATGGACTTTATGAATGTATGTGATATTTTTGTACTTAGAATAATTTTTGTTAGCTCAAAAGAATCATATTAAATGAATCTATTTATTTTTATATTATTATATATTTTTACCAAATCTCACATCCATGACCCTAAATAAGTAGTGGACAGATTCCACTGGCTTAATAATCACCATTAATGTAAGATGAGGTGTAATCCAATTGAGTGGTGTGTATGAATTTGATTGATCTTTGAGATTATTTATTATTGAAAACTTTGGCCAAAGTAATGGTTTGATTAAACATTATCATTTCATAAGTTGATATAGTTTTCATATTTATGCGATATCATATTAAAATAGATTTATTTATGGTACATATTATGTATTATATATATTTAACACACAGGTTTTAGTTTGTTACTCTAGATTCTCACACCATTATTATCTATCTATCCATGAAGGGAGAGCCATTCCCTTGTTTAGGAGACAGTGTGGGGGATTTATGGTGTGTGGTTGGTGTGGAAAATCACTCGGATGATGCTCTCCCTCGTAGTTTGAGTACTATACTAGGGATTACACTTGAGATTATAGATTAATACTTGATTCATGGAGACTCTTGAGTTGTGGAGACTGTGCTCCGCAGAGTTTTGTATCATGTTTTATCATTTGAGATATTACTATGTATTGTTAAAAAATCTAACATTTATACATTATACTTATACAATAGTGATTGTAATATTGCATCATACATGACTAACATTATACTATCTCATATATGATTAGATGCAATATTTATTAGTGTTCAATTTTGTTCATGATTGCTACATTTATTCATGGTGATCCTTAGCTAAGTGGATTGGCTATAAACCTATTGGTTAATTAAATGAATGTAGTTAGTTAAAGATCACTAATTATATTTCTTGTGGTGAAATATATATGTTGAATATGTGTAATTAATTTATTAAAAAAAATTGTTATATTGTAATAAAACCTAATGGGGTTATTACATTTAGACTGGGACTCAGCCTCTGTAAAACTTATCAAGATTATTATGTCATACAACTTCTTGGTTGCATACTATACATGGTCAATGATTTCCTTTGGGGATGAATAGTGTTCCTCACTTGAGACTTCTAAATAGTTTGATCATAGCTTCTAAACATTTATTTTATTACTCCCCTTGTGGCATCCAAAAAACTGTAGGGATATTTCTTGTACTAGTCTAAGTTAGAGATTTTAGTTTTACTTCTCTTTTTTATAGAGAATATGTCTTCTCTCTACTCCAACTCTACCTTTTGCCCTTCTGCCATGATTGTTTTCATTTTTACCTTTCTTAAGGTGTTTGTTTCCCTGTCAAAATGGAATTTGACCATCAGTTTATATAAAATACCAAATCTTACCTCCTTGATTATTCTTGTTATAACCTTTGAATCCATGAAGGGACATTCAATTAAATTATATTCTCTATCTGCTCTATTTTTGTAGGAGTAGAAGGTGGATGCACAAAGTTGGGGGACCAAAAAGGTGACACCAAGGGGGAAAGGATTTTTTTTTTGTAAAGGGTATACAACCTTTTTTGAATTAGGGATGGCACTAAGATAAAAGGTTGCATGCCCTTTAAAGGCCCATAAATGGATTACACACTTTGTGGGCCTATAAAAGGCGTATGCCATTTATTTTTTTCAATATTTTTAACCTCTTGCTCCTGGCTGAAATCTGCATTTTTTGTTACCTTGAAGGAGCGAGCTTATATTTTAAGGAGGACATGCATGCTTTGGTTTGCACCCCTCCAACATAATTTCATATTTTGATTGCGGTCTAAGGTGTGTTGATTATTAAATTTAAATTTTGAGGTTTCAATTTATATGTTTTATGCATAGGGTTTTGAAATTAAATTTACATTGAATTCTCTTATATTGTCTAAAAATCTTGTATTTTTATAAATCTAGATACAAAAATCAATGGACACATTTTTTGAGGAAAATGTGGAGCAAAACCATGATAAAAACCTTCAAAAGTTTGAATTCTTAGAAGAAGAATCTAAATTATCTGAATAATATAATCCAAATCATGAATAATTATAAATTATTATAAATGGTTTCAACCAATCCTCAACTTATAGTGAACATAATTCACTTATAAGTACTTTGGAGGCCATTTTAAATGAAGTGAGAAATGTCACATCATAAATTGATTCAATGTTACATCAAAGAAAGGCCATAAAATAAAATTATTATAATAAACTATCATATGAGAACATTCAAATAATAATAAAATAGAAAAATCATTAAATCATAATTTTGGACTCTCAGAGGATCACGTACGATCTTTGAAAATATTGAAAACATTTCTAGGTTGAAAAAATTACCTAAGACAATAATAAACTTTTTTATATGGTCATTTTGGCACATGGAAGAGCTCAAATAGAGTTATGAGTAAAAATTTATGGCCTCCAAAAGGTTGGCCTACTTTTTCTACATCATTCTCCTCTGGTTGAAAACAATTTAGCTCCTACGAGTTGCCCTAATTATACTGCTGCCATTTTTGCTTTTCAATATTCTTTAGCTCCCATTATATAATCCAAGTGTTTTCTTCTTGCTACAATCCTTCCCATTGCACCAAATACCTATTATAATTCCCTTGTCTTGTGTTCACTGTCTTCATATCCAAAATCTGCACTATTTTTTCTCTCTTTTTCTTTGGAACCACTTCTCCCAATTTAATTATTCATCTTCATCATATTCATCATCTTCATGATCTTATTCATACAATTCATATAAATCTAAAACATTAAAAACTGAAGATATATGAAAATTATGTGGGAAACTTACCTCAGAGGCATTATCATTGATTTTCTTCACAATTTTGCATGGTCCAATTTTCTTATACTTCAATTTATTGTATGTGCCTTTTGAAAATCTCTCTTTCCTCAAGTAAAACATTACCAACTCTCCTTCAAATCCTTAGATCTTCTTCTAACATCTATTTTTGTTTTATATTTATCATTACTTTTTTGTAACTTTCTTGTTACTTGTTGTAACTGTTGTATATTCTCTGTAAACACTTCTACATCATCACTAATTAAATCCGTAATTAGCAATTGTACCAAATCTAAAATACCCATAGGATTTCTCTCATAAATTTTTTGAAAATGTGACTTTCTTGTTGATCTATTCACTGAACTATTATACACAAACTCAGCTTGTGGTAAAGCCAAGTCCTATTGCTTTGGCTTCTCTCCCATTATGCATCTCAATAAATTTCCCAAGCTCTTATTCACAACTTCTGTTTCTCCATATATTTGTGGGTGATATGCACTACTGAATTATATCTTAGTACCCATCTTCTTCCATAAAATCCTCAAAAAATGACTTAGAAATTGTGTGTCCCTATCTAAAGTAATAGTTTTTGGAACACCATGCAATCTCACAATATACATTAAAAATAATTTTGCAACTCTAGTAGCATCATTGGTTTTCTTACATGCAATGAAATGAACCATTTTAGAAAGTCTATCTACAATAAAAATTGAATTGTTACCTCTTTGTGTGTTTGACAAGCCTAACATAAAATCTATACTCAAATCTATCCATGGTCCTCTTGAAACTAGTAATGGCACATAAAGTCCAGTATTTTGTGCATGTCCTTTAGCCACCTGACATATTATGTACCTTGAAACATACTTTTTCACATCTCTCTTCATCTTTGGCCAAAAATATTTTTCCTCCACTAAAGCTATTGTCTTCATCTTAGCAAAATGTCTAACCAAACCACCACTATGTAATTCTCTTATTATATTATCTTGTAGAGACCCAATTAGAATGCATAATTATTTTTCTTTGAAGAGATAAGATTCTTGTATAAGATACTGATCATGAACAACATTTTTCCCACCTGTTGGTGGATTCTTGCACTACACAACTACCTTCTAAAATATGGATCAATATCATATAATTCTTTAATATCTTCAAATCTAACTACTTCACTGACCATAGTAATTAATAATGCTACCCACATGCTCAATGCATCAACTACTTGATTTTCCTTTCCTAATTTATGTTTCAACATAAAAGTATACCCCTGCAAGAAAGAAACCCATTTTACATGGCTACTATTCAACTTCTTTTGTGTAGTCACATACTTCAAAGCTTCATGATCTATAAATACTATAAACTCCGTAGGTACTAGGTAATGCCTCCAATTTCTTAATGCTGGTATAGTTACATAAAGTTCAACATCATAAGTATAATACTTTATCCTTACCTCATTCAATTTCTCACTGAAATATACTATTTCCTTTCCATCTTGACTCAACACATCACCAATTCCCACAAATGAAGCATCATAATCAACCTCAAACACTTTGTTAAAATTTGGTAATGCTAAAATTGGCCTTTCTATAATATTCTTCTTCAAAATTTCAAAGCTTTATGTGGCTTCTCTAGTCCATGCAAATTCCTTCCCTCTCATGCAATATGTTATTGGTGCCACAATACTACTAAGTTTTTTAATAATTATTATTGTAAAAAGTTTCTAAACCATGAAAATTTCTTTCCTCTATAGTGATTTTTGGAATAGGCCACTCAACAATTTGCTTTATCTTTTCCTCATCCATTTTCACATCATCTGTTGAAACTACAAATCCCAAAAGTACTAAACTATTATGCATAACCCTGTACTTCTTCAAATTTGCATACAACTTCTCATTTCTTAATAAATCCATTACCATTCTCAAATTTTGTAAGTGTTCCTCTTTAGTCTTATTGAATATCAAAATAAACAACTATAAACATACCAATATATTCTCCTAGGATTGTATTCATCACCCTCATAAATGTGCTAGGTGCATTAGATAATCTGAATGGCATCACCATCAACTTATATAAGCCATCCCTAGTCTTGAATTTAATTTACCACTCATCTCCTTCATGAATTTGAATATGATAATAGCCACTCCTTAGATCAATCTTGGTAAAATATTTTTCTCTTGCAAGCACATCCATCATATCATCTAAATGAGGTATAGAAAACCTATACTTTATTATAATTTTTTTAATTGCTCTACTATCTACATACATTATCCATCCTCTATTTTTGTTTGGAGTTAGTAATGCTGGTGTTGTACATGGACTCATACTATACCTTATCACTTTATTCCTTAGCAATTCAGTAACCTATTTATTTAATTCTACATGTTATGTTGGACTCATCCTATAAGTTGCTTGATTGGGTACAGTTGATCCTAGAATCAAATCAAGGTGATGTTGAATATATCTCTTTGATGGTAAACCATCTGGTAACTCATTAGGTATAACATCTGCATGTTCTTTCAACACTCTTCCTCCTATTAGTATTGGCACCATTTATGTTTCTTCATTCTTTACTACTAAGACATAACAACAATCTGTTACCTTCATATCTTGGATAATTTTTTTATTACAGAGCATATTTTATGTCTTCTCTTCCTCTTTAAGAAGTAACAAGACTACCTTTTTACCACCTTTCCAAAAAGTGTATGTGTTGTTTGCTCCATCATAAACTACTTCCTATCAAATTGCCATGATCTCCCCAATAACACATGACATGCATCCATCAGAATAACATCACACCATATTTCATCATTAGATGTTTTTTTATATAAAACTTGATTAATCACATTTTATCTATTGTAACCTCATTCCCTTTCTTAAACTATGAAATTAGATAAGGGTTAGGATGTTTTTCACATTTCAAATTTAATTTTTCAATCATTTCTTTAGAAACCATATTTTCACAACTACCACAATCGATAATTACTTTGCATACCTTTCCACCTAAAGTACATCTTGTTCAAAAAATATTTGATCATAGCCATGCATCACCACCTTCTTTATTCTATACTTGATCATTCCTTGGAGTGATCATGGTTCTTCTCATCATGAGATTCTCTCCAATGTCAAATAATGCAACTTCAATATTCTGCTCTTCTATTTTAGCCTCAACTATATTTACTCTTGGAGGATCTTCTTGCCTCATTTCTTGATCTTGATAGTTTAAACACTAAAATTCTCTGCGCCCTTCTTCTCCACATCTATAATAGATATAATATCTACGTTGATTTGAAAACCATCCTCTAGCACCACCTTAACCTCATCCTCTTTGAAATCCTCTTCCTTTTTGTTGGTATTGAAACCCTTACCTATTATCATCTTATCTTTCTATACCACATGGTGATTCACATTTATTGGCATTAAAGCCACCTCTGATGGTATTAAACCCACCTCATCCCTTTATTAGAGTGGGTCTTCCTCTTTTTGGACCAATAGATGTGCTTCTAAAATTCTAGCTATTTTGTTTTACTTCTGCCTTCAAAGCTAATTGATAAGCCTCCTCTATGTTAAGTATTCTATGCATGCTTAATTCATCTTGAATAAAAAAATTCAAAACATTTACATACCTTGTAGTCACTTGCTCTTTTGTTTCATCATGCTCTACTCGTATGGAAAGATTGCAAAATTCATCTGTATACTCTTATATAATGTGATCTTTTTGCCTTAAATTCTAAAATATTTTGTATAGGGTTTGTGCATAATCCACAAGAAGAAATTTTTCCCTTAGCTTCTTATCTATATTTTTACATGAATTAATCTTCTCTTTACCTTTTCTCTATCTCTCTTTCTACAGGTGATCCCACCAAATCATTACATGACCTTTCAATTTTGTGCATGCAAACTTTACCTTCTTGTCTTCTCTCAAAGTCTTTCAGTTGAAGAAATTATCCATACTATTCATCCAATCTATCAACTTACATGGTTTTAAACTACCTCTATAATCTGAAACATCAACCTTGATTCCTTCATTTCTTCCATTTAAATCTTGAATCATCCTCTCTTCCATCGATGGTGGTTACTCTTACTGTTCTTCTTCTTGTTGAATTTCTTCATCATGATTTTTGTCTTCCTCATCACCACCTTGTCTCCTTACTTGATTACTGATAACATCTGTTAATTTTTGAACTTACCTTTGCAATTCTTGTATATTCTAGTTCATCTATGTCATACCTCTTCATTCTCTCATCATTCTTCTCCACTTCAAGATTTGAACTTACTTTGATATCAGATAATGAACCCAAACAAATCATTAAATCATAATTTTAGACTCTCAGATGATCATGTACGGCCTCCAAAAATATCAAAAACATTTTTATGCTAATAGAATGACCTAGGATAGAAACAACCTTTTTGATATAGTCATGTTGGCACGTGGAAGAGCTCAAACAGAGTTACGAGTCAAAATTTATGGCCTCCAAAAGGTTGGTCTATTTTTTATAAATAAAAAAAATAACAAAAGAAGATGTGTGTGCTTTTTTTATTAAGCCTATATTTAACCAACCACCACTAATGAGTTGCAAACATATTATTATTGATTGGTGTCTTAATGTGGATATAAAATACAACTTCTTGGATAGATCATGCATGGTGTTTGATGAACCTTCATACAATAATAATGAGGTTCCATTATACTTTTTGAAAAAAAATTATTTTGAGTTTGTGCTACATGAAATCCCAAATCATTTTGACATGAAGGCCTCCCAAAGTATAGGAGATGGGTCCTCATTTGATAGAACCAGTGCCAAGTGGGACCAAAATCACCCTAAGCAATTTCAGATAAATATAAGGACAATAACACATATTTTTATCTCTAAAATTTTGCATCACATCACATAGATGGATACCCTTGAGGTAGTTACTAACCTCACACAGGTTATGATTGACCATGGGATGCATACACTGAGGACTTCTACATAGGATACACGCGGTAGGACATCTAGTAGTGGTATTCATGCTAGTGATATTGGTGCTAGTGTCCCTCCTACAATTCATATACATCATTTCACATCATGTGGGAGGAAGTGTCCTAGACCTCATTTTCGAGTATGACATACACATGTTACATCTATGGAGACTAGACCTACATTTGTGTATCACACTAATACCCAGAAGTTTATGATACTAAGAGTTGGTTCAACATCTCAAGACACCAATACAGTTTATTCAGTACCTCTGAACACCAACATGCCTAAGTGTATGCCATATTTTGTTACTTTAGGACATTGGGAGGTCAGCATGCCAGAGCATACATCATATATAGATGCTTCAACAACTTATGACACTAGCATGACAAACTTTATTATATTTTTAATTGCTTCACCATCCCCTTATCAGGACATGTTAGCCTATTGTACATAACTTATCTACTTCATCACCTATATTTGGTACTCATGTTACATTTTTATTTTAGTTTATTTATGTATGTAAAAGAATATTAAGTTTTTTTTAAAGTATGTGTTTACTTAGTTGGCTAATATTTGACTAAACTTTTAATTTTCTTTCTTTTATAGATGATTTTCAATATTTTGGGTAGCTCAGCAAGCCTAGATTCTATTATAGAGGTTGTAATTAGTACTAGTGTACCCTACTTTCAAGTTTGGAAACTTATAAATTACATAAATTTTCTATTTAATGTTAAATTACATAAATCATAGTATCCTAGATAGAGTTTAAACACTCTCATGTAAGCGTACCATATTTGTGTTTCATTTTAAATAAGTTTTTCATTCTCAACTTACATTACTAGCCCGCATTCTTGTCCTAAGCCAAAATAAATTTGAGCTAGGTCATGTGATGTTTCTAGAATGATAATAACAAAATAGCTCTATGATGCCAATAATAATGATAGTCAAAATATTAAACTAATTCCCAATTTTTGATTTATCTAAAAGACCAATGTATCCATCTAGTGGACTCAACCATTATTTTTATCTCATTGAATTTAATCCATCAATGAAATTTTATGCATTCATGTATTTATTATCCCTTGAACAAAAAACTATCTTTTAAGATATATTATAGTCATAGATTTTTTATCATGCTCATTGGATTCACACATTATTCATAGATCCATATAAAAATTTATGTTCCATGACTAATTGAATAAACTCATAAATAATACTTCTCTATCACAACCTAAAATTAACTCATTTTTATTTATTTGTCTTAAATTGGGTTATTTTTTATTTGTTTCATAATTTACCTCTTTCATTTCTTGGTTTTATAGATGATGAGAGATGCTATGGGCATTCTTAATAGATGAGATCCACTATCTATACAACATGTCATGATTCAAAGATAGAGATTCGTGAGAACACATGAAGTAAAAAAAATACTAAAATTGTTTTTTAGCTTCATATTTATACACACATCTAGATATAAAGATACATGTATGCTCCATAGGAATCTCCATCATGGGTATATTCATGTTCTCACAACCCAAGACAACCATTTAGGTGGCATGCAGTGAGTCTATAATCACCTTTTTTCAAAATTTTGTTCATGGAAACTCTATCATGTGCAATATGTCACTTTAATGCATTACAATTTATATTTCATATGTTGTGTAATGCCATGGTTTTTTTATGTTACAAGAGAAATAGTTAATTATGCACATGATGAGAGGTGAGTTTATCTTTATAATGAGTCATGTATCACTCCTAGTTCTACATCTATGGCAAGGAAGCACAATTTATTTAGAGGCATTGAAGAGCAGGAGAGCTAGTTATTGTGATAGGGGTCTAGTTGTAGGGACTATCTATTTTGTATGTTGGTATCACTCCCATTGTATGTGTAAATGAAACATTTTATATGTGTACATGTTATTATCTACATTTTCTATTGATATATGTCCTATTGTTTATGTAATTATGACATAGAACTTTGCATATACACATATATACTATTTGACATTCTCATTTTAATCAATTTTTAAATATTAAAACCATTTATACACATGATAAATTCACTATGATGAATTCATTGTTACCCTATTTTTGCTACTAATATTTTATTGTTTTATGGATGAGTTCAATCCTTATGTTGTTTCCTCTTACTTGAAATCTAGATGATGTTAATTGAATGCACATGTGAACCTTTTTCTACTTAATTTTCTTGTGATTAGAATGAAATTTCAATTTCTTATGAGTATGATGTTATTATTGATATTAAAGTATTTTACTTTAGGTTGTTCAATTCTCTAATATATTATAAGTTGGTTATTGTTGTCACATGAATCATGCACTCGTGATCATGAATTCATCTTCTCACTTTTAAATTATTCTAAGCATTGAAACTTGTTTGTAGTCCTTATAACATTGTCCTCTCCATGTTAAGCATCTTGGAATCCTTGTCTTGAACTTATACATACTATTGAAACATTGTGGTGATGAACTTGAGACCATGGAAACCCTTGTTAAAAACCTTACCTTGTGGTTTGAAGCTGATTTTAGGGGGATAAAACCTAGTTTCTATACCTTTTAAGATAATAAAAACCTGTTATATGTCACTATAGACTTATCAATCCCTATAATTCTTTGTTTTGGGCTTGAAACCTATGTATTTTGCCTACTAGACTTGAAATCATCTTGCTAAGACCTGATTATAACTAAAGGATGCTTGAACACCTTCATTATTTTCATATATAGACCATAGTATAACCCTATAGGTTATGTCATGAAGCTATGTTAAGAACCCATATGTCAGACTTTTTTCTTACTTGAAACCCTCTCTCTTGACTTTATGGATATGTAAAATTCAATAATAAGCTAAAAAATCTTAGAAACATATGCTCAAATCCTTACAATGTGAAGAAGACTAAAAATATCTCTAAAAGGACCAAAATCTTATTAGTGGAGGGAATATATTTTGGCTCATTAGCCCAATCAATGAACCATATTTACAGACACATCTAGATGGGCATTTTAAGGCTAGAACTATCATTATTTGGTCTCGATTAGGCCCTGAGACTAGAAGTTACAATTGTTCAGATGTCTCCCTTAAGAGAATATTATCATCCCAATGTGAAAAAAATAGGAAAAATTAGGTTGTGAATTACAAGATAACCATAAAAGATAGAGATGATCCATCATCTCTTACACTTTCATGGACAAGTCCTATAAGCAATATGTGGAGGATTGTCCCTCACTCAACATGAGTGAGACATGATAATAGGTTTTCTCTCACAACCAAATGTCCTTAAAAGAACAAAAGTTGGTTAGTGGGGGGCATATCTTGGGCCTCATTAAACCAATTGATGAACCATCTATGTGGACACATCTACATGGGAATTTTAAGGCAAGAATGATTGTTATCTAGTCTCGATCGGGCCTTGGGATCGAATATTACACTTGATTAGATGTGTTCCTTAAGAGAATATTATCATCCCAAACTAATAAAAATAAGAAAAATTAGGTCACATATTGTAGGAGAACCATGATGGATAGAGACAAATCATCATCTCCTAAACTTTCATGGATGAGTCCTCTAATCAACCCCAAGAGTATTCTCTCTCACATGACATAGGTGAGACATGACAATGAGTTTTCTCTCATAACTAAATATATATTAAAAGACCAGAATTTAGTCAGTGTAGGTATATATTGGGCTTCATTATCCAAATTAGTGAACCATCTATGCAAACACATCTAGATGGGAATTCGGTCTCAATCGGGCCCTAGTATCGAAAGTTGCACTTGACTAGACACATCCCTTAAGAGAATCTTATCATTCTAAAGTAAGAAAATTGAGTGAACTTTGATTTTACATTTAAGGATGACTATGAGGGATGGAGATGAACCTTCAACTCCTACAATTTCATGGATGAGTCCTCTAAACAACCCTGAGAGGATTCTCTCTCACTCAATATGGGTGAAACACGATAATGAGTTTTATCTCACAGCTAAATGTCTCTTAAAGGACCAAAATTTGGTTAGGGAGGGGTATATATTCTAGATAATTATGATAATCAACAAACCATATTCAAAAACATGTCTATATAGATGTTTTAAGGCAATAAAAGTCATTATCTAGTCTTGGTCGAGCTCTAAGATTAAAAGTTGCACTTGATCAAATTCCTCCCTTAAGAGAATATTATCATCTCAAAGTGAAAATTTTGAGCAAACTTAGGTCATGTATTATAGAACTATGAAAATTACAGACAAACCATCAATGTCTACACTATCACAAATGAGTCTTATAAGCAATCCCCAGACACAAGAAAGACATGAAAATGAGTTTTCTCTCATAGACAAATGTCTCTTATAGGACCAAAAGTTAGTCAAAGGGGGAATATATTATAGCTCATTGTCCCAATAAATAAGCCATCCTTTTGGACACATCTAGATGGAAATTTTAAGGCTATAAAATTTATTATTCACTCTTATTTAGGCACCAAGACTGAAAGTTATAGTTGACTGGACGCATCCCTTAAGAAAATCTTGTCATCCCAAAGTGAGAAAACTGAGAAAACTTTGGTCACACATTGAAATAGAACCATGAGGGTTAGAGATGAAACATCAGTTCCTACACTTTCTTGGATGATTCCTCTAAGCAATCCCTAAAGGATTCTCTCACTCGACATGTGTGAGACATGACAATGAGTTTTCTCTTGTAGCCAAATGTCTCTTAAAGGACCAAAAGTTGGTCAGTGGAGGGCATATCTTCTAGATCATTAGTCCAATTAATGAAACAACTATTAATACATGTAAAAATGGGTATTTTAAGGCTATAATGGTTGTTATCCAATGTTTGTCAGGCCCTGGGACCGAAAGTTACACTTGACTGGACACGTCCCTTAAGAGAATCTTATCATCCTAAAGTGAGAAAATTGAGAAAATGTTAGTTGCATGTTGTAGGAGAACCATGAGGAATAAATTAAAATTGTCAAATCCTAAAATTACATAGATGGATCCTCTAAGCAACCTCTGGAGGATTCTCTCTCACTCTATATGGGAAAGACACGACAATGAGTTTTCTCTTGTAGCCAAATGTCTCGTAAAGGACCAAAATTTGATCAGTGGGGGATCATATCTTTTGGTTCATTATCCCAATTGATGAATTGTCTATGAAAACACATTTAGATGGATATTTTAAGGTTATAATGATTATTATCCAATCTTGGTCAGGTTATAGGATCGAAAGTTGCACTTAACCAGATGCCTCTCTTAAGAGAATCTTATCTTTTAAAAGTGAGAAAATTGAGCAAACTTTAGTCATGAAATGTAGGATAAATGTAAGGGATAGATATGAACCATCAACTCCTACACTTGCACAAATGATTACTCTAAGCAACCCCTAGAGGATTCTCTCCCAATTGACATGAACAAGACACGACAACGAGTTTTCTCTCATAGCCAAATTTCTCTTAAATGACCAAAAGCTTGTCTTGAGGGGCATATCTTCCAGATCATTAGCCCAATCAATGAAATTACTTTACATACATGTTTGAATGGGTGTTTTAAGGCTATAATGGTGATTGTTTAATCTCTATCAGGGCCCAAGACTAAAATTTATAGTTGACAAGATGCATAAAAAAGGTGAAACTTTTAAAAGGGAAACATGAAGGTATTTTAGAGATTTATAACTCCTCCTCCCAAGCTCTTTCTATATTCCTTCATCTTCCAACGTAGGAAAATCTCTCTCATAGAACCATAACCTAGTTTCATAATGGTTTCTTAAGCTATTTACTTCTGCTTGCATCTAAAAATACCATGCCAAGAAAATTTATAGGTCAATCAAACATGGACATGAGAAAATAGTTTTGGAGAGTTTTTATAGGCCTGTAGACATGTTACCAAGGGTCTCTATGCAAGTATATAGGGTTATGAGAAAGAATAGAGCATGTTTGTGATAGCTACAAGTTTGTAGGGTGAAAGAACATAATTTAAGGCCTCAAGCAAGGTTTCAAGCATGATGAAAGAAGAAATATGATCGTCACAATGAAATTCATTTGTTTCCATAATTCTTGGACATCAAGTAGGATCCAATAATTTTTATAAGGCTTTGTAAAAGTAGGAAACAAGTTTTTAAGCAAAGGAAATGTAAGAAATGTGATGCTACAAGTGTAGACAAAGTTCCATGATCCTACCAAGTTCTATGTTTTTATATGAGTAATGAATAGATCACATACAGGAAATAAGTTTCACAAAGAAGAAACAAGTTTCATGTTTGAGGGAACTTATAAGTGAACAATCTCAAGTATGCAATCCTAGAACAAGGGCTAAATGATGCAGGTTCATTCTTAGCTTTCCAATGGTTCAAATGATGTGTCAATTGGAGCTACAGTGCAAAAGTTATGGCTCCCAGAAGTTCTATCATCAATTGGGGTGGAACTATCACCTGAATTGCTGCCCAAATCATTCCTCCCTCCTTGAAAAGCAATTGTCCCCATTGCATCAATGTTCCTCATCAGGTGTGTTAGTTGTGTCTCGATTTGATTTTTTGTGATCCACTCACCTTGGTGGTTAAGCTGGCCCCTTTTGACCACTCGATAAAGAGGAATAGAGTGTCCTCTTGTTGTCTTCATCCAGGTGTCCACAATCTGATCCTCCTCCATTGGAGCAAAAATCTATGGATCAAGCTCATCAATGCATATTTGTTCTACTACGACTGAAGTGTCTAATAGAGGTGGATAATATGGTTTTAGGAGCTCCACATTGAATATTGGATGTAAACCAAGGTAGGATATTAGGTTTAACTCAAAATCATTTTCTCCAACTTTTCTGGTGATGGTGTAGGGACCATATCATAGAGGTCAAATTTTTCTATGTGGACCTACAAGTCATTCCTTCTCAAGCCATAACCAAACCTTGTCACCTACAAAAAAATGGTGTACAATCCTATGTTTGTCATGGCATTGCTTATACTTTTGATTCATCTTCTCCAGGATGTCATGAACTTGTTGCTAGATGTGTTGCACTTTTTCAATGAACTTTTTTGCTTTTGTTACCTCAAATCTTCTGTGAGGTGTTTATTCCATGGTGGAGAATGGAATGGCTTTATCAACTGGTGCCATGGGTTCCAAAGCATACTTGGAATGGACTATGCTTGTTCAAGCTGTGTAGGGCCTGATTGTATCCATGTTGTATGAAAAGAATCCCTTCATCCCATGTGCATGGATGTTTGAAGTGATACATCTGAATCATGTGAATAATCAAGTGGTTCACCACCTCTGTTTGACCATCAGTTTGTGGATGTAAGGATATGGAATTCATCATCTTGGTATCCATCATCTTCCATAGAGTAGACTAGAAGATGCTCAAGAAGTTGCTATCTTGATATGAGGTAATGGACTTGGGGAGACCAAAATGGAGCCATACATGACTAAAATATAGTTGAGCAGTTTCTTCAGTAGATATATATTTCTTATAAGTAATCATGATAGCCATTTTTGAAAAATGATCAAATACCACAAAAATATAGTCCTTACCATGTTTTGAAGTGGGCAAACCTAAGAGAAAATCCATTGAGAAAGATTCCTAACATCTTGTTGGTTCTGGCAATGGCGTGTACATTCCTTACTTCTTATTTGTTAGCTTGGCTATCGCATATGGGGTGAAAGATTTGAGATATCTTTCCACATCCTTTCACATATGGGGATAGTAGAAGTGTTTTTGAAGAACTACCAATGTCTTTTCTATACCAAAGTGTCCAGCTATCCTACTAAAATGTGCTTCCCATATCATCTTTTATTGCTCTACAAATAGAACATAGATGTGCCCCATATGACAGAGGACATTATCTTACAAATATAAATTAGAAACATGTTTACCTTTTGAAGCACCTAATATGTATCAACAAAGGTAGGATCTGATTCCTACAGTGCACCCCAAGTAGCAGTCTCATGTTTGCATAGGTTGAGAACTATTGTGAGTGCAGTAATTGGCAAGCGACTCAGACAATCTAAAGTTGTATTTCCTTTTTGTGTTTGATTATTAGATGGAATTTTTGAATATATTTGGCCCACTTTTAGTGCCTCTCATGTTATATTTTGCTTTGTGTCTAGATGAATTTTGATGGTCTGTGGTCAGTGTGGATGACTGTCTCTTTCCCCAAGATGTAGTGTTTACATTGTTTGTAGTATTACACAATATCATAGAGATCCTTATCATATGTTGGATATTTATTGATTATATCAGTGAAAGTTTCAATCTAATATGCAATAGGATGGCCATGTTGCATGATGACATCTCCCATAACATATTTAGATTCATTTGTCATCAACTCAAAAGGTTGATACAAATCTGGCAAGGCAAGAATAGAGGCTGAACAAAGTCTGTTATTCAAATTCTCAAATTCCCTTTGTTGTATTTCACCCCATTAAAATGTAGATTTAAATCCTCCTTTATCCACTTGGGTTAGTGACCAAGAAACATGTGAAAATCTAAGGACAAACTTGTGATAGAAATTAGCAAGACCCAAGAAGCTGCAAAGTTCTGTGAGGGTCCTTGGTATGAGCCATTCTCAAATAAATTGAATCTTTTTTAGATCAACATGGATCCCTTCCTCATTCACAACGTACATGAGGTACTAAATTTTTGTCATCTTGACTATGCATTTGTCAAGATTTGCATACAACTTGTGCTCCCAAAGAGTTTGAAGCACCTTATGAACATGTTGCAAATGTTTCTCCCATGTTCTATTGTAAATGAGTATATCATCCAGGTAGAAAACCACAAATGAGCTAGTGAAGGGTCATAAGATTTCATCCATCATCTTCATGAAGGTTTTAGGTGTGTTAGTTAAGCCAAAAGGCATAACCAACCATTTAAATAGCCCCCTTAGATTTGAATACAGTCTTCCAAACATTGATGGGATCGATGGGAATTTGGTGATAGCCAAATTTGAGATCAATTTTGGTGAAGAAATTCACACCACGAAGTTGGTCCAACAAGTCACCAATCCTGGTGAGAGGGTAGAGATTCTTCACAGTGATTTTGTTTAGGGCTTGATAGTCAATGCAAAACCTCCATGTTCCATCTTTCTTTGGTGCCAAGACAATTGGGCTACCACAGGGTGAAGAGCTTGTCCTAATGTGACCCTTTTGGATCAATTCTTGAATCTATCTTTTTATCTCATCATTCTCCAAAAATGATCTATGATACATTGGACTGTTAAGCAAAAGTGATCCTAGGATCAAATTGATAGAATGCTTTACTTGGAAATGTAGTGGAACTCCTGTGGGTGACTTAAATAAGTCATTAAATTATCCTATGATTCATACTATCTACTTTTTTGTTGTGTTGATTTTGTAGTTAGGACTGCAACATCGACCTTCTTGGATTTCTATGATTTAACTACCATGAGAACAAATTGATTTGTCTTCTCCACCAATCTCTTACATTGCTTAGCACTGATCAAGGAGACATATGTGGGAGTTGGTACCTCTAGTACCCTGTAGTACCATGTTCCAAGAGTGAGGGTGATTCTTCAGGTTCATGATTCATAGATGCCATGTCACTCATACATGAATGAATGACCAAGGAGTACATCAAAAACATCTAGATTGACCACATCACATAAGACTTCATCTTGGAAAGGTTTTATTGCATATGAAAGGAGACACTGATGGGTGACATGGAGGTCTCTCCCTGGGCTCAACCATCCAATACTGTATGGCTTTGGATGAAGCTTCATGGATAGATTTAGAATTTTCACAACTTTAGTAGAGATTAAATTATTTTGACTCCCACTATCAAGAATAAAATGTAGAGGCTTACCTATTACCCATAATTTAGAGTGAAATAATTCTTCTTCACCGCTTCCATGAAATCATCCCAGGTAGGTTCCACCTCAAGTCTAATGTCATCTGTACTAAACCTCTTTTTGTACACTTCCCACTAGTTTTTCATGGACAATGATGCTTTCAAAAGATAAAAAGTTATCTTTTCTCCATCAGTGAATTTATTTATAGAGAAGTAGGAAGACAATTGATCTAAGAAATTTTATACTACATCAGCATTGATTTTGCCTTCAAAGGTAGGAATATAAAAATTCACCTAAATCTTGAAGGGTGTTGGGGCACTGAAATGATGTTCTATGGATGAGGAGCCAGGAAGTGCAGCTGAGGAGCTAAAATTTCCCATCAGGAGTTGTTGAATAATTAGGGCAAATTATTGCAGCATCTATGCTTATTGCCATTAGAGGACTTCATTCACTGTTTCATTAAACGGATCAGATGTCTTAATGTTGCCCACCATTTTAACTCATTTAGAGTGAATAGGTGGATAGTTTGGAAGCTCTGTTGTTTTCCACCCAATCTTCTTATAGCCTGACCTCATCATCGAAATCATACACTCTCAAGACAAACCTCTCTGATACCACTGATCCAAAACATAGAAGTTCTAGTTGATAAGTATTTTAAGAACATATAAATAATATAGTAATAATGAATACTCTGAGAAGAGATGTATTATTACTCAAGATCTCAATATAACTATATGCTTATCTCTGGGAAGAGATGTATGATTTCATATTTTAGGTTAAATATTCATTTATACCCATTTTGAAAGTAGGGGAAGGATGTGTAAGGTCACATATCTTGATGGAGATTAATTTTTTTGAATTGCATTCTTTAAAACAATATAGAATTTGAGGAATTACTAATTTTAGAAACTTACTATTTTTAGACTGCACTACTAAAATTAAAATTTAGGGCACTTCTATTGAGTTTTCAAGGTCTAAAATTCATTAAAAAAATATCCAAGCCATCTCAAAACATTGTCTTCATTCTTATCTTTCCAACAGTTCAAACGGCGAGTCAATTGGAGCTACGGTGCAAAAGTTATGGCTCCCAGAAGTTCTGTCATCAATTGAGGTGGAACTATCACCTAGATTGTCGCCTGAATTGCTGCCCAGATCAAAATACCTATTATAATTCCTTTATCTTGTTCTCATTTTCTTCATATCCAAAATTTGCATTATTTTTATTTCTTCTTCTTTGGAACCTACTACTCTTAATTTACCCCTTCATCTTCTTCATCTTCACCATCTTCTTCATGGAATTCATAAAACTCTAAAACATTAAATATTGAAGATATATCAAAATTATGTGGTAAACTTACCTCATAGGCATTATCATTGATTTTCTTCATAATTTTTCATGGTCCAATTTTCTTGTACTTTAACTTATTGTATGTGCCTTTTGGAAATCTCTTTTTCCTCAATTAAACTATTACCAACTCTCTTTCAAATACCTTGGATCTTCTTATAACATCTACTATTGCTTTATATTTATCATTACTTTCTTGTAACTTTATTCTTACTCCTTCTTTTAACTATTGCATATGCTCTAAAAACACTTCTGCATCATCACTAATTCAATCTGTAATTGGAATTTGTACCAAATCTAAAAAACCCATAGGATTTTCCCATAAATAATTGGAAAAGGTGACTTTCATATTGATCTATTCACTGAATTGTTATATGTAAACTCACCTTGTGGTAAATCCAAGTCCCATTCCTTTGGCTTCTCTCCCACTATGCATCTCAATAAATTTATGAATCTCATATTCATAACTTTTGTCTGTACATCTATTTGTGGGTGATATGCACTACTGAATTGTAGCTTAGTACCAATATTCTTCCTCAAAGTCCTCCAAAATGACTTCAAATTTTTTTGTCCTTATCTAAATTAGTAGTTTTTGGAATGCCATGCAGTCTCACAATATCTGTACAAAATATTTTTGCGAATCTAGTGGCATCATTGGTTTTCTTACATGTAATGAAATGAACCATTTTTAAAAATCTATCTTCAAAAATAAAAATTGAATTGTTACCTCTTCGTGTCTTTGGCAATCTCAACACAAAACCCATACTCAAATCTGTCTATGGCCCTCTTGGAACTGGCAATGACACGTAAAGTCTAGTATTTTGTGCATGTCCTTTATCCACCTAACATATTTTTTACCTTGAAACATACCTTGTCACATCTCTCTTCAGCTTTGGCCAAAAATACTTTTCCTCCACCAAAGCTAATGTCTTCGTCTTACCAAAATGTCCAACCAACCACCACTATGTAATTCTCTTTTTATATTATCTTGTAGAGACCCAACTAGAATGCATAATTATTTTCCTTTGAAGAGATAACCTTTTTGTATAAGATACTTATTATGAATAACATTTATCTCACCTGTTAATGGATTCTTGCACTACTCAACTACCTTCTAAAATATGGATCAATATCATATAATTCTTTAATAGCTTCAAATCCAACTACTTCACTCACCATAGTAGTTAATAATGTTACCCTCCTATTCAATGCATCAACTCCCTAATTTTGTTTCCTTGATTTATGTTTCAACACAAAAGTATACCTCTGTAAGAAAGAAACCCAATTTACATGCCCACTATTCAACTTCTTTTGTGAATTCACATATTTCAAAGCTTCATGATCTGTAAATAGTATAAAATCCTTAGGCACCAGGTAATGCCTCCAATGTCTTAATGATTATACAATTGCATAAAAAGCAACATCATAAGTAGAATACTTTGTCGTTATCTCATTCAATCTCTCATTGAAATATGTTATTGGCTTTCCTTCTTGACTCAACACAACACTAATTCCCACAAATGAAGCATCACAATCAATCTCAAACACTGTGTTAAAATTTGGTAATGCTAAAATTGGCCTTTCTATAATATTCTTCTTCAAAATTTCAAAGCTTTTTGTGGCTACTCTAGTCCATGCAAATTCCTTAACTCTCATGCAATCCATTATTGGTGCCACAATACTACTAAATTTTTTAATAAATTTTCTGTAAAAAGTTGCTAAACCAGGGAAAATTCTTACCTCTATAATGTTTTTTAGAATAGGCCACTCAATAATTGCCTTTATCTTTTCCTCATCCATTTTCACACCATCTGCTGAAACTACGAATCCCAAAAATACAAAATTATTCTCTATAACCTTGTACTTCTTCAAATTCGCATACAACTTCTCCTTTCTTAACAAATCCATTACCATTCTCAAATTTTGTAAGTTTTATTCTTTAGTCTTAATGAACATCAAAATATAATCAAAATAAATAACCAAAAACTTACCAATATATTCTCGTAACATTGTATTCATCACCCTCATAAATGTGCTAGGTGCATTAGATAACTCTAATGGCATCACCATCAACTCATATAAGCCACCCCTTGTCTTAAATGTAATTTTTCACTCATCTCCTTCATGAATTTTAATCTAATAATAGCCAGTCCTTAGATCAATCTTGGTAAAATATTTTGCTCCTGCAAGCACATCCATCATATCATCTAAATGAGGTATAGGAAACCTATACATTATTGTAATTTTATTAATTGCTCTACTATCCACACACATTCTCCATCTTCCATCTTTCTTTGGAGATAGAAATTTTGGTTTTGCACATAGACTCATACTCTTCCTTATCACTTCCTTCCTTAGCAATTCAATAACCTATTTATTTAATTTTGCATGTTTTGTTGGATTCATCCTATAAGTTTCTTGATTGGGTAGAGTTGATCCTAGAATCAAATCAATGTGATGATGAATCTCTCTTCAGTGGTAAACCATCTAGTAATTCATCAAGCATAACATATACATATTCTTTCAACACTCTTTCTGCTTCTATTGGTATTAGTACAATTTTTGTTTCTTCATTTTTTGCTATTAAGGCATAACAAAAACCTGCTACCTTCATATCTTGGATAAATTCTTTATTACATAGTATGATTTTTGTCTTCTCTTCCTCTTTAAGAGGTAGCAAAACTACCTTTGTTCCACCTTTATAAAAAGGGTATGTGTTCTTGGCTCCATCATGAACTACTTTTTTATCAAAATGCCGCGATCTCCCCAATAACACATGACATGCATCCATTGGAATAGCATCACACCATATTTCATTATTAGAAGTTTTTTCTATAAAAAACTTTATTAAGTACCTTTTATCTATTTTAACCTCGTTTCCTTTCTTAAACCATGAAATTTGATAAGGGTTAGGATAATTTTCACATTGCAGATTTAGTTTTTCAATCATTTCTTTAGAAACCATATTTTCACAACTACCACCATCTATAATTAATTTGCATACATTTCCACATAAAGTACATCTTGTTCAAAAAATAATTGATTGCAGCTATGCATCACCACCTTCTTTATTCTATACTTGATCATTCCTTAGAGCGATCATGGTTCTTCTCATCATGAGATTCTTTCCAACGTCAGTTGGTGCAACTTCAGTATTCTGCTCTTCTATTTCATCCTCAACTAGATTTACTCTTGGATGATCTACTTGCCTCATTTCTTAATCTTGATAGTTTGGAAACTCAAATTCTCTATGCCCTTCTTCTTGACATCTATAACAAACATAATATCTATGTTAATTCAAAAACCATCCTCTAGCACCACCATAACCTCATCCTCTCTGAAATCCTCTTCCTCTTTGTTGGTATTGAAACCCTTGCCTATTATCATCTTGCCTTTTTGCACCATGTTATGATTCAAATTTATTGGAATTAAATACACCTCTAATGGTATTAAACCCACCTCATCCCCTTATTGGAGGGAATCTACCTGTTTTAGGACCAATAGATGTGCTTCTAAAATTTTGTCTATTTTGTTTTTCTTCTACCTTTAAAGCTAATTGATAAGCCTCCTCTATGTTGATTACTCATGCATGCTTAATTCATCTTGAATAGAAAATTTCAAACCATTTACATACCTTGCAGCCATCTACTCTTCTTTTTCATCATGCTCCAGTTGTATAGAAAGCTTGTAAAATTCATTTGTATACTCTTATATACTGTGATCTTTTTGCCTTAAATTCTAAAATCTTCTGTATAGGGTTTGTGCATAATCCAGAGGAAGAAATTTATCCCTTGGCTTCTTCTTCATCTTTTTCCATGAATTAATCTTCTCTTTAACTTTTCTTTATCTCTCTTTCTATAGGTGATCCCACCAAATCATTGCATGACCTTTCAATTTTGTGCATGTAAACTTTACCTTCTTGTCCTCTCTCAAAGTCTTCCACTCGAAGAAATTCTCCATGCTATTCATCCAATCTATCAACTCCTCTGGTTTTAAACTACCTCTATAATCTAAAACATCAACCTTGATTCTTTCATTTCTTCTTTCTAAATCTTGAAGCATGCTCTCTTCCACCAATGGTGGCTACTCTTGCTAGTCTTCTTGCTGAATTTCATCATCATGATCTGTGTCTTCCTCATCACCACCTTGTCTCCTTACTTGATTGGTGATAAAATATATTAATTATTGAATGTGCCTTTGTAATTCTTGTATAGTCTGATTCATCTATGCCATACATTCTCATCCTCTCACCATTCTTCTCTCCTTCAATATTTGAACTTGGTATGATACCATATAATGAACCTAAAACAATCATTAAATCATAATTTTGGACCCTTAGATGATCACGTGTGGCCTCTAAAAAATATCAAAAACATTTTTAGGCTAATAGAATAACCTAAGATAGCAACAAACTTTTTGATATGGTCATTTTGGCGTATGGAAGAGCTCAAATGGAGTTACGAGTCAAACGTTATTGCTTCTAAAAGGTTGGCTTATTTTTTCTACATCAAAAAAATAACAAAATAAGATGTGTGTGCTTTTTTTATTAAGCCTAGATTCAACCAACCACCACTAATGAGTTTCAAACATATTAGTATTGATTGGTGTCTTAATGTGGAGATAAAATACAACTTTTGGGATAGATCATGGATGGTGTTTGATGAACCTTCATGCAATAATAATGGGGTTCCATTATAGTTTTTAATAAAAAATTATTGTGAGTTTGTGCTACATGAAATCCCAAATCATTTTGATATGAAGGCATCCTAAATTACCCCAATCATGTATCAACAAAGGTAGGATCTACTTCATAAAGAGTACCCCAAGTGGTAGTCTCATGTCCACACGGGTTGAGAACTATTATGAGTGTAATAATTGGTGAGTAGCTCAGACAATCTACAGTTATATTTGAGCTCCCCTTTTTATGTTTGATTATTAGATGGAATTTGTGAATATATGTGTCCCACTTTTGGTGCCTCTCATTTCAAAGTTTACTCTATGTCTGGATGAATTCTAATGGTCTATTGTCAGTGTGGATGACTATCTCTTTCCCCAAGATGTAGTGTTTCAATTGTTTCTAGGCTTGCACAATGGCATAGAGATCCTTAACATATGTCAGATATTTCTTGACTATATTAGTGAAAGTTTCACTATGATATGCAATAGGATGGCCATGTTGCATGATGATAGCTCCCATGGCATATTTAGATGCATCTGTCATCAACTCAAAAGGTTGATGCAAATCTGGCAAGGCAAGAATAGGGGCTAAGCAAAGCCTATTCTTCAAATTCTCAAATGCCCTTTATTGTATTTCACTCCACTATAATGTATCTTTAGCTCCTCCTTTAGTCACTTTGGTTAGTGACCAAGCAACATGTAAAAATCTAAGAACAAACATATGATAGAAATTTGCAAGACCCAAGAAGTTGCAAAGTTTTGTGAGGATCCTTATTGTGGGCCATTCTCAAATAATCCAAATCTTTTATGGATCAACATGGACCCTTTCCTCATTCACAACATACCTGAGGTACTGAATTGTTGTCATTATGAATGTGCATTTGTCAATATTTTCATACAACTTGTGCTCCTAAAGAGTTTGAAGCACTTTATGAACATGTTGCAAATGTTCCTCTCATGTTCTACTGTAGATGAGTATGTCATCCAAGTAGACAACCAAAAATGAGTTGGTGAAGGGTCATAGGATGTCATCCATCATCTTCATGAAGGTTGTAGGTGTGTTAGTCAAGTTAAAAGGCATAACCAATCATTCAAATAGACCCTCCTTAGATTTGAATGCAATCTTCCAGACATCGGTGGGATTTATGGGAATTTGGTGATAGCCAGATTTGAGATGAATTTTGGTGAATAACTTCACACCACAAATTTAGTCCATCAAGTCATCAATCCTAGGGAGAGGGTAGCAATTTTTCACATTGATTTTGTTTAGGGCTCGATAATCAATGCAAAGTCTCCATGTTCCATCTTTCTTTGGTGCCAAGATAATTGGGCTACCATAGGGTAAAGAGCTTGGCCTGATGTGACCATTTTGTATCAATCTTGAATATATATTTTTATCTCATCATTCTCCAAAATTGATCTGTGATACATAAGACTGTTAGGCAAAGGTAATCCTGGGATCAAATCGATTGAATGTTTTACCTGGAAATGCAGTGGAAATCCTATGGCTGACATGAATAAGTCATCGTATTCTCCTATGATTCATACTATCTGCTTTTATTGTTGTGTTGATTATGTAGTTAGGACTGCAACATTGGCCTTCTTAGATTTCTATGGTTTGACCACCATGAGAACAAATTGCTTTATCTTCTCCACCAATCTCTTACATTGCTTAGCACTGATCAAAGAGACAGATGTGGGAGTTGGTACCTCTGGTACCCTATAATTCCATATTTCAAGAGTGAGGGTCATTCTTCAGGTTCATGATTCATAGATGCCATTTCACTCATATATGAATGATTGACCATGGAGTACATCAAAAACATCTAGACTGACCACATCACAAAAGACTTCATCTTGGAAAGGTTTTATTGCCTATGAAAGAAGACACTGATGGGTGACACAGAGGTCTCTCCCTGGGCTCAACCATCCAATACTATATGGCCTTAGATGATACTTCATGGATAGATTTAGACTTTTCACAACTTTAGCAGAGATTAAATTCTTTTGACTCCCACTATCAAGAATGAAATGTAGAGGCTTACCTTTTACCCATAATTTGGAGTGAAATAATCTTTGCTTATCATCTATCCTTTTCTCATGGTCTATGATAAAATGATAATGGTATCAGGCTCAACATCTACAATTTTGTCTTTGTCCTCTTCTATTGTGAGTTGTGTATGAGACAGGGTAGTAGATGTTGAGTATTGTGACTCAGAAAGTAGTGACTTAATGGCTCGACATTCTTCTTTGGAGTGAGTTCTAGTTTTGTGGTAATCATACCATTTTCTAGCCTTCCCCTTCTAGGGTTTCTTATCTTGAAACTCTTTTTTCTTCCAATTTTGGCCTCATGTTTGACCTTGTCACTTTTCCATTTTGAGGGCTGATTCTTCATATTCTTTCTGCCATGCTTTTGCTCAATCTTCACTATGAATTTATATGCCTCACAGAGGGTTTCCAAATTGAAGAGTTCCAATTCCCCCCATATGTACCATTGTAGTCCACCATGATATTTGAGAGTCTTTTGTTTCACTTTCTTGGATGCCCAATCTTGCAGACAAATAATGAAAAATGTCTATGTAATCTTGAACAAATTGGTCCTTACCTTGGTGAAGTTGTTTCCACTGTATGTATAGATCATCATATGCTCCAATGGGATAGTATTCTTCTTTCACCACTTCCATGAAATCATCCCAAGTAGGTTACACCTCAAGTCCAATTTCATCTATATTGAACCTCTTTTTGTACACTTCCCACCAATTTTTCACGGGCAATGATGCTTTCAGAAGAGAAAAAGTGATCTTTTCTCCATTAATGAATTTATTTACAGAGAATTAGGAAGACAATTGATCTAACCAATTTTTTACTACATCACCTTTGATTTTTCCTTCAAATGTAGGAATATCAAAATTCAATTGAACCTTAAAGGGTGTTGGGGCATGGAAGGGATGTTCCATGGATGAGGAGCTAGGAAGTGCAGTTGAGGAGTTGGAATTTTCCATCGGGAGTTGTTGAAGAATTTGGGTAAATTATTGCAGCATATGTGCTTATTGCCGTTTGAGGGATTTATTCACCATTTCCTTAAAAGGATCATATATCTCGATATGATCTTTAATTTGAAGTCATTTGGAATGAATAGGTGGATAGTTTGGAAGCTCTGTTGTTTTCCACCCAAGCTTCTTATAGCCTGACCTCGTCCTTGGGATCATACACTCTCAAGACAAACCACTCTGATACCACTGATCCAAAACTCAAAAGTTATGGTTGATAAATATTTCAAAAACATATAAATAACATAATAACAATGAATTCTATGAGAAGAGATGTATTATTACTCAAGATCACAATACAACTATATGCTTATCTCTGGGAAGAGATGTCTAATTTTTCATTTTGGGTTACATCTTTATTTATACCCATTTTGAAGTCAGTGGTAGGATGTGGAAGGTCACCAATATTTAGGGAGATTAATTGGTTTGACTTCCATACTTTAAAAAAATACATAATTCAATGAATTACTAATTTTAAAAACTTACTATTTTTAGACTACACTACTAAAATTGAAATTTGGGGCAATTCCATTGGGTTTTTGAGGGTCAAACTTCATAAATCAAAGATATATGCCATCTCATGTCATTCTCCTCATTCTTATCTTTCCAACGGTTCAAACGATGAGTCAATTGGATCTATGGTGCAAAAATTATGGCTCCCAAAAGTTCTGTCATCAATTGTGGTGGAACTTCATCCAAATTATCCCTTGAATTGCTGCCCGGATAAAAATACCTATTATAATTCCTTTACCATGTGATCACTGTCTTCATATCTAAAATCTACACTATTTTTTCTTTCTTCTTCTTTGGAACCTACTGCTCTTAATTTACTTCTTCATCTTCACTATCTTCTTCATGGAATTCATATAAATCTAAAACATTAAATACTGAAGATATATCAAAAATATGTGGTGAAATTACCTCATAGGCATTATCATTGATTTTTTTTCACAATTTTTCATGGTCTAATTTTATTTTACTTTAACTTATTGTATGTGCTTTTTGGAAATCTCTCTTTCCTCAAGTAAATTGTTACCAACTCTCCTTCAAATACCTTGGATCTTCTTCTAACATCTACTATTGATTTATATTTATCATTACTTTCTTGTAACTTTTCACTTAAACCTTCTTGAAACTGTTGCATATGCTCTAAAAACACTTTTACATCATCACTAATTCGATCAATAATTGGAAGTTGTACCAAATCTAAAAAACCCATAGGATTTTTCCTATAAATAATTTGAAAAGGTGACTTTCTTGTTGATCTATTCACTAAAATTTTATATGTAAACTCATCTTGTGGTAAATCCAAGTCCCATTCCCTTGGCTTCTCTCCCATTATGCATCTCATTAAATTTCCCAAGCTCATATTCATAACTTTTGTCTGTCCATCTATTTGTGGGTGATATGCACTACCGAATTGTAGCTTTGTACCAATATTCTTCCACAAAGTCCTCCAAAATGACTTATAAATTTTGTGTCCCTATTTAAAGTAATAATTTTTGGAACACCATGCAATCTCACAATATCCATAAAAAATAATTATGCAACTCTAGTGGCATCATTGGTTTTATTACATGTAATGAAATGAACCATTTTTAAAAATCTATTTACAACAACAAAAATTGAATCGTTACCTCTTTGTTTCTTTGGCAATCTCAACACAAAATCCATACTCAAATCTGTCTATGGCCCTCTTGAAACTGGCAATAGCACATAAAATCTAGTATTTTGTATATGTCCTTTAGCCACCTAACATATTTTTTACCCTGAAACATACCTTGTCACATCTGTCTTCATATTTGAACAAAAATACTTTTCTTCCACCAAAGCTATTGTCTTTGTCTTACCAAAATGTCCAGCCAAACCACCACTATGTAATTCTTTTATTATATTATCTTGTAGAGACCCAAGTAGAATGCATAATTGTTTTCCTTTGAATAGATACCCTTCTTGTATAAGATACTCATTATGAATAACATTTGTCCCACCTGTTAATGGATTCTCACACTACTCAACTAACTTCTAAAATATGGATCAATATCATATAATTCTTTAATAGCTTCAAATCTAACTACTTCACTCACCATATTAGTTACTAATGTTACCCTCCTGTTCAATGCAGCAACTCCCTGATTTTGTTTCCTTGATTTATGTTTCAACACAAAAGTATACCTCTGCAAGAAAGAAACCCAATTTGCATGCCTACTAGTCAACTTATTTTGTGTATTTACATATTTCAAAGCTTCATGATCTGTAAATAGTATAAACTCCTTAGGCACCAGGTAATGCTTCCAATGTCTTAATGATTATACAATTGCATGAAGTTCAACATCATAAGTAGAATACTTTGTCCTTACCTCATTCAATTTCTCACTGAAAAATGCTATTGGCTTTCCTTCTTAACTCAACACAACACCAATTCCCATAAACAAAGCATCACAATCAACATCAAACACTTTGTTAAAATTTGGTAATGCTAAAATTGGCCTTTTTATAATCTCTTTCTTCAAAATTTCAAATCTATTTGTGGCTACTCTAGTCCATGCAAATTCCTTCTCTCTCATGTAATCCATTATTGGTGCCACAATAATAATAAAAATTTTAATAAATTTTTTGTAAAAAGTTGCTAAACCATGGAAACTTCTTACCTCTATAATATTTTTTGGAGTAAGCCACTCAAAAATTACCTTTATGTTTTCCTCATCCATTTTCACACCATCTGTTGAAACTAAAAATTCCAAAAATACCAAATTATTCTGCATAACCTTGTACTTCTTCAAATTTGCATACAACTTCTCCTTTCTTGACAAATCCATTACCATTCTCAAATGTTGTAAGTTTTCTTCTTTAGTCTTAATGAACATCAAAATACCATCAAAATAAACAACCACAAACTTACCAATATATTCTCGTCGAATTATATTCATCACCTTCATAAATGTGCTAGGTGCATTAGATAACTCGAATGTCATCACCATCAACTCATATAAGCCATCCCTAGTTGTAAATGCAGTTTTTTACTCGTTTCTTTCATGAATTTGAATCTAATAATAGCCACTCCTTAGATCAATCTTGGTAAAATATTTTTCTCCTGCAAGCACATCCATCATATCATCTAAATGAGGTATAGGAAACCTATACTTTATTGTAATTTTATTAATTTCTCTACTATCCACACACATTCTCTATCCTCCATCTTTCTTTGGAAATAGAAATGCTAGTGTTGGACATGGACTCATACTCTACCTTACCACTTTCTTCCTTAGCAGTTCAGTAACCTGTTTATTTAATTTTGCATGTTTTTTTGGATTCATCCTATAAGTTACTTGATTGGGTAGAGTTGATCCTAGAATCAAATAAATGTGATGATGAATATCTCTCTTCAATGGTAAACAATCTGGTAATTAATCAGGTATATCACCTATATATTCTTTCAACACTCTCACTACTTCTATTAGTATTATCACCATTTTTGTTTCTTCATTCTTTGCTACTAAGGCATAACAATAACCTGCTACCTTCATATCTTGGATAAATTCTTTATTATAGAGCATGTTTTTTGTCTTCTCTTCCTCTTTTAGAGGTAACAAAACTACCTTTGTACCACCTTTCTAAAATGTGTATGTGTTCTTTGCTCTATCATGAACTACTTTTCTATCAAAATGCCACGGTCTCCCCAATAACACATGACATGCATACATCAGAATAACATCACACCATATTTCATCATTAGAAGTTTTTTCTATAGAAAACTTGATTAAGCACCTTTTATCTATTGTAACCTCATTCCCTTTCTTAAACCATGAAATCTGATAAGGGTTAGGATACTTTTCACATTACATATTTGGTTTTTCAATCATTTCTTTAGAAATCATATTTTCAAACTACCACCATCTATAATTACTTTGCATACCATTCCACCTAAAGTACATCTTGTTCAAAAAATATTTGATTGCACCCATGCATCACCACCTTATTTATTCTACACTCGATCATTCCTTAAAGCGATCATGGTTCTTCTCATCATGAAATTCTTTCCAAAGTTCGCTGGTGCAACTTTAGTATTCTGCTCTTCTATTTCAGCCTCAACTAGATTTACTCTTGGATGATCTTCTTGCCTTATTTATTGATCTTGATAGTTTGGACACTCAAATTCTATATGCCCTTCTTCTCAACATCTATAAAAAACATAATATCTATGTTGATTCAAAAACCATCCTCTAGCACTACCGTAACCTCATCCTCTCTGAAATCCTTTTCCTCTTTGTTGGTATTGAAACCCTTGCCTATTATCATCTTGCCTTTCTACACCATGTGACAATTCACCTTTATTGGAATTAAATGCACCTCTAATGGTATTAAACCCACCTCATCCCCTTATTGGACCAATAGATGTGCTTCTGAAATTTTGTCTATTTTGTGTTTCTTCTACCTTTAAAGCTAATTTCTAAGCCTCCTCTATGTTGATTATTTTATGCATGCTTAATTCATTTTGAATAATTTTTTTTGAACCATTTACATACCTTGCATCCATCTTCTCTTCTGTTTCATCATGCTCCACTTGTATGGAAAGCTTGTAAAATTCATTTGTATACTATGGTCTTTTTGCCTTAAATTCTAAAATATTCTTTATAGGGTTTGTGCATAATCTAGAGGAAGAAATTTTTCCCTCAGCTTCTTCTCCATCTTTTTCCATGAATTAATATTCTCTTTAACTATTCTTTGTCTCTCTTTCTATAGGTGATCCCACCAAATCATTGCATGACCTTTCAATTTTGTGCATGCAAACTTTACCTTCTTGTCTTATCTCAAAGTCTTCCACTCGAATAAATTCTCCATGCTATTCATCTAATCTATCAACTCCTTTGGTTTTAAACTACATCTATAATCTAAAACATCAACCTTGATTCCTTCATTTCTTCTTTCTAAATCCTGAACCATGCTCTCTTCCACCAATGGTGGTTGGTCTTGCTGTTCTTCTTCTTGCTAAATTTCTTCATCATGATCTATGTCTTCCTCATCACCACCTTGTCTCCTTACTTCATTGGTGATAACCTATGTTAATTATTGAAATTTCCTCTGTAATTCTTGTATAGTCTCATTCATGTATGCCATACCTCCTCTACCTGTCACCATTCTTCTCTCCTTCAATATTTTAACTTGCTCTGATACCATATAATGAGCCTAAAAAAATTACTAAATTATAATTTTAGACCCTCAAATGATCATTTGTGGCCTCAAAAATATATCAAAAACATTTCTAAGCTAATAGAATGATTTAGGACAACAACAAACTTTTTGATATGATCATTTTCACGTATGGAAGAGCTCAAATGGAGTTACAAGTCAAAAGTTATGGCCTTTGGAAGGTTGGCCTATTTTTTCTACATCAAAAAAGTAACAAAAGAAGATGTGTGTGCTTTGTTTATTAATCCTAGGTTCAACCAACCACCACCAATGAATTGCAAACATATTATTATTGATTGGTGTCTTAATGTGGAGATAAAATACAACTTATGGGATAGATCATGGATGGTGTTTGATGAACCTTCATGCAATAATAATGAGGTTATATTATTATTTTTTTAAAAAAATTATTGTGAGTTTGTGCTACATGAAATCCCAAATAATTTTGACATGAAGGCATCCTAAAGTATGGGAGATGGGTCCTCATTTGCTATACCTAGTTCCAAGTGGGACCAAAATCACCCTAACAAATTTTAGATAAATAGAAGGATAATAATACATATTTGTATCCCTAAAAGCTTGCATCATATCACATAGATGGATACCCTTGAGGTAGTTATTAGCCTCACACAGATTATGATTGACCATGGGATGCATACACTGAGGACTTCTACACAAGCTATAAGTGGTGGGACATCTAGTAGTGGTATTTTTGCTAGTGATATTATTGCTAGTGTCCCTCCTACTAGTTTTGGAATTGGTGCTAGTGATATTGGTGCTAGTGTCCCTCCTAAAGTTCTTATACATCATTTCATATCATGTGGGAGGAAGTGTATTAGACCTCATTTTCAAGTATGACATACATAGGTTACATCTGTGGAGACTAGACCTACATTTATGCATCACATTAATACCCATTAGTTTATGTCTCTTAGAGTTGGTTCAACATCTCATGACACCAATACAGTTTATTCAGTACCTCTAAACACCAACATGCCTAAGTGTATGCCATATTTTGTTATTTTAGGACATTAGGAGATCAACATGCCAGAGCATACGTTTTATGTATATGCTTTAGCAATTCATGACACTAGCATGACAAACATTATTATATTTTTAATTCCTTCACCAGCCCCTTATCAGGACATGTTAACCTATTGTGCATCACTTATCTACTTCATCACCTATATTTGATACACATGATACATTTTAATTTTAGTTTATTTATGCATGCAAAAGAATATTAAGTTTATTTTATAGTATGTGTCTACTTAATTGGCTAATATTTGACTTAACTTTTTATTTTTTTCCTGTATAGATGACTTCCAATATTTTGGGTAGCTCAACAACCCTAGATTCTATTACAGAAGTTACAATTAGTACTAGTGTAACCTACTTTCAGGTTTAGAAACTTATAAATTACATAAATGTTCTATTTAATGTTAAATTACATAAATCATAGTATCATAGATAGAGTTGAAACACTCTCATGTAAGCATACCATATTTTTGTTTCATTTTAAAGAAATGTTTCATTCTCAACATACATTACTATCTCACATTCTTGTCCTAAGCCAAAATAAATTTGGGCTAGGTCATGTGATGTTTCTAGAATGATAATAACACAATAGCTCTATGATCTCAATAATAATGATAGTCAAAATATTAAACTAATTACCATTTTTTAATTTATATAATAGACCAATGTATACACCTAGTGGACTCAACCATTATTTTATCTCATTGAAATTAATCCATCAATAAACTTTTATGTATTCTTATATTTATTATCCCTTGAACAAAAAACTATCTTTTAAGATATATTATAGTCATATTTTTTAGCATGATCATTGGATTCACACATTATTCATAGATCCATATAAAAATATTATGTTCCATGACTACTTGAACAAACTCACAAATAATACTTCTCTGTCACAGCTTAAAATTAACTCATT
The DNA here is from genome assembly GCA_037957365.1 of Torreya grandis. Taxonomy (NCBI): domain Eukaryota; kingdom Viridiplantae; phylum Streptophyta; class Pinopsida; order Cupressales; family Taxaceae; genus Torreya; species Torreya grandis. The sequence goes on along the minus strand of JARHVA010000503.1, from coordinate 2,426,677 downwards.
TTTATTTATTTGTCTTAAATTAGGTTAATTTTTATTTGTTTCATAATTTAACTCTTTCATTTCTTGGTTTTATAGATGATGAGAGATGTTATGGAACTCTTGATGGATGAGATCCACTATCTATGCAACATCTCATGATTCAGAGATAGAGATTGGTGAAAACACATGTAGTAAAAAAAATTAGTAAAATGGTTTTTTAGCTTCATATTTTTACACACATTTATATCTAAAGATACATGTATGCTCCGTAGGAATCTCCATCATGGGTATATTCATGTTCCCACACCCCAAGACAACCATTTAGGTGGCATGCAGTGAGTCTACAATCACCTTGTTACAAAATTTTGTTCACAGAAACTCCATCATGTGCAATATATCACTTTAATGCATTACAATTTATATTTCATATGTTGTGCAAATGCCATGGGTTTTTTTACGTTACAAGAGAAATAGTCAATGATACACAAGATGAGAGGTGAGTTTCTCTTTATAATAAGTCATGTATCACTCCTAGTTCTACATCTATGGTAAGGAAGCACAATTTATCTGGAGGCAATGAAGAGCAGGAGAGCTAGTTGTTGTGTTAGGGGTCTAGTTGTAGGCACTATCTATTTTGTATGTTGATATGACCCCCATTGTATGCCTATATGAAACATTTTATATATGTACATGTTATTGTCTACATTATTTATCAATATATGTCCTATTGTTTATGTAATTATGACATAGAACTTTGCATATACACATATATACTATTTGACATTCTCATTTTAATCATCTTTTAAATATTAAAACCATTTATACACATGATAAATTCACTATGATGAGTTCATTGTTACCCTACTTGTGCTACTAATATTTTATTGTTTTATGGATGAGTTCAATCCTTATGTTGTTTCCTCTTAGTTGAATTCTAGATGATGTTAATTGAATGCACCTGTGCACCTTTTTCTAGTTAATTTTCTTGTGATTAGAATGGAAGTTCAATTTCTTATGAGCATGCTGTTATTATGGATATTATATTATTTTCCTATAGGTTGTTCAATTCTCTAATAATATTTTAGATGTTAGTTTTTTTAATAATTTTTACATGTCAACTCTAAATTCTAAGCTGAGGCTTATTTAAGCATGGTGTGGGTTTGTAATTATTTCAAGCAATCAATTCTGAGTATTGTTTCAAGATCTTGGCCTATTAGTAATTTTTCTTGTTCTTGTTAGTTTTCAGGTTCATTAAACACTTAAGGGTGAGACAAGTTGCTTTGACGAGTCACCTTTGAAGGATGATCTCAGTCCTTCTAGATTTACAAATAAAAGAATACTGAAAGCTAAAGATATTCAAAATAGGCACTGATCCTTCTTTTAAACTAAATGATGTGATGGAGTCCCCACTAAAAGTAAACTTATAGAATATAACAGTTTACAAATACACAGTGATACGTAGCGAAACCATACCTTGGTGAAATTAGTGATGAGATATGAAAGCAAAGACACTAAAAATTTCAGATTCATATTCATAAAGGGGAAACCTCCTCAAAAAATGACAAATTTAGAGCTCTTTGTAATAAATTTAGTAGATGTCAATTTACCAAATCTTTAAAATCACCAACAACATTGGCAATGGAGTGCTATGTAATTGATGACCCAAAGTAGTAAAACACGCTCAAATAACCTTAGATTTAAAAAATATAAGATAATATGGATAAACATTGTCTAGAAATATGTAGTTGAGGTTAATGCACCAATTATTCCAAGGTAGAGAACTTGATAACTTGAAGTGATAAAAATTATCTGCAAGAGTCCCCAACAACATGGGTGATAAGGATTTGTCCCTAGCAATGGCGCCAATTGGGTGTTGGTTCCTAGTTGTACACCTCTTGTGCTCAGCCTTGCACACTTTGAGAAAATGGTAAATGAAGATGAAAAATCCACAAATATGTCATTATATCTGGGGAAGGGTTTACCATCAGGATGGATCAAACACAAATAATGACTAGAAGAAACTGACAGAAGGTATGGTTAGATCCCTGCTACTTTTGGCTCTACCTAAACCAAGTTGAGAGGAAGCAAGGGGGAGCTTGATCACATGGAGGGATACTACAATTCAATCTCCATGGGGATTATTGGCACACAAAAACAAATATTACCAAGGCATAACCAAATTTTCTCACTCCACTTGGTAAGAGTTGTGACACGAAATGATCAAATGCACTAAGTCACACATAAGCTACTGAAGATAGATAACAATGTGATTCAAACCTTTATTTTTAAATAAATTTTCAACAACAAAGGGTCAAATAGAAGCTGCAATGCTGGTACTTAAAGCAAAAAACATAGATACATTTTATATATGCAAGATTTTATACATATGTAGGCAAATAACACTTAAAATATGCAACATGGTGTACTATTTTTAGGGTAGAATAGGGTAGGACTAGTTAAGTATTATTAAAAGAGTGGTGTGGTGGTGTGGTTTTTCAAACAATAGAACTTATTTCAATAAGCATGACATCATTCATTGAAAAGATGTAGAAAATTGAAATACAAGCCTAGGAAGCTAATGGGGATGATTTGCATCCATTGGTGCCAATACAATGCAAATATTCAAATGATTCTTGAAAAGTATACACTGCAACTAGAATTACAAATATTTATCCTATCAAATCCATAAACCCAGGTAGTTGTTTTATTACTAATTTACTGTAGGTTTATCATCCATCAAGGAGGCTACCACCAACTTAGTTTGTTGTAGGGTTTATTTTTCATAAACGTTTAGCTAGTGATCTTATAATTTATCATCATAATCTTCTTTGGCAAAGCCACAAATATTTTCATCTTCTTATCTTATTTTATAAGATATACATTATATTTTTCACCTTATCATTATAATATATGTTCGTAAACTCTTGGATTCATTGCATTCACTTACAAACTTATGTGAGACACATCATTCTGAGCGGTGGGATTATTTATTTTTTTGTTGTGACATGCAATTGCTTTACAGGATCATAGTCTCCCTTACTACAATGACCTTAGCTTAAAAAACACAAAACTTTGACTAAAGGCACGGTTGACAAGTAGGAAACTCAGACTGCCTCAAAACCCTATAATCATCCGTATTTGTTCCAACTTTGAAATTTTCAAAGTGTGTGAAATTATGAAATGTGGCACTGAGCGAAGAGGGGTCAGATTCATTTGGACTAGGATTATGCATTGTGATGCTAGTAAGCCAACCCACGTGACAGAAACTAATTGATTCACAAGCCCCCAAACTGCTTTGTATAGAAATCCTAGTCAATGGTGGTAAAGTTCCAAAAACTCAATAAGTGGCAGGATGCGAAGGAAGTGAAGGCCTATTACAAGTCAACAATCTAATGCTTTGAAAATCGACTAAGTGAATTCGACCAAGCATGAATAAACATGAATACATAAAGGAAAGGCCAAATATCATGGTTCTATACGTGGACGAGCAAAAAGATACATGATGAAATGAATGTTAGAGACATCAAAAATTTGCTGAGTAATAAACCAACCGAAAGGGCACACAGTCAGATTAGCGTCACGAAATTGGACAAAAATGCATGCAACCAAGCATTAAAATGAATCCAACTTTGATGCCAATGTCTAAGGATTAATACAATGCCAAATTTAAATCCATGCAGCTAATCTAAAAATGCATGCGGCCAAGCACGAAGACAAGCGACTAAGTCCTATAGTCTACATGATAGAGGGACCACGTGAAACCAAAACTTCAAGAAAGATGAAGGGAACTGTTAGAATATATTTCACATAAGACCTTCATTGCCTTAGATTTCAGAGTATGGTATGACTTAATAAAACGGGGCTAAATCTCTCAATATTTAGTCGATCCTCCCAAATAAATACTAGATTGAAAGTTAAAGACCTGAGATAGAAACACCAGAAATGATTTTCCCAAACTCCATTACATTAATGAGCAAGAATCATCTGTTTATTAGTCATTCATTAAGTGATAGAAATGCACAACATTAAAAAAATTCTGAACTTTGTTTATTGATCTATTTTTTATAAGAAGATCAATAAAATTTAAAATTGAATTAATTATAGGTCTGGTTTCATCATCCATAAATCATATAAAAAATGGTACATTATGAAATATAGATACCAAGTCTTTCCCTAAAAGGTCTTCTTTAATCTCATATTGTCAATGAATGTAACTCCTAAACACATTAATAATGATTGGTTCCATAGTGGATAGAGTTACTTCCAGCTTTCATAGACACATAAAGATGAATTAAGCACAACAACAATTACGAGATGAATTACAATGGTTTTACTATCAATGCTTATTGAATTATACTTGAAGAGAAAAACAAAAAAAGTTGGTTAGCATTTTGACTAATTAATGCAAGCTATTTGATCCAATGAATTAGAATGCACAAATATTTCCAGACATTTATTGAAGGGAACTAAAATGTATAAATCAATTTACAATGAAATAAATCATATAGAATTAATCTTGTTCCTTTTATTATTTTTAGGAGCAAGAAGTATTCATTTATGCCTTAAGTCAGATAATGATTAATCATTTTTAAACCAATTTAGATCTCATAGTTGATTATGAATAAAATGTTAACTCTAACAATATTCAAAATCAATACTCAAATTTACTATCAATATTTTACATTTCATTAAAATAAAATATGAAGCATTTCTAAATATGTAAGTCATTCAAATTCATTCTATATATATATATATATATATAAATTTAGAGGTATTTGTTCACAAGGAAAAGTAATCTTCTTACCAAACATTTAAAATAGCTAAACCTCTTTCCCCATCTAATTTTCGTCTACTCTAACAACAGAGATTAATAATATTCATTGAAAACTTAACACAATAATTACAATCCAATTTAAACTATTTCATAACATTCATCTCTTCCGTTATCATTAAAATAATATCACTACCATCGCTTAACATTATCTGAGGATTATGTAATTATTATCAATTATTGACGACCCTCCGCCTAAACCACCTTCTTAAGGAGGAGAACATTCGCCTAACAAACGTCTGTGGGAATAGACCACCTAATTTTCAATGAAATTTATAATATAAAAAATTGCATGAAACATTCAATTGGAATACGATACATGTGAAAGTTTTCTAGTTCGTTTTGTTCTCATCTAATCGAATATTAATGTAAATAGCGTTAATGGAATTTTGTTGTTATTAGGAGTTGTGAAGGTTTAATTCGGATGTATGAATCATCGCATTGGGTGTCAGTCTACGGAGTCTTCCCTGCAATAAGTGTTTTATTAGAAGTATTATTTTCTCTATCGAGCAGAACAATACGACGAGGGATGCGAGGGAGGCAGCTATAAGTAGAAAGGCTTATAATATATAATTGGATTCCTAACGTTTATCAAAACACAGATTCTTGCTGGAGCTTAAAAGCTGCATGGATTCCTCTGCTAGTAGTTCTACTCATTTTACCCATCTTGTTAAGAAAGAAATCGAAACTCCCGCCTGGTCCGATTCCCACCCATCATTGGAAACCTTCACCTCATCTCCAACCTTCCTCACAGATCTTTCTCAAATCTTGCCCAGAAATATGGCCCAATTATGACCCTCTACATGGGTTCTCTCCCAACCATTGTAATATCCTCCTCAGAAATGGCTAAACAAGTCCTCAAAACCGACGACCAAATATTTGCAAACAGTCCTATAATGGGAGGCGACAACCATTTTCTAAGCCCCCAAAAACTTGCAACCGCTGAATATGGCCCATACTGGAAATTCATGCGCAAAATCTTCGTCCAGGAGCTCCTCTCCCCCAGGAGGATGGAGTCCTTCACATCCCTCACAGCAGAAGAAGTCTTTGCCATTACAAACTGCCATCACAAACACCAATGGTGGCATGAATCCCTGTGTCGTAGATGTAACCAAGGAAGTCACTTCTTTCACTAGTAATATTGTGTCTAGAATGACATTTGGGAAGAAATGCTATGATACAAATCTGGGCAGGAGGACATTCAAGGAGTATTTGGATGAAATTAATGCTTTGTTAAGTGGTTTTAATTATACGGATTTTATTCCTCTCTTGGATTGGCTTGACTGGCAAGGAGTCAAGAAAAAACAGACCGACATTACAAATATTTTGAATGGGTATTTTGAGAGAATTGTGGATGAACAAGAGTTGAAAAGGAGGAAAATGGAGCCTGGTTTGGAGTGCGAAAACTTTGTGGATGTTCTGCTTTCCTTGTCTGAAGATAAATCTATGGAGATAAAACTTACACGAGACCACATCAAGAATGCCATTTCTGTACGTACATTCTCTTCTCTTTGTATTTTGCTAATGTCATTGCTGTGTTTTGAGGGTGTTTATTGTTTCGTGGATATAATGGTTTGTCAATTTTATAATTGCTAAAAAAAAATTGTTTTATTATATGGTCAGCTATACATCAGTATTAAATGATTTTTTTAATAAAAATAAATATTGAGTTGCCATCTATCTGGCAAGAATTATATAAAAAGTATAAATGCTTTTAAATGTTTAAAATGGGTACCTTGTTTTTCAATTAACTTCTCTTTATATAAATTAATAATATTAATTCGATACAAAATTAGTAATATCAATTAATAACATAATGATCATATCTTATAAAGTTTTATTTAACTGTTAAAAATTATATAGAGTTTTGTTTAATTTTTTTTATTATTATATTAATAGGTTTATGTTTAGTCTTTTATGTATTAATGTTTAAGTTGTGAAGAGCCATTTGATTTTATGTAGATTAGTTTAATTTTTTAATATTAATAAGTTTATAGGAAATGTTTTAATATATAATTTTGAAGTTGAGAAGAAGTAAATAATTTTTGTTTTCTTTTAATTAATATTTTATTACATTTTTTAATTTTTTTCAAAAAAAAAATAATTTTGAATATTTATCCCATAAATTTGGTATATGAATTAGAAAGAATATGTTTTAATTTTTTTTTAAAATATAAATTTATATTTTATTATTAAAATAAAATATTTAAATTTTTTTTATAATATAAAAAATTAATCTTAAAAGATAGTTACAAATATCCATCATTCTATTTCATATAATTATGTTTTGTAAAATTAAAAATATATTTTTATTTATAATTAATGCACTATTGGATGTTTGTTAGAACAAATCAATTGAATTAGATGTTTTTATTATGAATAATTATTTTTTATTTAATTTTATAATACTTTATTATTTTCTTGAAAATTTTATTTTAATATTATTAATTTTAAGAAACTGATCCCCTCATCCCAAATGCTTTTGAATAAAATGATATATATAAAAACACACCATCATTTTAAATAGTATTATTAGCAAAGTCTTAAAATTTCATCTATACATTTCACTAATTACTTAATCAACATGTAACTTAGAAATTGTGTGTACGCTCACACTCAAGTTTAAAAAAATAAGTCTTTATCAATGCATGAAATTAGAGAACTATTTTTAAAAAAAAATCATAACTTTTATCGTGCTATTGTTTTGGATCATCACATATTATCCATAATCATGGTGTAGAAATGTAAATGGATAAATAAAATTTAGATGATTCTTTTAAACATTTTAACCTTTTCCTTAGTTTATTAATTATGGAAGAGAAATAATATATATATGGCATCATAAATGTTTATCATTTGATTTTTCATGTTTCATGTTTTATTTTTCTATAACTTATTATACTCTATTGGACCCTTTTTAGGATATAGACATTTTGAGACATACAATGGATTGGGCAATGTCAGAATTGCTTAGAAATCCTTCTATGATGAATAAAGCCCAAGAAGAAATTGATTTTGTAGTGGGGCATTATCGTATGGTAGAAGAATCGGATGTGCCTCATCTTCACTATTTACAATCAGTGGTAAAAGAAAGATTAAGATTGTATCCACTTGGTCCTCTTCTACTTCCACAACTATCCATGAAAAATTGCACATTAGCAGGGTATGAAATACCAAAGAATACTCATGTTATTGTAAATGTTTGAGCTATTGCAAGAGACCCAATTACTTGGGAAGAACCAAATTTATTCAAGCCTGTAAGATTTTTTGGAACAAAAATTGATGTCAAAGGTCAATATTTTGAACTCATACCATTTGGCTTGGGTAGGAGAATATGCCCAGTGATTAATATAGTGTTGACCATGATACAACTTGGGCTTGCACATTTGTTTCATTGTTTCAATTGGAGTCTTCCCTAAGATATCATTTTGGATATGTCAGAAGCAATTGGTTACGCCATGACAAAGGCAATGCTTCTTCATGCTATTCCTACTCCTCACCTACCATTACATCTCCTTAAACCAAAATCTTGTGTGTGTTGATTTAAATAGTACAAGTAAATTTATTGTAGTTACTTGTTCATATTACATTGAACAATAAAACTATAATATTAAAATAAAAATGAGTTGAACTAAATGGGGCTTATTTTGAGTCAAGTCACATGAAGATATATGTCTATAGAGAAATCCAAATTGTTAATTCATGCATTATTTTATATGAACCCTCTTTTCATTCTCCTTCAATTTATTCATTTTGTTTGCTTAAACCAATTTTATAAGTCCAACGATACTTCTGATATGTTTAATTTTTTAAATCATAAATAAATAATCCAATTAAGATCTTGTGTTAGATATATTTGGAGAAAAACATTAGTGAAAAGATGTTTGATCATAGTTATTTTTATTTTTATTTTTATTTTTATTTTTATTTTTATTTTTATTTTTATTTTTGAACACAAACCCAAAAAAATCTTTAAAAACTATTTGAAAACAAATTTAATTTGTAACAAGTTTAGAATTAGTTAAAATACAACCCACAAAATGTGTTTTTAAAAGAATAAAATCTGTCTGAAAATTAATTTTGGGTTTAAACATAAAAATTATATATAACACTATTAAAAAAAAAAATTAAGTGTATAATGCATAGCTTATTTTTTATTAAAAATAGAAAAAATTAATTATAAAATTATGAAAAAATAAAATAAACTATTTCAAATAAATAAAACCATTTTATAATTAATATTAAAATTAAACTTAAGATCACTAACAAGAGATTTTAATGCCTTACATAAGAAGTTGAAAGTTCTATTTTACTCTTTGATATGTATTTTAAACCTCATTTTAATTTCAAACAAACTCAACCACATTTTCATCTAAAAAAATATCTAAAAATATTTTGTTATCTTTACTAACTCAATTCATAGAAGACAGTGCTTAATGAATATGAAGACTTGGTTATTTAGAGAAGGGTTTCTATTGAGGTATGGTGTGTAAATAATATTAATTTAATGCTATTATTTTTATTTATAATAATGCGTTAATATATTTATAATAAGTTTATTATGGGTTAATTTGTTACACAGATATATTGTTAATAGTTAATTATATATTTCATATTAATATAAGTTAGATAAGTGAGATTTTATAGGGATTGTAGTATCCCCATTTATAGGCTAATGTTTGCTTATATATTAGTTTCTAGTTGTGGGTTAATTTAAGAGAGAGCCATACAAGAATAATAGTGAGAAATAATATATTGGATGGAATTATTATCCCTGTGTATTTGTCTCATCTTCAAGATTTAAATCTTTCTGATAAGCTCCTCCATATCCTATCAGTGGTATCAAAGTAGGATATTATCAGAATGGATGGAATTATGAGCTCGTATGGGGAAGATCTATTGTTATTCATGATAACCCCTTCTATAAGAATTTTGTAGTTTTTAATTATCAAAGTAGTGAAAATAGACGCGTGGTGATATTTTTTTCATAGTTATTGGAGGAGCATTATTTTTCATTTGATTACAAGGCAATTCCATAGAAAACATTGAAGAGTTTGTAGCAAATCTAAAAGGCAGCGTGTAGAGTTTGGGTTCAACTATCCACACAAACCTCTCCATTTTTGTAATTACTTAGCATAACTATGTTTGGATGCTATTTATTTATCTTTTTTTTAAGAAAATATCAAATCTACACTTTATAGCATCATCACTCATTCAATCATGGCATGGTGTTGATGGCATACTCTAGCCCGACTAACACAGTACCAACCCAACTCCACATGCCTGATCTAGCCCAAGCATGGCATTTGACTGTATCCAAATCACCTCAAGCTTGCAATTATCAGATCTCAATACAGGCCACATAGAACCAAAGGAGTTCATGTATCTTCCTTTGAGCTCACTAATGCATTCTCATAATGAAAATATATTTCTTTTAAGTATAGGTAAACAAGCTTAGTATTTATTATGTTTTTTAGTTGGTCGATTTGTTTTTAAGTTTGTCTATTCTTATATAATTTCCAAATGTCAATTGAAGGCAAGTGAGTGCCAATTGGAAGTTTATTTGTGTTTAGAAAAGGTCATATTAGTTTGAGTTTTATTTTTTAGATTATTATTTTTAGTTATAGTGTATCCCTGTATTATTATGGTTATTGACTTAATTATAGTCACCATCAAGTCAAGAGTAAAAATAATAAAATCAGTGTTTTTTATTTTGAGAGTCAAAAATCTAAAGTATTTATAAGTCTAGAGTTTCGTACTTGGGTCTAATTTTTTATATTGTAAAAAATTCAAAAGTGTTAAGTATATTGAGTATTTTAATTATTTTATTTTTTAGGGTCCATAGCCAAATATTAGTCAAAATTTTCAAAAGTATTGACATCAATAGTTAAGAGTCATTTTTTTGTCAAAAGAGTCAAAATTAAGCTATTATTGTCAAAAATTATAAAATATGAAAATACTTATTCTAGAGGTGCATTTTCATTGGTACATAGCATCCACATTGTAAGGAAATTTATCTTTTAACATGCAGTTGAGCTTCATGATCCATCTAACTATTTGAGCTAAAGTCTAATGGAAGATGGATGAAATGGAGGATGGAGGTTCTATAGCCTCTCATCAGTCACTAGCGATGAGGCTCAAAATTATTTGGTGATGTTTGTGTGTGTGTTTGAATAAGAATAGAAGGACATTGTTGTTCACATGTGTGGTGTGTTCTACACCAAACTGTCTAATTCCAAGGACATTTCTTCAGTGGCAGTGGAGACTACCTACGTTGTTTTTGTTTAATTAATGATAGACATTAATAGAGGTTGCATAAGATGACAATGAGGATTTATTTCTGGTGATATTTATTTTTCAAATTTGTGTATTTTTTCATACCCCTACTTGTTTAGACATCCTCTAAGATTTGGATAAAAGGGAGAGTGTGGATATAATTAAATGTGGAAAATAGTTTTATAAGAGGGAAACTAACTATAGAGAACCTGTGACTACCTTAATTCTTTATGGAGATGACCCTAGTGACACATATGTATGGTCATGTAAAGTAAATGTGGGATGCATTCCTTCACATAATAGTGGTCAAGTATAGTAAGATTGAGTCAATAGTATGTAGACCTAAAAGAACAATAAGATTGAGTCAATAGTATGTAGATCTAATAGGGGGTGAATGTTGAGGTATAGTGTGTAAACATTATTAATTTAACGCTATTATTATTAGTTACAATAATATGTTAATACATTTTTATAAGGCTTATTATGGTTTAATTTGTTGCATGAATATATTATTAATAGTTAAAAATATATCTCATATTAATATAGGGTAGATAAGTGAGATTTTATATGGATTTTAGTATCCCCATTTATAGGGTAATATTTGCCTATATATTAGTGTCTACCTTCGGGTTAATGTAAGAGAGAGATACAGAAGAATATTAGTGAGAAATAATATATTGGATTAAATTATTATGCATGTGTATTTGTCTCATCTTCAAGATTTAAATCTCTCTAATAAGCTCCTCCGTATCCTATCAGTCTCATCGTAGATACCTAAATATTTGAAATATTAAAAATGATGAACCAAAAGTTTAACCAAAAAACATTGTAAAAGTCTTATTGATAGCATACAATTTTTCCATTAAAATATTTATTTTAGGGTGACCTTACAAAAATATCTCTAAATAACTTTTCAAGGAGCATGCACTTAAAGGCCAATGTAACCCTTAAATTATGCAAACCCTTCTAGGTCCTATACTCATCTCATGAAATTCCATGTCTCATTTTATTACTCTTACCCTTAGTCCATTGAAATTCCATGTCTCATTTTATTACCCTTACGATTAGTACATTTAAATTTCCTTGTGATCTATTTCTTAAATCTTGTACTTTAGATTAAAAGAATAATTGTTTCCATTTATAGATGTTGATCACAATACTTATATGCACATTGACTATGCAATAAAATTTGAAAAGCACTAGTTTAACATACAGAATAATTATTGCTTCTAATTTTATGGTAGATTTATTTTTAATATAGTTCTACTAATAATAATAATGAATCCAAATATTATCAAAGGAAAAATAATTCAATAGGTATTGTACACAAAATTTTAGAAATAATAATCTGTATTGATTCATATTCAATGAATAAAATAATTACATACAATATCATAAATATAAATCTTACTTCAAAATTGGATTAGACATTTAAAATTTAAAAAATATAAAATAATACAATAAAACTTGCCCTGCTATTTTTAACAACTGTTATTTTTATTATATTTTGCATGCAAGCTTAAACAACCCTAAAAATATCCACATATCTCCCAAATACTAAAATTAACCTAACAGACAAATTTGAACTAAAATTCATGTCTAGGTAATGAAATATGTTAATTTTAAAAATAAAAAACCTAAAAAATATTAAAATTTAGTTTCTGACCCTCAGATGGTCATATACAGCCTTTGAAAACTTTTTAAAACATCTTTAACCAAATAGGGTGGGTTATGGCTTCATTAAAAAAATTTAGATGATCATTTTGGCATAAACGATAGCTCAAAAAGAGTTATGAATCACAATTTATGACCTTTTTTTGGAATCTATATCATTTACCTCTAGTTGAAAAGAACTCAACTTCTACAAATTGCTCTGATTTACTATTGATATTTATTGATGTCAATATTCTTTAGCTCCCATTATGAAATCCAAATATTATATGTCTATTTTAATCCTTTCCACTATACCAAATACTTTATATAACTTCATTGCTTTGTGTTCACTATCTTCTTATCCAAGAACTTGCACTATCTTTTCTTTCTTCATCTTTGGTACTGAAGAGATATCAAAATTATGTGGTAAACTCACTTCATAATTATTATCATTGATTTTCTTCACAATTTTATATGGATGAATCTTTTCATTAAATTTTTTGAGATGGTCATTTTGATGCAAATGAGAGCTCAAACAAAGTTACGGATCAAAATCTATGGCCTATAGAAGTTTGGACTCCGCATGAAATACTTTCTTAACTAATAGATATTAATAGTTTTTATTTTTTTTAGTCTAAACAATAAAATATTTAAGAGATACCTCGATACTAAGATTTGATATTAGCAAGGATCAAATTATTTCTATGAAGTTTATCGACAATAGTCATTGTATGACAGATTTTATTTGGACAAAAAATAATTACAATTTTTTTTTCCCTTCAAACTGAAAAACAATTATCAATCAAGAAGATAATTACTTTATGGTTTTGTTGTTCTCATCTAGATTGTAATATACATATTAAACAATCACCTAAATATGAGTTTTATATTAATATAGGCAAATATTAAAAATATTTTGGCGTTTTCATTTTAGAATTTCACTAACAACATTGTTTTTAAAAAGTTCAAAACATTCACTAAAAAGGAAAAATAAAAATATTTATAAATAATATAAATTCATATCATGGAGTTCAAGAATTAATATTATCTCAATATTTTTTTTTAATAAATTTTAAATTAGATCTATATCATCTAATTAAGATTTTCAATCCAATTATATTGTTATTCAATTAATTTTTTATTAGTGTTGTGACATAATAAAAACACTACAATATTCATGATTATTTAGAATGAACTTACTCAACATGTTCATTAGATATTAATAACCATGAAAATACTAAAAAAATATAGTCACTTCTATATTCTATTTTCTATCATGATATTTCCAAACAGTCAAAAACATGTGATTCAACAATTAGGGTGTATAGGTAAAATATGTCAACTTTTAGCATTTAAATTCAGACAAATTATTGGAGATGTAATCTTACATAGTAAAAAAATTCTCTTTTACAAATAATTTGTACACAATTATTTTGTTAAAATTTAAATAAAGATATTTAATGTTATCAATTCAAACATAATAAGAAAAAGTATTTTAGCATTTATAATATGACTCGACATTCGTCCTCATCATGACCATCATAAATATAAACCAAAATTTATAAAATTTAAATTTAAATTTAAAAATAAATATATAACCAAATGTGTAGACTTGCTCCAATCAAACAAAATGAAAAACATACTTTCAATCATTTATCTACTCCTTGACAAAGTTGTTTCCCTTACATCACTTCATAATACTATAATTTTATCCAAATTCTAAAATATTGAATAAAAAATTATGTATAGCTATCTTGAAATACTCCAACTACCATATCTTGCAAGAGTACTAAGTCAGTTAGATATCTCATATACACAAATGATGTATAAAATAAACTATCTGACATGACTTTATTAAAACCTAGTTCAACAAAAGGAATGTTCCTTCATAATGAAGTTTATTTATTAATTAAAACACAAATTTTTATTTATGAAATTTTTATATAATAACATGCAAGCTATTAGTATTAGTAATATATTTGAAAAAATATTCAATTTTGAATTTAGATTATTCAAATAATTCAACACATTTTTTAATTTGATAGGCTAAAAATACACGGTTTGAAAGGGCCTGCAACTTTGTACAATGGAGAAAGCAAAAGATCAAGTGATAAATCACACACAGGATGCCTCAACTAGTGGCAATGAAAAAGGCAACAAGTTCCACACCCAACAGGGAATGTCATCAAAAAATTTAAAAAATACAAGGATCAAGTACCAACCAAGAAACTTTTAGGAAGTTTCTACCAAACTTATTCAGGGGGCTTGACCCCTTTTTCACAGGGTCCACCTAAACAAAGGGACATACAATAAATCTAAACATTAGATTTTTTACCTTTCTTGTTTTTCTGAATGACTAACTAGCCCTCCTTGTTTTTAGGTTGAATTCCTAAGGAGGCATCCGTATCTAGGGCAGAGGGCTGATGTTTGCCTTCTGTTGATAGTCCTAGAGGAGAGTCTGTGCTTAGAACTATATATGTTCAGATATCTTTCAAGGAGGAAACTAGGGTTGGCCCTGTCTTCCTTGGAGAGATAAGTTCAATTAGCAGTTCATCTTCATCAAAATGAACTACATCTTTGGATTCCTTATTTGAAGTAGAGGAAGTGGGATATTTAGAAAAAGAGGTAGAATCTTCATTGTTAAAGTCCCATTCTTCGTCTCTACTCATCATTGAGATATTTTTGGGGATGAACTTTTTCCACCAAGAGAAGTCCTTTTTCCTAAGGATGTTGTAGTTCTTGGTCAAATGACTATTGGCAAAACAGCTATGGCAGTAAAATGGTAGGCCTTCATAGTCAATGGCTTGAGACCAGGTGTGATCTCCAACCTTCAAGTTGATTTTTTTGGGAAGATTATTTGAAGTATCAATACTTACTAAAATCTTAGCAAAGGTAGTGAGAGAGAGTTGATCAATATCTAGATGCATACATAGAAAATCTCCTAAAGAACTGGCAATAGCCTTCAGGGTGGATTCTATCCAAAATTGAAGTGAAAGATTGGGTAGATGAACCCAGATGGGTTTAATGTGCATGGGTTCATTGAGGGGATTGAAATTGGGAGAACAAAATCTCACTAGCAAGGGGTGATGATTCAATCTCCAAGCTTGATATTTGATTTCTTCCCGATCCTTGATATTATGGAAAATGATAATAAAATAGCCTTTAGCACAAGGGTAAATATGGAATTTACCTTAGAGATGGGTTTCCATTTCTATGAAATTCACCTATTGAGCTCCTAAATCTTTGACCAACAATCAAAAAATTTATAGATTAGACCCCTAACAGAAAAATACTCCTCTAATTTTAGAACCTCCCTAGTTTCTTCTTCACTAAAGTATACCACATGGACTTTAGAGATTGGGATAAGGGGTTTAGGATCAGTTCTAGGAGCTGCACGAGAGACGATTTCAATGAAAGATGTGGGTCTGCTTCTGATCTCTACCTCCAAAGCCATATCATCCTAGTTGGGCTGGGCGTAACTACTAGGGTTTGAGGGCAAGATATTTTTTGGAGTATTTTTACACATATGGGGATTAGATTTGAGTTATTTCTAGTGGATATGAATAGATGGTGGTAGTGGTGGCTTGGGCTTAGAGACACCAAGCTGATCTAACGTAGTAGACATATTGCCCTTCACAATGGAGATGAGAAAAAATCCTACAAGGACATAAGAAGATCCATTCACCAACTAAAAAGGGGGAGGGGAACCAGAATTATTCATTGACATGGCCATTATAGGCAAAGGTCCAAAGGTAGTTGGGTGGGGGTGGAAAATGGTTGAGCCTTTCCCCATGGAGATTGTGAAACCAAACAAGCCATTCATCAGACCCAACAATGATGACTCTGCAGTAAGAATCGAGGTTTTCTTCAGAGGCAGTGACTGTGGTAGTAGGGGATGGAGAGGAGGAAAGTCACTCTCATTTAGTTGGGATCTGTATCAGGGGGAGGATTCACCATTTGAAACTACTACAGGTGGGAGAATGTTGGGAGTCACCATTATAGTCCAAATAATCCAACACATTGATGACATAGACATGAGACATTTATGTTTTGAATTTTAAATTATTAATATTTTTTAAACATCTATCAACATTTATAGACAACTTGAGTCATAACTAATATGAAAAAGCTATCGAGATCTCATTTGACAAAAGGTATTACACATTGATATTATGCAAACAATTTTCACCCTTTAACTTCTTGACACTACAATAGGAAATATTCAATAATATAACAATGGATTCAGATTAATGTTATTAATAAAACATTATAAATTCCATTTTTATGTATTAAAAAAAATTAACAATTAAATTTGAGCATTTTTATGGAGGTCTATAGGGTTCAGGTTTATTTCAGGGATTTGTTGGTTTTTTACTTTTCGATTTGGATTTATTTTTTGTCTTGACTATGTTGTTAGTTTTAAAAGATGTAGACCCCTTTTCTATCCATGCTAGATCCCAATCTAATAGAAATGTAGTGTTTGGTTCTCAATCCAATTAAAATTGATAGTGGGAGACTTAGGTCTCTTTCTCCATGAGTCCAGGTTAGTTTTCAGTCCAGCTAAAACCACATGCTTTCTAAACCAATTAAAAGTGGTTATTGCTCTTTCTTTATTTTTGGTTTGTTGGGTCCGAGTCCCTCTTGGGACCTTGTTGGGTTTGTTTTTCTTTACCTTTGTCCTATTTATTGTTTGGATTATGTTGGGTTTGTGGGTTTATTTTGGTGATCCTCCTAATTTATAATTTTTAGTTTCTCTATTTTTATCTTTTATCTATTGTTAGGAGACTCGAACCTCCTATTATATTCAGGACTAATTTCCATATCATTAATAAATGTTGGTTTATCCCTAATCCAAACAATTGAATCCTATCATTTTTATGACCTTTTTTAAAGATGGCATACAAATGTCATTTTTAGTTTATAACTTCATATCATTTCAAATATTCAAGTATCATTTCCATACAAGACATGTTACACATCTCATATTGTCCAAATTTTTAAACATAATATTATGTCTAGAATGACATTTGGGAAGAAATGATATGAAACAAATATGGGTGGGAGGAAATTCAAGGAGTATTTGGATGAAATTAATAATTTTTTAAAGTAGTTTTAATTACAAGGATGTTATTCCTCTTTTGGATTGGTTTGATTTGTAAATAATCAAGAAAAAATAGATTGACACTAGAAACATTTTAAATGGGTATTTTGAGATAATTGTGGATAAACGTGAGTTGGAAAGGAGGAAAATGGAGCTTGGTTTGGAGTGTGAAGACTTTTTGTATGTTTTGATTTTTTTTGTTTGAAGATAAATTTATGGAGATAAAACTTACATGAGACCACATCATGAATGCCATTTTTGTACATACACGTCTCTTCTCTTTGTATTTTATTAATGGCATTTCCATGTTTTGAGTGTGTTTGTTGTTTTGTGGATATAATTTTTTTTTATTGGTTTTATAATTTATTTAGAACCAATTACTAAAAGTTGTTTTATTATATGATCAATCATACATCAATATTAAATGATATTTTAAATGATTATTTCAATAAAATTAAATATTAAGTTACCATTTAACTCACAATAATTTTATACATATAATGAATAGTTGGTTTTTCAATTAATTTTTTTATATAAATTAATTGTATAAAAATTAATAATATTAATTTAAAATATAATGATCACATTTTATAAAGTTTTTTTTAACCATTAAATCATGTAGATTTTTGTTTAAATTTTATTTTTAACATTAATGGGTTTATATATAGTCTTTTTATGTACTAATCTTCAAGTTTTGAAGAGCTATCACAATTTATGTAAATTAGTATTATTTCTTTTAATATTACAATAATAGGTTTATAGGTAACTTTTTATTGTATAGTTTTGAAGTTGAGAAGTAAATAGTTTTAGTTTTCTTTTAATTAATATTTTTTTAAATTCTTAACTTAAAAAAAAAATGAATATTTCTTCAAAAAAAAATTGACATATGAATTTAAAATGATATATTTTAGAAGATTTTCTAATAAAAATTGTGTAAAAAGGATTTTGTATTTGTAAAAATTAAATGACTTCTAAAAAATATATAAATATTATTTTTATTTTAAATTGTAATAAAATAAAATAATTTAAATTTAAAATATATGTTTTTTTATGTATTTTATTATAGTATGTATACATAATAACATAAATATTTTAAAACATAATATATATCTATGTTAAAATATTAAATCAAGAAAATGCAACCAAATTTTAAACAATAATAATTATAAATGATTTAAATTTTAAACTTTTATTTAATTTTATTATTTTATGAATGAAAAGATAGTTACAAGTATACATCATTCTATTTAATATAATCATATTATGTAAAAACAAAAATATATTTTTATTTATAACTGATGAATTATTTGATGTTGGTAGGATAAATTAATTGAACT